>JAKELL010000009.1:600000-905041 GCA_021524915.1 Lactarius akahatsu | reverse complement strand
GATGTTCTGTGTACACATAATAGACCCAATTTCTGCGCGAAAAATAAGCCAGGTGTTAATAATTAAGGACGGACTCAGCTGTGAATAAGCGAGAATTAAGCCCCATTTCAGGAATTGAATCTACTTATTTGCTTAACTGAGTTAAACCTCGGCTATTCTGAAATGTGATTAATGCCCGTTTAATCTTGCTTAGCCCGCTTATTACTCAAATAAGTGAAAAATTAAGTGAGTGTCGTCTTGCTGATGCCCATTCATAAGTCGAACCGCCTCATTACAATATCTCATCGAACAATCATGCTGGTCCTTACCCGGCCCTCACCTAACTTACACGTACTTCTTCTCCATTCGCTTGTCACCAGATCATTTGTTGACCTGTTCTTTTACTAGTAGCGCAACCGCCACTGCTACCACACGGCATGACGTGAATCACGGATACCAAGTTTGCGCGCCGCTCGCATAGTCCCACTATTCGCGCACGGGACAGAAAAAAGCGCTTTTGGTATGTTGACAAATGAGTAACATTAACCTCCAGTCCTCATCACAACCTGAGGTCGGGATCGATTACTCAACACACCAGGACTCTGAATTTAGGCTCAAGACGGCCATTAACGACGCGCATGAGATGGCGCGTTTTCTTCGTAGTACTACCACACTTCCCAATACGATGAAAGCGCTTGTTTTCTGATATCGGTTTCCAGGATACTCTGGTTTTGAGCAGAACAATATATGAATCCTCACGGACGATCAACATACGATCAACAACTGGAATCTACCAACCGGAGCAAATATGTGCGGTAATCCGTAACCGTCGTGTCTATCACTGACTGATATAACTTACTCGTCAGCGGGCGGCTATGGGTCAGTTAGTCGAAAGCGCCCAACTTGGTGTGTGCGCCATGGACTATGAGGGCAATGGGCAATTCCCCATAACAAGCCCAACTACACCTGGGATCATCGTCGACGACGTAAGTCGCAGCAAAATAACTGTTTGGTCTGGTCGTTGATCGATGTTGTTACTCAGGATATGCACGACATAATGGTCAAGCCCCTTCCGCCTGGGTATCGCCTGACTGCCGTCCTTGACGTGCGTGAGCCAGATCTTTTGCGATACGAGCCCACGCCGACACATTTGTAGTGCTGCTATTCGTGAACTCTTCTTGGTACGCTGTCCATGAAAGTTCTAATAAACTCTCTGACTTACTCTATCTCAGATCTTCCCTTTATTTTAAGCGAGCGTACTATCGCTCGCCCTTGCTCGCCCTGACAATTTGCTCAGTATGACTCGCGCGGTAGACCTAAGCAGACCGACCCAATTGTTGTTCAGCGGAAGTCAGCGAAGCAGACGTGATCACTCCTGTCTTTTCGGGCGAGACACCAATTCCTATAACCTCGTTCCAGATTTCAGTGCCTGCAAGGACAGCGAAAGAGCCTTCGAGGCGCGCGAGGGTGGCGCCCTACGGAAAGTGAGCGTCGTTTAACCAGTTTATCACTTACATGATCTGAGCTGTCTGATCGATTCCTCAGGTTTCATTGAGTACGCGAACGAACCAGGGAAGTTGTCGAACCTACTATGACATCAGCCGCTATCTTCGGTATGTATTCCCCACTGTACCGCACGGTTGTCATTGAGCATATCACCAGCGCCTATATGGATACAAACGAGTTCAGGCAGCGACCCTCAGATAAGCTGATTCCATGAGCCGACCGTTCTTATATTCCCGTAGCTCTCAAGCTGCCGCCTGATTGTACGCTATTCCGCTGAAACATGCCCTGGAACTTGGTTTACCTTCTGCGTTCTAGGATGTCAACCAACTCATTACCATCTAAACGGGTGAACACCCTTAAGAGTTCACGGTGCCACCTTCGCGATGCAGATTCCCCTTGAATGGCGTGGAAGGAGGGTTGGGAAGCTGTTTGTCAGAAATGGGATCTAATCGGGGGAGAGCCCTGCGTCCAGGCGACACAGCTCACGACTGCCGCCATCTGTGCTGCCACACACTTGGCGAGGTGTACTGTAGCGAGTAATAATAGATCCAAGGGGAGGAGTAGATAAAAGGGATAGAATAGAGATAAAGAAATACGGGAGCGCAGACAGACGCACGAACGGGTTTATTTTTCCGTAATCAACGTTAAGGGCCTGTCCGCAAAAAGATTCCGGCCGCAGGTCGCAAGGTGGTAATGCATTACCATCTCTTGTTGCCCATTCTTCTTTCATGTATTTCTCATGTTCTGTCCATGCCAAACCGCGATATATTGAGCGCAGCGTGTTGGGCCCAATGGATGACCGAGTTAGCTAAGTACTGGGTCTTCGCAGGCGATGAAGCAAAGAAGTACATCTACGGGTGGCCAAGGCAGCATCCAAGGCGCATTAACTTCTCGTCACTATCCATTCTCGTCCTCTCGCCCCCCTTGCTCACGCGCCTACTGTAGACTGTAAACTTGGGCCTGCCGCAAATGTCATTCCGAAGGTGGTCGTATAGCGAAACTGATCTATTCAAAAGTTTGGATTAGATAGCGACTGCAATGGGAAAATGCACATACTGGTTGGGAGCTCGTACTGACAGCGTCACCTTTCTGTTTTTCTAGACCCACCGTCTGGGAAATGGTGTCCAGCTTGAAACTATCACTCGTTGACGCTTGTGACTGCGGATCGGCTCCGACGAAACTGAGCGAGGTCAATGCGGCAGCACGAACCCGCCCAGAGAACGTGACGCGTGCGCTATCGCCATGTTCAGGTGACCAGTGGTCACGGAAGTAGATGCGATTGTTGAGCGTCACCAAGAGGGTGTTGGAGTACCTGAGACCGGTGTGAGCATTGTGGCTCATACGCTGTACGTGTCACTCACAGTTTTCCGATGATCCCAGCTCTTGCTCACATTAGCCAGGGTGATACACGGCGACGGAACCACGGAACGTACGTGAATGTGTAATATATCTCATTCTTTGGATACGTCGGGTCAAAAGTTGGGTCGTGCACAACCGAATCTAACTTACGGGGAAGGCGACAAAAAGCACGAAGGAGGCTATGGCCACGCTAGCTCAATAGTAAGTTAGATGCTGGTCTGTGGAGTCGCCCGAGGGATAGATACCAGTAAGCGTGTTCGTTTCTATGGTGAGGCGTACCACGCGGATCAATACGAAATTAGTGAATCGACCTTCGTCCTTTCGTCTTAGCTGTATAAAAGGGGCTCCGTTGACGTAGTAAAGGACCCAATGTGGCCATCCCGTACCAGCAGGGTCATGGCAACCGCAATCAGAATGTCCGCCAAAGAACTCGGCAACGACCATAACTAGTGCAGCAGAGTGTGAGGTACTAGTGTGGCGACCAAGACCCAAAACGAGTGTGCGCACATATAGAGCCGCCTTTGAAACCGCATACTTCCCGACCACGACTGACTGAATTGCGTGGAAGATAATGCGTTTTGGTCAAGGTTGTTGAAAACTCACCCTGAAGCCCCCCCAGGCTGCCCCAACTGATTGGGAAACAGCGGTCTATGTTCAAGAAAACGTCAAGTGGCTGAAGAGCGTAGGAGCGTCAACACATACGATAGCAATGATCAAGCAGAACCACGACGACCGTCTGTTTAGCGTCCAGATCCGATAACAGAAGTATTCCTGAACGATCAACGAAATGATTGCGTCGGTGATAGCAATGTCTATGGGGGCGTAATGAGAACTCTTGAGGCGTTCCCTGTCGCCAAATCCAGCAATAAACCAATAGTAGACGTCGGCCCCAGTCAGCGCCGTTTGGGCGGTCTCTAGCGTGAACACGAAGTAAGCTGTTCAAGGTTCCCCGTGACGTCAACAACGCTTCCGAGTGGCGTTCGGGGACACACCTAGAAATTTTACGGATCGATTGTCGTTTGGGAAATTGTAGCTATATACGTCTGGACATGGGTCAACGGAGTGGGCTGCTCCCGAGGGATTGGTCTCCTACAAATCTGGACGCAGAGAGCGCCGTAAAGCGCCCAGTTGAATAGTGGTCCGAAGAGCTACGTGTTTTTGTTGGGATATCAGTTGCACGGACAACAGAACGAAGCCCAGCGTACGAGAGGGGTTGCTCTACGAAAAGATGAAGGAGGTGAAATTACGTTAAAGCCGGACTTACAGTTTAATGAGGTCATCGGAGGTTGACTCCGCCATTGATCGTACGGTAACGCCAGCACACAAAGGGGGACAGTGAGGAGTTTGCGGAGGTCCATGGGTGGACTTTATAGTCCAAAAAATCCGAGTTGCGGGGGCGAACGAGATCAAGGTGAAATAGACGCCGCTATCCCTGAACACCATAAACCTCCGCTTGACAATCCCTGGCAGGCAAACCAGATGTGTGCGGTTTCCACTGGAATTTGCATTTGGCGCAGTCTTCTCTTCGCTCACACATTACGCCACAGCCAAAAAATTTGTTGTCCTTGTGACAAGATGGTACTCATCAGGGCAGGGCACGGGCCCCGAGCATTTATCAACTGCATCAAGACAGAAGCTTGAGAAACCGAATATTAAGAACGTTGATATTACCGTGTGTGGCGTCGACATCAATAGAGAAGTTAGAAACTATCGATGCCCGAAATTCCCCTCATCGTCAATTCTGAGTTGACTGGAAGCGTCGGTAAGTCCCGAAAAGAGTCGAAGCTGTTTTCAAATCGATTTGCCCCTTGACAATTTTTTTTGAAATTAGCGTTTATATTTCTGGCTTCGGCCCGGGCAAGTTTAGGAACCGGCGAGTGCTGCCACTGGTGAACCACCTTGGGAATCACACCCGACAGCTTCACCAGGCGCCACTCCTCCAGCAAACTCTGCTAATCTCACGCCAATCTGACATCACTCTTTGACGCAGATTCCCACCATACATAGCCGTGCCAGTGACGCTCTTCATCACCCAAGTACGTTTGCGTGATTTTTTGTGCGTACAAGTTGGCCAGCCAACACTTTCCTAGAGCCGCTCATGTCATTCAGACGTGTACCTTCTACACCACCACCAAGAGAGTGCCAAAATCGCTTCGTAGTCTCGAAGTCATGTATCTATGCCCTCAACCATGTCGACGATAGAAACAGTTCTGTGAATTATCTTCTATGGCCACTTCCGTGACATCAGTTTCAACCTGCTTGATACTAGTTGCGGCGCCTTGACGCGTGGAAACCTGACGATAAGAACCTCCAATCCAATCCAATCCAATCCAAGAAAAACCTTGTCATTACCTCTGCTGCGCAAACACCCCCACACAATACGGTCAACAGAACAAGCAAGGTTTCAGTCGACGGAGTCGACACTTAGTTCACAAACGACTTAGATTTCACGGTACAAGTGGCTTAGTGAATAACATCGTTAATACTATCAAATTCTTGCATCTTTTGATAGACACTTACTTACTCACGCTATGCATACAAGAGTCGCACGTGCTATTCACGATCGGCTGTTCAACAAAGGAGTGCAATATAGTCACTGATCTTTTTTTTTTTTTTTTTGATCCATTTATATTCCAGGTTGCATATCATAGATACAGACTGGTCCCCTACACGTGTGTGCTACTCTGTACGTAATAAGCAAGGCGGCATTCCAGCTGGAACTTTCCCTACAGCCCCCAACTGGGCACTAACCAGGTGCCACCAGGCACATCGGGGGGGAATCAAAGGAGACCTCACTAAGGTAATGCAAGTAGGCGTCACAAACATAAAGTAAGGATTTAAGGGCCATTCCGTCTGTGCAGAAACCAAACCCAACACTGTACCTGAGCTCACCCCACCGAAACATCACACAGACATACTTGGCTTATATGTGGGGCTCCTCCAACACTATGCCTCCAGCCAACAAACTCCACAGAGGGGGAAGAAGCAATGACAGGGGCTGCCTTCACAGGCTAGGGAAAGGACGAGGGGAATGGAGACAACACATAATGAATGACTGTGGGAACAGAAAAAGAGGGTAGGAAAGGGCGAGGGGAAAGTGAGAAAACCCCCACCCAGTGTCAAGAGATAATGAAAAGTTAGAATTAAGGAGCGTGTGATGGCAAGAACTGCCCACGAGGGGTGTCCCCTGAAGGGAGTGTGGTGATAAGTGGGCATGAGGCCTGTCAGGTGGTAGGAGAAGCAGAGGCACAAGGCTTCTGTTTCCAGGGGTGGAGATCACCTGCTTGCCTGAAGGTGTACAGGGTATGGTGGCTGAGGAGGGACTGAAGGATGCCACCCGTCGGATCCTCAAAGGAGACCACGAGACTGGAGGAAGAGCTGGCAGCGTAGCTGTCAGGTCGCTTAACCCAGGAAGGGAGCCTAGTGAGCTTGAGTGCTCTGTAGGCTGGGTTGTTGCAAGCGAGTGTGTCCTGGCACTCAGTGGGGGAGTAGGCACCGCAAGTGGAAGAGGCTCCAGTGGGGATGTTGTGGATGAGCAGGCAGGACCAGCAGACATTTTCATGAGTAGTGATAGGGATGGGAGTTGTGGGGTTGGTGGCAATGAAGTGGGACATGGCCCTAGTGAGGGCCACAGAGGCTTTCTGGAGGTGATGCAACTCAGTGTCTGGGCCAGCAACAAGAACCAGATTATTGTTCTTCATCCACCTAGCTGTGGATAGAGAAGAACCTGGGAAAAGGTTTGCCAGAATGTCATTCAGATAGGTGCAAATCTCCAACAGGGTCTTGCGAACCACTGTGGGAGGGGAGGAGGAGGGGGTGGGAGATAAGATGAGGCTAGGCCTCGCCAGAGATTTTGTGATGGAAGTGAAAGAGGGGGTTGGGGTGGAGGGTTTGGTGGGACCCTTGACAGGAGTCTGGGCCTTAGGGGTTGGGGTGGAGGGTTTGGTCTTGGGAAGTTTGGGGGGAGGCTGGGCAGAGGGTTGCTTGGCAGGAGGGGGGGCAGGCAGTGTGGTCCCAGGGGGTGGGAGGTGTTTGTTGACTATGGCGGTGAGTCCACAAACTTCAGCAGCGAGAGCCCTTATGAGCTCAGCTTGGGAGGTGAGGGCCTCATGAAGTGTAATGTTCCACCAGACGTTCTTCTTGTGCTGTGGACAAGGCTACTGAAGCGACCTAATGATCACTGGATATGTTGAAGTCACATACTCAATCGACTACTAGCTTGTGGACGAGATGTAGTAGAGTGTCCCAAAGGATACAGATGGGGAAATAGATGAGAAGGCGAGAGAAGTCGATGGCAAGCACACCTGTGGTGGCTAGAGATGAATGGAGATGGATTAACAGCTGTCAAGACAGTGCAGCAAGGGAAGTGGACAGCACACCTGAGGCAGCAAGAGATAAGCAGAAAGAATGGATGTGAGGCCTTATGGCAATTCACCAGCTAAGGACTAGGAAGATGACAACCAAAGTCTATTCAGCACTCAACTGGCAGACAGCTCAGAAGAGGCAAGGCGTTTGGGTGGTATAATCCAAGAAGTCAAGCTTAGGTCTTCAGTGACCATAAGCCAGAGCCTATATACTACTCCAAAGAGGTTTGAACCCCAGCTTAGAACTCTGAAACCCTAATATGTGGATCCTAGGAATGAGTCACAATGAGTCAGAGATAATCAGAAGCCAATGGCATAAGGCCTTATGGCATGAGTCAGAGATAAGGAATCACAAGTTGTATGGGCACAGTCACAAACCAATCACAAGGTGGGAAGCATATGGTACACATCAGAAACCAGGCACAATTGATAAGAATGTATGAGTCATCACAAACACAAGGCAGTCAAGACTGGTCCAGGCACAAGCTCATCTGGACCCTTCTGGTGTGAGTCTAGCCAGGTCACATGCCAGGGTCACGTGATGGGCGGTTGCGTAAGATCACATGATCTACTCCCAATATTCCTGGGGCTTGTGAGCACTGCCCAGATGGTATCAGTAGTCAGGTGACTTAGCTCGTTCCTGGGCACTAGAGGCCACAATTCTCATAACTTCAGCTTCTTCCTCAGCCAGATCTGCACATGATCACTTCATGGCAACATTCCAGGGTCATGCAGGGGTGTCTGGGGGACCAGTTATGGGTGAAACCGTAACATGAAGAGGCTGGTTGGAGATATGGAGCCCAAGAGCATGAGGGATGCCCAAGGGGAATTTGGGAGTGGGTGTGAGGAGGAAGTCATGAACAGTGTCATGAGTGGCTGGAGGGGAGCTGATGATAGAGGAGAGGTGGTATTTGAGCACAGAGAATGCAGCGAAGAGAGGATTGTTGTTGTTGTCCTTCATAGGGGAGGAGGCACAAGAGGACATAGCAGAGATGGTGGTGGTATGTGGAAGAGCCATTGATATAGTCACTGATCCTGCCACTACTTTGGTCACAATCTGCACACACATGTTGCATCATCAACTTGCATGCGGCTGCACTTCCAAAAATAAACTATACCAGTGGTGGTAGCACTTCAGGGAGGCTCTGTATCTCATGTACACTTTGGTGGATATTGTTCTGCCAGCAACGCAGACAGGGTTGTGTGCATGTTTGGCACCTTGGGTTGTTCAGTTCCTGAAATTTTGGGTATATTCTATTACATTTTGATTATTGCAATGTATGCTTATCATGAATACTAAAATTGTCTGTGTATTGTTTTGTAGTGTAACGCCACCACAGGGGCGTTAAGCACGATATGTGCTTCGGCAAGTCAATGGGATCAGTAAAAGCGCGAACCGGTTAAGGTTCAGTTCGGTGATGAACAAGTATCACTTGGTCTCCCAGGGACACAAGGATAATAGCGGAGAATCAGGGCTCGAGCGAAAGGGTGAGCAAAAAGGGGACTCAAGCGCAGCGGCGAGTCAAAGGGGTTCGTGAGGCAAAGACAATGTGGTATTTACACAAGAAGTCAAGTCTACCGTACATGCTAGGTAGGGCGTGACTTATATACTAATACAGGGTGTTTGTGAAGTGCAAACACATGGCGTGATCCTGAGGTGCTGGCCTCAGCGAGCTGATGAGGAAGTATGAAGGGGAAGTCCATAAGAAGTACAAGGGAATCCTGCAGGGGCACGCGGGGTTCAAATGACGTCAGCAGGCTCTGGAAGCTATAAGCCCGGATTCCCTACGGTCATGGGATTGGTGCGAGATAAGAGTCGGGGAATGAATCAAGACGGGTCATGGGTAAAAGTACATGCGAACGCGAGACCAGATAACGAAGCATATCGTACAATAGGGCGAAAATCGTAACATTACCCCCTTGTCAGACTCGAAGTTGCCACGACTTCAACTAGTCACTGATATAGTACCAATCATCCTTGACTGGTATGGTGTCGGGGATTGGTGAAGGGGGGTGTGGACAGGTATGACGCCATAGGAAGAGATGGCGACCACACTCACTGCACTCTCGACACTGCTCATACTGGGGGCAGTGGATCTCTTCGTGTTTTGCATCGTACCGCAGACACTTACCACACCACCAAGGGCGGTCGTCCAGGTCGATGTAAGCGGGCGAAATGGGGGAGATTCAGCAGATGAGGCATACGTCGTACTGGTGGGTACGACTCCCACACCACTGACACGGCTGCTTGGCCCTCCGCTGAGGACACTGAGTGATCAAGTGGTCCATGACTTACACTGGAAACACTTGCGAGGCCGTCTGCTACCTTCGCCCTGAAGGCGCGGCATCTCACAGGGTCCTCCAGTGCGCAGGGGTATGGGGATAGGTTCGGGAGTGGGCCGAGGACGTAAGAATTTGACCTGGAGCTCGTCATACTTCTCTGATATGAGTGGTATGGCTCGTGCATACTGCAACCGCTTTTGCACACTTGTGAGGTCCATGTCTACAAGGAACCGGTCGCGTGTCAGGTCTGTCTCCAGTCGTCGAAGCTCAGATTGTCGCACTGCCACAGCATCTCGTCGCAATAGACACTCTCACAGATGAGACACATCCGCATGGAGGCGAACATCCTGAAGTTCCGTCAGGACTTCATCGAGGCAGATAGCGTGGGGGTCGTGGGGATGGAACATGGTGAGCTGCTGCTCAGTGATGTGCTGTGCGAGCTGTCCAGCGTACACGTCCTTCAAGTATACCGGTTGCACATAACAGGGATGTCCCCGCCCCATCATGCCAACGACTTCCTGGTAACTCTTCCGGTAGTAAATGAACCGGGTGATCTTTTTCGGGTACCCGGCCTCCCCAATCTTCATTGGAAAATATAGATGTGATAGGTTGGGGTGGTTGCGAATGAAGGGGAGGCCGGGGTCATCCGTATTTGTCTCTTCTTCTCTGTTGTCGAGTAGTGCGAGGGTGGGGTCTGGTTCTACGCAACGAGGTTGAGACGTTGGCATGGGGACGTGGTTGATTCCTGGGGGGAATTGGGGGTCGGACTCAAGTGGGGGAGGGGGTGTGAGCGAGCTTGGGTTAGGAGGTGTGGGAACAGCAGGGATGTGCACAGTAACGGGGGTGTTGACAGGAGGTGCAGTGAGGGTGAGTAGGGCAGTAGTGGCTTCTCGGGCAAGGTGGTCAAGCGCAGGGGCAATCAGGGATAAGACGGGGGGTCCAGGACTAGCAACTACAGAGTACAGCGTACAACCCTCAGGTTGCGAGGGGACACCCTGGTCCTGTGAGGGTATGGTCAGTTGGTCGAGTATATATTTTGATGGAGGGTGTGCTGCGGGCACGGTGGAGACGACAGGAGTGGAAGTCATGGTGTACAAGATGAGAGGGGGGAGTGCGTGGTTCGAGTTCATAGGGTATCTCCTTATATCTTTCGTCCAGCCCCTTCGGCGGTTGGATTATGCTGGTAGAAGTTGGTGATGAGGTCAGGTGTTACGGTTTCGCCCGTAACTGGTCCCCCGAACACCCCTGCAAGACCTCGGAACACTGCCGTGAAGCGATCACGTGCTGAATATGCCGAAGAAGAGATTGAAGTTATGAGACTTGTGGTGAAACACGCCCAGCAACCAGCTAAGTCACGTGACCTTCCCGCCTACCTCGGAAACGCTCAAGAATATTGGGAGTAGGATCACGTGATCTTACATCAAGCGCCCGTCACGTGACCCTGGCACGTGACCTGGCTAGACTTGCACCAGAAGGGTCCAGATGAGCTTGTGCCTGGACCGGTCTCGAATGCCTCGTGTTTGTGATGACTCGTATGTGCCTGATCGATTGTGCCTTGATTCTGATAGATTATACCACATTCGCGCTCTGATTGGATGGAAGCAGCGCTCATACAGCTGCGGATGCTTATCTCTGACTCATACCTTTGCACCTTACCGCCATTGGTGGATTGTTATCTCTGACTCATTGTGACTCATTCCTAGGATCCGTGTATTAGGGTTTCGGAGTTCCAAGCTGGGGTTCAAACCTCCTTGGACATGTATATAGGCTCTGGCTTATGGTCGCTGAAGACCTAAGCTTGACTTCTTGGATTATACCACCCAAACGCCTTGCCTCTTCTGCGCTGTCTTGCCAGTTGAGTGCTAAATAGACTTTGGTTGTCAACTCCTAGTCCTTAGCTGAGGGATCGCCGTAAGGCCCCTATCCTTTCCTTTCCTCTCTACTCTTGCCGTTCAAGGAACATGCTGCATCATCTCCTGAGTCGCGCTGTCTTGCCGACTATCTTTGCCACATCTACTTCAGCTCACTCTCTTCACCTCCCTTTGTATCCTTTGGGGAACATTACTACGACTCGTTTGCGAGCTAGTAGAAGATCGAGTACGTGACTTCGACATATCTGGTGATCGCTAGGTCGTCCTGGTAGCCTTGTCCACAGTACAAGAAGAACGTCCGGTGGAACGTTACATCAGGCGCGTGTCAAACATTCTTGAGTGGTTCCCACGAACTGTCGCTCATGGGGAACCCCTTCCATTGAACTAGGAATTGGAGCTTACGCCCTCGGCCATAGAACCTTGATCCGAGGATTTGCTCCACTTCGAACTCTTCTTCTCCATCAATAAGGTCAGGAGGGGGTCGTGTGAAGTTTACCCCGTGCAGCTCCGTCTCCTTATATGGGGTGAGGAGGTTGGCGTGGAACACAGGGTGGATCTTCCATGACTTCGGGAGTTCTAATTCGTAAGATACAGCGGAGAGGGCCTTCTTGATGCGGAAAGGTCCGTGATGTTTAGGGGCTAGTTTGGCCATGGGGTAGAACATTTTAAGGTTCGTCCCCTCTAACCACACTTGCGCTCCTTCTTGATAGGGAATAAAGCAAGTGTGCCCTCGCTTCGTCATGAGCTCTTGGGTGTGCTTAATGCAATCCTGCGTGTGTTGTCGAAAGTTGCCCATGTCTTCTAAGTGCTGATCGATGGATGGGGAGGTCGTGGGTTTCGAGACCCAAGTGGTGTGTGGCTCCCACCCCATGATAAGTGAAAAAGGGGAGTGTTTCGTCGTTGCGTTGGGCCACGCGTTATGTGTGAACTGTGCTACAGGGAGGGCCTCTGCCCAGTTATCCTGCTGCACATTGCTTCAATGGCGTAAATATTGTTCCAGCCATTGATTGGTTCATTCTGACTGCCCATCTGTTTGGGGATGATACGCCGATGAGATATTCTGCCTAATTCCAAGAACTCGGCAGAGTTGTGTCATAAATGTGGACGTAAATCTGGGGTCTCGGTCAGTGATCAGTTTTCGGGGTATGCCGTAATGGGGGTAGACGTGGCAAAGGTATAGCCTGGCTATGCCCTCTGCGGTGATCGTTTCGTTGCACAGGATGAAGATGGCTGCCTTGGAGCAGTTGTGGTCGGTAATGGTGAGGATTGAGTCATACCCCTGTGACAGTGGTAGTTTCGTAATGAAGTCCATAGCTACGACTTCAAATGGTTCTGCTTCTGGGTCAGTTGTGATAGGGAAGAGGTGTGGCTTTTGTTGGTGAGGGTTGATTTTGTTGGCTTGGCATGTGGCGCAACCCTTGACGTACTCTTCAATGTCTTTGCGCATGTTGGGCCACCAGTAGTCTCGTTGTAAGAGTTCGTAGGTGTTTGTGATTCTGGGGTGTCCCATGGCAGGTGTGTCGTGGAAAAAGGTGATTACCCCCCATTTAAGATCGTTGTCCCCAACAACGACAAGGGCATTGCCTTTCCACCATAATCCCTTGTGCTTTTTCAGACTATGCGGTTCGATCCATCATAGTACTTGTGCCTTGTCAAGGTTTTGCGCAATCTGGGTCCAGATGTCCATGTTGTGCATTGACATCTCGGTGGCCCAGATGAAGCGGTCTGCAGGAAGGACAGTGACGTTGTTGTTATCTTCATCGCCTGGCGCATAGTCTGCTCGCCGGGACAGGGCATCTGCACAACCATTCCTGACTCCAGGTATGTGCTTTAATACGAAGTCGTATTCTGACAGCTCCAAAAACTCGCGCACCACTCATCGGCTGATTTTTCACGGTTCCTTCCAGTATTGAAGGTTGGTGTGGTCGGTGTGTATGATAATTTCATGGGGTGAGCCAACGAGGTACGTGCACCAGGCGCGAAGAGCTTTGACTACTGCAAGTAGCTCTCTGTCGTAGATGTCATAGTTCCGCTCAGCTTGGGACAATGATTCTGAGTGGAACACTACTGGGTGGAGTTTTTGGTCCTCTCCTAACTGATTGAGCACCGCGCCAATGGCGACATTGGATGCGTCTACTTCTAGTTCAAATGGTTTTGTCAGATTGGGGGCGAGGAGGACTGGTTCTCAACATATTTGGTCTTTGATGTGTTCAAACACCCTCTGCTGCTCGACCCCCCAGTGCCACGGAGTGTCCTTTTTTGTGAGGTCATGAAGGGGGTGTGCGAGGGAGGAGAACCCTTTGATGAATCGGCGATAGAAATTGCAGAAGCTGATAAAGGCGCGTACTTCCTTTAGGCTTCTTGGGGGTTGCCATTCGCGGATCCCTCGTACTTTTACAGGGTCCATTCGCAGCTTCCCATGTCCAATAATGAGCTCAAGGTATTCCATCTCGCGCACTTCAAATTCACACTTCTCCGGTTTGATGTAAAGGTCGTTCTCCGCACAGATGGTCAGAACCTGGTGAACTCTTTCGCGATGTCGTTCGAGGTTGTCAACAGTCGCGATGAGGATATCGTCCATGTATACAATCACCTCGTTCATCAGTATTGGTCCTCGGAATGTGAAGTCCATCATTGCTTGGAAAGTTGCTGGGGAGTTCATGAGACCGAAGTACATTATGAGTGGTTCAAAGGTTCCCTTGTTCATTTTAAAGGCAGCCTTCCACTCGTCTCCTTCGTCTATGTGGATGTTATTATATCCCCAGTGGATATCCAATTTTGTGAAGAGTCGTGCATCACAGATTTTATCAATGAGTTTGGGGATAAGGGGTAGCGGGTAGTGGTTTCAGACAGTGACCTCGTTTAACCATTGGTAGTCTTGTACAGGTCTGAGCTTTCCGTCTTTCTTCTTTATGAAGAAGAAGGGTGAAACGTATGGGGACTTTGACTGTCGAATGTACCCCCTCTCTAACTGTTCAGCAAGGAATGTATCGAGAGCCTTATCTTCCTCCTGCATCAACAGGTACACCTTGCAGTCCATCGTCGTGGGTGCGTTGGGTGTCAGGTCAATGGCATGGTCCCACAGTCGTTTCAGTGGGAAGTGATGTGATGCTTCCTCGTCGAACACCTTATGGTATTGCCGGTACTCTGGTGGGACCATTTCTTCAAAGGTTCATTCCTCCCGCTTTGCAGCTTCTTGCTGTGCTAGTTCAGATGCTGTTGTGGTTTTTCGCAGCATCGCCACGCATGGCTCCTGCTCGTCATCTGCGATCTGTTCCCACACTTCCTCATCGAGTTGGTACATCTCCAACACCCGTATTGATGCTTCTACGGGCGTGGCTTCGTCCGATGACTGGAGGCTGGATATAACTACCGGTTGAAACTCTTCATCCAGCGTCACTTCCCCCCACTTCACAAGTGGTTCGAATGCTGAGAACCATGGGTAGCCCAGTATAACTTCATCCCTTCCTAAGTTCGTCACTAGGAAGCGAAGTGTCTTGGTGTCGTTCCCGGTTCGGATGTTTAGGTTGGTGTATTGGGTGATGGCTCCATCTTGGTTGTGTGTCCCATCCACGTTCCAGATGCATATTGGTTGTGTGACATCATGTGTTCCGATCTGCAGCCGCTTCAATAATGAGGCGCAGATAAAGTTGTCCGTCGCTCCTGAGTCTAGGAGTACTTGTCGTTCGGCCGTTGCATGTGCAGATTTAAAGAGTACTGGAATTCGCATGGATCGATATCTGCTATGGTACACGTTTACATTGAGTGCTCTAGCCCAGGCCGTCGGGTTCAAGCGTCGAGAAAATCCTCTTTCGCAAATAACTTCTCCACCATGAGGTCTCGTACTTCCAGGGGTTGTGCTTTCATCGCAGCGATCTGTGCTTCAGCCTGCTCTTCCGTCGAAAGTACATGGTTAGATTGTATGGCGACAGTAGTGACGGCGGGAGCTGATACGGTCAGGGAAGTAGGGATGGGAGCTGGTTGGGCGGTCGTGGAGGAAGTAGCAATTCGAGCGCCCATTTGTGGGCAGTTATGTGAGATGTGCCCCGCAACATGGCATCTAAAACAATGCCCCTCCTTTTGGAGTTGGATTTGATCAGCATTGGTGAGAGCCATGGAGGCTCGGGCGCGTCCAACATCCATGGCGTTTGGGTTGCGGTTTTTATTGAGGGCCTGTACCCACTGGTCGCGGTTATGTCCTCCCTTCTTTTGACGTGGGGTTCGGTTCTTGCCGAGTCGGTCCTTTAAAACCAGGTACTCAGCTTGTTGTAATCGGGCGGCCCGCTTCCAATCCTCCCACATGACAGGGTGTTGGAAGCAGATGGCATTAATGACTAACTGATTTGGGAGTCCATCTTGGAATAACTCCAGTGTCATAGCTTCGTCCGGGCCATATCCGGCTTTTGTCGTCAGGTTATCAAACTGGGCAATGTAAGAGTCAATGTCCTCTCCCTTCATTGCCAGGGTCTGCAAGGCTTTGCGGGCCTTTGTCTGTTCCACAGTGTCGGTGTATGCCTGCAGAAACCGGGTTTCTACCTCATTCCAGAGGTTACCTTGGGTTCATAGGACTCCTGCTGCTAATTGATCGTCGAGCCACCTCATCTGCTCATCGACCCAATCATCAACGAGCGGTCCTCGGATATAGGAGAGGAAGGCCATGGCTTGTTGTCCGGGTACTGCGAGCAGGTCCACTGTTGGGTTCATTCCGCAATATAATTTGAAGGGACGTAGGAATGCCTTGCTCTTTTCTCAGTTTCCATCGAATTCTGGCGGGGGATTCCCTCCTAGGCGACCATTGCCACCAGGGATTGGCATGGGTGGTGTGGCTCCTCTGGCTGGGGCTGGTCCACCGCCACTGCCACTGCTGGCAGGAGTTCCTCCAGTGGGGGCTCCACTTCCACTGGGTGCTCCTCCGCCACTGGTGAGGGTGGTACTTGCGGATGTTTGTCCCTGCTGAGCCATTGTGTAGGATGGGAATGCTGAAGTGGGGAGGTTGGTTGTTGGTACAGATATACTTGGGGATGGAGTATCAGAGGGGTTGATATTAATGCCTGAAGAATTGGATGATCCTAGGGGTCCAGTGTTCAGGGTGAGGGGTACTGGTCCTGTAGTGTACCACGCTCCTTCAGACAGGGAATATTCGATGAAGGCCCAGAGATGTCTGTTGTCGAGGTAATGGATCTGTCGGTATGATCATGTTGAGGGGTCAAAGATGAAGTATCCTTCGACTCCGTTGTGTTCTGCCCAGATTGCGGTTCCTTTGACTCTGTCTGATAGTTCGTTGGAGCTAAGGCAATCAATGTACTCGGGCCTAAACTTGGTTCGACTACGACTAGATGTCGCCACTGTGAGAGACTTGACTTAATGTAACGCCACCACAGGGGCGTTAAGCACGATGTGTGCTTCAGCAAGTCAACAGGATCAGTAAAGTGCGAACCGGTTAAGGTTCAGTTCAGTGATGAACAAGTATCTCTTGGTCTCCCAGGGACACAAGGATAATAGCAGAGAATCAGGGCTCAAGCGAACAGGCGAGCAAAAAAGGGGACTCAAGCGCAGTGGCGAGTCAAAGGGGTTCGTGAGGCAAAGACAATGTGGTATTACACAAGAAGTCAAGTCTACCGTACATGCTAGGTAGGGCGTGACTTATATACTAATACAGGGTGTTTGTGAAGTGCAAACACATGGCGCGATCCTGAGGTGCTGGCCCCAGCAAGCTGATGAGGAAGTATGAAGGGGAAGTCCATAAGAAGTACAAGGGAATCCTGTGGGGGCACGCAGGGTTCAAATGATGTCAGCGGGCTCTGGAAGCTATAAGCCCAGCTTCCCTACAGTCATGGGATTGGTGCGAGATAAGAGTCGGGGAATGAATCAAGACGGGTCATGGGTAAAAGTACACGTGAACGCGAGACCGGATAATGAAGCATATCGTACAATAGGGCGAAAATCGTAACAATTCTGCTCAGCTTGGGATAATGATTCTGAGTGGAACGCAACTGGGTGGAGTTTCTGATTGTTCCCTAGTTGGTTGAGTACTGCACTGATTGCGACGTTAGACATGTCTACCTCTAACTCAAACGGTTTCGCCAGATTGGGGAATAGGAGGACTGGTTCTTGGCATATTTGGTCCTTGATGCGCTCAAATGCACGTTGTTGGTCCACCCCCCAGTGCCACGGGACATAAGGTTGTGAAGGGGGCATGCAAGTGTTGAGAATCCCTTAATGAACCGGTGGTAGAAGTTGCAGAAGCCAATGAAGGCATGTACTTCTTCAAGGTTCTTCAGGGGTTGCCCGTCGCAGAGACCTCATACTTTTACGGGGTCCATCTGCAGCTTCCTGTGTCCAATGATGAGTCCGAGGTACTCCATTTCGCATACTTCAAACTCGCATTTCTCAGGTTTGATGTAGAGGTCATTTTCTTCGCAAATTGTCAAGACTTGATGGACCCTTTTGCAATGGCGTTCAAGATCATCGATAGTTGCAATAAGAATATCATCCATGTACACGATTACTTCACCTGTCAGGACCGGGTCTCTGAACATGAAGTCCATCATTGCTTGGAATGTGGCTGGGGAGTTCGTGAGTCCGAAGTACATTATGAGTGGTTCAAAGGCACCTTTATTTGTCTTGAAGGCAGCCTTCCATTCATCCCCTTCATCTATACGGATGTTATTGTACCCCTAGCGAATGTCCAGTTTGGTGAAGAGCCATGCGTCACGGATTTTGTCGATGAGTTTGGGAATGGGGGGCAGTGGGTAGTGGTTGTGAATGGTGACCTCATTGAGGCATTGATAATCTTGTACAGGTCTGAGCTTCCCATCTTTCTTTTTTATGAAGAAGAATGGTGAGACGTATGGGGATTTTGACGGTTGAATGTACCCCCTCTCAAGTTGCTCAATGAGGAACACTTTGAGGGCTTTGTCCTCTTCTTGTGTCAATGGGTACACCTTACAGTCCATTGTTGTGGGGGCGTCAGGTACTAGATTGATGGCGTGGTCCCACGGTTGTTTTGGTGGGAATTGATGGGATGCCTCTTCACTAAAGACTTTGTGGTACTGTCGATATTCTGGTGGGACCATTTCTTCAAAGGTTCGTGCCTCTCTTTTTGCCACCTCCTGCTGCACCAATTCAGATGCTGTTGTGGTTTTGCGCACTAATGCCATGCAGGGCTCTTGTTCATCATCCATCAACTGTTCCCACGCTTCCTCATCAAGTTGATACGTCTCCAACACTCATATGGACGCTTCTACGGGTGTGGCTTCATCTGATGACTGGAGGCTGGATATCACCACTGGCTGAAATTCTTCATTCAGCGTTGCTTCTCCCCATTTCACAAGTGGTTTGAATGCTGAGAACCAAGGGTAGCCTAGTATAACTTCGTCCTTTCCTAGGTTCGTTACTAGGAAGTGAAGTGTCTTGGTGTTGTCTCTGGTGTGGACATTCAGATCGGTGTATTGGGTAATAGCCCCATCTTGGTTGTGAGTTCCGTCCACGCTCCAGATGCGTATTGGTTGCCTGATGTCATGCGTTCCAATTTGTAGCCACTTCAGTAGCGAGGCACAAATGAAGTTGTCAGTAGCTCCTGAATCTAGGAGTACTTGTCGTTCGGCCATTGCATGTGCAGATTTGAAAAGAACTGGGATTCACATGGATTGATATCTGCTATGGTACACATTTACATTTAATGCTCTAGCCCAGGCCATCAGGTTCAAGCATCAAGAAAATCCTCTTTTGCAAATAGTTTTTCCACCATAAGGTCCCACACCTCTTGTGGTTGTGCCTTCATCGCAGCAATCTGTGCTTCAGCCTGTTCTTCCACTGAAAGTATGCGGCTAGATTGTATGGCAATAGTAGTGACAGTGGGAGCTGGTATGGCTGAGGAAGAAGGGATGGGAGCTTGTTGGGTGGTCGTGAAGGATGCAGCAATTCAAGTGCTTTTTTGTGGGCAGTTACATGAGATGTGCCCTGTAGCACGGCATCGAAAACAGTGTCCCTCCTTTTGGAGTTGGAGTCGGTTGGCATCCGTAAGAGCCACGGAGACTCAGGCATGTCCAACATCCATGGTGTTCGGGTCGTGGTTTTTGTTGAGGGCTTGTACCCACTGTTCACAGTTGAGTCCTCCTCTCTTTTGTCATGGGGTTTGGTTTTTGCCAAGTCAATCCTTCAAAACCAGGTACTCAGCCTGCTGTAGACGGGTGGCCCACTTCCAGTCTTCCCACGTGACAGGGTGTTGGAAGTGGATAGCATTGATCACTAACTGATTTGGGAGTCTGTTGTTATGCCACCAGTGGGGTGATGCGCGACTCTGGGTTTACCAGCAGACAGCATAACAAAAGAGCAAGGTCAGGGGTCATAGTCGCAGACAATGACTAAGGAGACTTGGATCAGTCAAAGGCATACGCTTGAAGAGGCACAGTGAGAATGGTGGTGCACAAGATAAGAGGATAGTCTTAGAAGTGCAGAGCAAGGTTCCCAAGGTACTAGCTGGTATTGCTAAGTAACTCAAGTCTGGGGACTTGAGCATGAAATGCTACTGGTATATATACATGCAGGTACATAAGGTTCGTACCCAGCTAAGTCTGCTCTACTGAGGGTTCAGTGGTCCATGCGCAGCCATGGAACCTACTAGAAGGTCACATGAGGCATTGCGCCATCTGTTGTCAGCAGTCTAGGTCAATCCAGGCCCAAGTCACGTGATCGGTGACATCACAGGCCTAGGTTCTTCTGTAACCGCTCCCTAGCACCAGGGGATCTGGCGTGGCTGCTTGTTGGGCTCCACAGAGTCTCTGCAATGGGAGGCAGTCTCTCCAGGCTGTCACTCGCAAGGGCCACACCTTTGGTGGTCAGGGATCGTAACATCCATCTTGGAATAATTCCAATGTGGTAGCTTCATCTGGGTTGTACCCAGCCTTTGCAATTAAGTTGCCAAATTGTGCAATATAAGAGTCAATATCTTCCCCCTTCATCGCAAGATTTTGCAAGGCTTTGCGGGCCTTGGTCTGCTTGGCAGTGTTGGTGTAAGCTTGTGTGAACCGGGTTTTGACCTCATTCCAGAGGTTCTCTTCAGTCCATAGAACTCCTCCTGCTAGCTGGGCTTCTATCCACTTCATTTGTTCATTGACCCAATCGTCGACGAGTGGTCCTCTGATGTAGGATAAGAACGTCATGGCCTGCTGGGCCGGTACTGCTAGCAGGTCTACTGTGGGGTTCATTCCTCGGTACAACTTGAAGGCTCATAGGAATGCCTTGCTTTGCTCCCAATTTCCATCAAATTCTGGGGGTGGGTTTCCTCCTAGGCGGCCATTGCCTCCTAGGACTGGTGCAGGTGGTGCGGCTCCTCTGGCTGGAGCTGGTCTGCCACCGCCACTGCCACCACTGGTGGGGGCTCCTCCGATGGGGGCTCCTCCTCCACTGGGTACTCCTCCCCCACTGGTGAGGGTGGTACTTGCTGACGTGGATGTCTGTCCCTGCTGAGCCATTGTGTAGGAGGGGAATGCTGAAACAGGGAGGTTTGTTGTTGGTACAGATATGCTTGGGGATGTGGTGTCTTGGGGGTCGATATCAATTCCTGAGGGGTTGGATGATCCCAAAGGGCCGGTTTGCAGGGTGAGGGGTACTGGTCTGGTAGTGTACCACACTCCTTTGTTTGGGGAGTATTCGATGAATGCCCAGAGATGTTTGTCTTCAAGGTAGTGGATTTGTTGGTAGGATCTTGTTGTGGGGTCAAAGATGAAATATCCTTCGACTCCATTGTTTTCTGCCCAGACTGCTGCCCCCTTAACTCTGTCGGATAATTCGTCGGAGCTGAGACGGTCAATATATTCGGGCTTGAACTTGGTTCAGCTGCAACTGGACATAGCCACGGTGAGAGACTTGACTTAATGTAACGCCACCACAGGGATGTTAAGCACGACGTGTGCTTCGACAAGTCAACAGGATCGGAAGAGTGCAAGTCAGTTAAGACTCAGTTCAGTGGTGAACAAGTATCACTTGGCCTCCCAGGGACACAAGGATAGTAGTGGATAGTCAGGGCTCAAGCGTAAGAGTGAGCAAAGGCAGGGACTCAAGCACAATGGCAAGTCGAAGATCGATTCGTGAGGCAAAGACAATGTGGTATTACACAAGAAGTCAAGTCTACCGTACAAGCTAGGTAGGGCATGACTTATATACTAATACAGGGTGTTTGGCTAGGCCAAACACATGACACCAGAATGACACCTTGCACTGAATCGAGTACAAAGGGACATACTATAACGAGAGTCATGGGTCTGCACGGGTCCACACGTGTGTCAGATCAACTCGGAAATGTATGGTGGTTTTTGATGGCGCAAACCACCAGTCAAAAGGAGTCGGGCGCAAGTGGAACAAGGCAAAATGGATGGGCATGTGACAAATGAGAAGTCCACGGAAACCGTGTATTGTACAGTAGATGATAGAATGAGTCAAGGCATACACCACAAGAAGCAGAAATCATAACAATTACCTCAAAGACAAACACCTCTGGGCCTTCATTGAATATTCTCCGAATGAAGGGGCATGGTATACTACCGGACCAGTACCCCTTACCTTGCAAACTGGCCCTTTGAGATCATCTAATCCCTCAGGAATTGATATCAACCCTCCAGACACCTTATCCCTGAGTGTATCTGTACCAACAACAAACCTCCCAGTCTCAGCCTTCCCCTCCTACATGATGGCTCAGCAGGGACAAGCATCAGCATCAGCAAGCACCACCCTCACTAGCAGAGGTGGAGTGCCCAGTGGAGGAGGAGCACCCACTGGAGGAACCCCCACCAGTGGCAGTGGTGGTGGTGGTGGAGGGGGTGGACCAGCCCCAGCCAGAGGAGCCATACCACCCACACCAGCCCCAGGAGGAAACCCACCCCCAGAGTTTGACAGAAACTGGGAACAAAGCAAGGCATTTCTACGGGCCTTCAAATTGTACCAAGGGATGGACCCCACAGTAGACCTCCTAGCAATACCCACACAGCGGGCCATGACCTTCTTGTCCTACATTTGGGGACCACTCATTGACAATTGGGTCAATGAGCAGATGAAGTGAATTGAGGCCCAACTAGCAGGAGAAGTCTTACAAACCCAAGAAAACCTCTGGAACAAGGTAGAAACCCAGTTCACACAAGCTTATACTGACACCGCTGAACAGACCAAGGCCTGCAAAGCCTTGCAAAACCTTGCAATGAAGGGAGAAGACATTGACTCCTACATTGCACAGTTTGGCAACTTAATCGTAAAAGCCAGGTACAACCTGAACGAAGCCACCACATTAGAACTATTCCAAGACAGGCTTCCAGATCAGTTAGTAGTTAATGCCATCCGTTTCCAACACCCCATCATGTGGGAAGACTGGAAACGGGCTGCCCATCTACAGCAAGCTGAGTACCTGGTTTTAAAGGACCGACTTGGCAAGAATTGAACCCCATGACAGAAGAAAGGGGGGCATAACCACAAGCAGTGGGTACAAGCCCTCAAAAAGAACCGCGACCCAAATGCCATGATGTTGGACGTGCCCAAGCCTCCATGGCTCTCACCAACACTGACCAACTCCAACTCCAAAAGGAGGGGCGCTGTTTTAGATGCCGTGTTACAGGGCACATCTCATGTAACTGCCCACAGAAGAGCACTTGAATTGCTATGACCTCCACGACTGCCCAACCAACTCCCATCCCTTCTACCTCAGCCATGTCAGCTCCTGCCATCACTACTATTGCCGTACAGTCTAGCTGTGTACTTTTGGCAGAAGAACAGGCTAAAGCACAGATCGCTGCAATGAAAGCTCAACCACAGGAGGTACAAGACCTCATGGTGGAAAAGCTATTTGCAAAAGAGGATTTTCTCAATGCTTGAACCTGATGGCCTGGGCTAGAGCATTAAATGTAAATGTGTACCATAGCAGATACTGATCTATGCAAATTCCAGTTCTGTTTAAATCTGCACACATGACGGCCAAACAACAAGTACTCCTGGACTCAGGAGCAACTGATAACTTTATCTGCACTTCACTGTTGAAGCAACTACAAATCAGGACACATGATGTCACACAACCAATATGAATCTGGAATGTGGATGGAACCCATAACCAAGATGGGGCTATCACCCAATACACCAACTTGAACATCCGCACTGGGAACAACACCAAGACACTTTGCTTCCTAGTGAAAAACTTAGGAAAGGACGAAGTTATATTGGGCTACCCTTGGTTCTCAGCATTTGAACCGCTTGTGAAGTGGGGAGAAGCGATGCTGAATGAAGAGTTCCAACCAGTGGTTATATCCAGCCTCCAGTCATCGGACAAAGCCACACCTGTAGAAGCATCCATATGGGCATTGGAGACATATCAACTCAATGAGGAGGCATGGGAGCAGCTGATGGACAACAAGCAGGAGCCCTGTGTGGCATTAGTGCGCAAAATTTTACGATCAAGCGGTGGGCTCACAACCGCATCACTACCACTTTGTCGTAAATGAACTTCTGGGTCACACTTGGTCAGCGCACCAGTGCAGCAGTCAGTCAGCAGGCTCTTCTGTCAGTGACAGATGCAGCAGTAAGCAGATATCAGACTCTCTACCTCAGCAAGGCAGATGAACAGAGGGTAAGACCACTTGCACACTGCAAGGGAATGGAACTAGGATTGGACACGACAGGAAACAAGACTAGAACGAAGAATACAGGGTGTACTACAGGCTCCTTAAGTACTGTACAAGAAATCCTATTTTTCTATGTTTTTCTCCCATTTTGTGAGCTGGCAGGAACGGAAGGCAAGACTCTGAAACATTCAGAATATTCTGGCAGAAGGAGAAGTGGAACCTGAAACGCAGAAGCAGAATCGAGAACATTCCAGAACCGGGACATGAAACATGGAAGCAGAAATGGAAGCAGAAACCTTTCCAAGTCAACTGTTGGGAAGACTGATTATCTGTGATAATCGATGGCACGATCAGATTGTGACACAAAACCACAACTGCATCCAAATTAGCACAACAAGAGGCAGCCAAGAAGGAGGCACGAACTTTTGAGGAAATGGTTCCACTGGAATATTGACAGTACCACAAAGTCTTCAGCAAGGAAGCATCTCATCACTTCCCACCAAAGTGACCATGGGATCATGCCATTGACCTGATACCCAATGCCCCTGCAACAATGGACTGTAAGGTGTACCCGTTGACACAAGAAGAGGATAAAGCTCTTGAAGTATTCCTTGCCAAACAACTCAAGAGGGGGTATATTCAACTGTCAAAGTCCCCATACATCTCACCTTTCTTCTTTATAGAGAAGAAAGACAGGAAGCTCAGACCCGTACAAGACTATCGACGACTAAATGAAGTCACTATTCGCAATCATTATCCACTGCCCCTTATCCCTGAACTCATTGACAAAATCCGCGATGCATGACTCTTTACCAAATTAGACATATGCTGGGGATACAACAACATTCAGATAGATGAGGAAGACAAGTGGAAGGCTGCCTTTAAAACAAACAAGGGCACCTTCAAACCACTCATAATGTACTTTGGTCTCACAAACTCCCCAGCCACATTCCAAGTGATGATGGACTTCATGTTCAGAGGACCAGTGTTGACGGGCAAGGTGATCATATACATGGACGACATCCTCATTGCAACTATCGATAACCTTGAGTGCCATCGTGAAAGGGTCCACCAGGTCCTGACGATTTGTGAAGAAAATGACCTCTACATCAAACCCAAAAAATGTGAGTTTGAGGTGTGCGAGACAGAGTATCTAGGACTCATCATCAGACATAGGAAGCTGTGGATGGACCCCATAAAAGTATGAGGTATCCATGACTGGCAACCCCCGAAGAGTCTCAAGGAAGTGTGCACCTTTATTGGCTTCTGCAACTTTTACCACCGATTCATCAAGGGGTTCTCCTCACTCACACACCCCCTTCACGATCTTACAAAGAAGGACATCCCGTGGCATTGGGGGACAGACCAACAACGTGCATTCGAGCGTGTTAAAGACCAAATATGCAAAGAACCTGTCCTCCTATTCCCTGATCTGGCAAAACCATTCAAGTTAGAAGTAGATGTGTCCAATGTCGTGATTGGTGCAGTACTCAATCAGCTAGGAGACGACCAAAAACTCCACTCAGTTGCGTTCCACTTGCAATCACTGTCCCAAGCCAAGCAGAAATATGACATTTATGACAGAGAACTACTTGTGGTAGTCAAAGCCCTCCACACCTGGCACATGTACCTTGTTGGCTCCCCTCATGAGATCATCATACACACCAACCATGCCAACCTTCAGTACTGGGAAGAACCATGGAAAATCAGTCACCAAGTGGCGTGCGAGTTTCTGGAGTTAGTGGAGTACAACTTCGTATTAAAACATGTCTCCGGCATCAAGAACAGTCGTGCAGACGCCCTATCACGCCAAGCAGATTACGTGCCAAGCAATGAGGACAACAACAATGTTATAGTCCTCCCTGCTGAGTGCTTCATCCAAGCCATGGAAATGTCAATGCATGACATGGACATTTGGACCCAGATCATGCAGAACCTCAACAAGTTGCAAGTGTTGTGATGGATCAAACCACACAACCTGAAGAAGCATGGCAGGTTATGGTGGAAGGGCGAGGCCCTTGTCATTGTTGGGGACAACAATCTTAAGCAGGGGGTAATCACCTTTTTCCATGACACACCAGCCATGGGCCACCCTGGAATCACATGTCACGATCCGATTGTGCCATCGATAACAGATTTGGCAATTCCCAGGTTCTGCTTCTCAGTTCTGGAAGATTCTTGTTCTCTCTATTTTCTATTCTGTTCAGGAATGTTCCCGACTCTGCTTCTGTGTTTCAGGTTCCACTTCTCCTTCTGCCAGAATATTCTGAATGTTTCAGAGTCTTGCCTTCAGTTCCTGCCAGCTCACAAAATAAGAGAAAAACATAGAAAAATAGGATTTCTTGTACAGTATTTAAGGAGCCTGTAGTACTGCCTGTACTCTTCGTTCTAGTCTTGTTCAATCCAAGCTATTGCCACCTTCTGTTCATCTACCTTGCTGAGGTAGAGAGTCTGCTTACTGCTTTACTGCTGCATCTCCATTGACTTGCAGAAGAGCCTACTGACTAACTGACACACCAGTGCACTGACTAAGTGTGACCCAGAAGTTCACTTACAACAAAGTGGTAGCGATGCGGTCATGAGCCCACTGCTTGATTGTAAAATCACAAGCATCAGGAAAGCCCATGTTTTACTTATTTGTACTTTCTGTTCTTTTTGCTCTTTTAGCAAGGGAAAAAAGGACCCTTTCAGAAAAGTACCAACTACTTAAAAAAAGAAATCCCCTCTTCTTTTTCTTTACTTTTCCTACTTTTTAGGCATACTTCTGGGGAAATTTTGGATTTTGGTCTGATTTTGGTCCGATTTTTTTTAAATTTTGGTCCAATTTATTACCATATATGGAAATTTTCGGACCAAAAAATAAAGTTTGTCCCAATATTTCCATTTTTGGACATTTTATTCTGTCAATTTTTGGTCATTTGGTACTCTACTTATCCTGTACTTTTTTTGGCAGCTCAGCAAGTAAAAAAAAAAGAAAGAGGGATGTCTTTTTCTTACTTTTTCTACTTGTTTTCTGAAAAGAATGAAAAAGTATGGAAAAGTATGAATAAGTAAATACATGGTTTTCCTGATGCAAATACCTACGAACTTCTACAATGGGACTACTGGTGGCCCAACATGCGCAAAGATGTAGAAGAGTATGTCAAAGGATGCACTACGTGCCAGGCAAACAAAATCAACCCTTACCAGCAAAAACCACATCTCTTCCCCATCACGACAGACCCAGAAGTGGAACCATTTGAAGTCATAGCCATGGACTTCATCACAAAATTACTGCCATCGCAGGGATACAACTCAATCCTTACCATCACCAACCATGACTGCTCAAAGGCAGCCATCTTTATCCTGTGCAATGAAACCATCATGGCAGAAGGTGTAGCCTGGCTATACCTTTGCCACGTCTACCCCCATTATGTCACGATCCAATTGTGCCATCAATTGCCTCCGATCACTATCGATCTTTCACTTCTCTGTGTCTCTGTGTTTCCAGAAGATTCTTGCTTCCTTGTTTCTATTCTATTCTGGAATGTTCCACTTCTCGATCTCTTATGATACGATTGTGTGCTACTTACAATAGATGGTGCGATTCTTGTGACTGAAGCTTATGCACCTCAGAGAAAATCATAGAAAAATAGGAATCATGTACAGTATAAGAGAACCTGTAGGGTAGCTTGTATTCCCTCGTTCTAGTCTTGTTCTCTGTCTTTGAATCAAGTCTTTTGCCATTTGCTTGCTGTCTGCAAGTCGTCTTACATAACCGACCCTGACTGCAACCCGGTATTGAGCCTGGGCCCTGCACGTTTCCCAAACACAACTAACTTGGTGCCAGCCCGAGCTCTAGATCATGAAATAAGACTAGAACCATACCCTAATGACCCTCTTGTGCGTAAGATGAGAGACCCTGACACTGTGACCCTGTAAAATCGTTCCGACGGTTGGGTCAACACTTTCTGTCCCCCGAACTCGGTTCCGCACTTAGGAACACACTGACCAACCGACACCTCATAGTTACACTTGAGACGACACAACCCTGTGAACATACCTGACCGTGGCGAGCCTACAACTGCCACTCCCTGAAAATGACGACTGGATCAAAGTCTTTCACAGACTTTTGGACGATCTCCCGCAACATGTACTTGGTTCTGCGTACTGGAACACATCGCCAACAGACCTGAATGGAGGTTATCGCTGTGTACTTGGACAGCAAGTCTACCTCATCGAATTCATCAATGACACCTGGTACCTTGTAGAACGACATTTTGATGCTAATCTCAGGCAACACATCCATCGCACTAGAAGTTCTCTTGCTATCAAAGAGAAAACCCCCTTGGCCTCGGCTGGTGGCATCCCAGAGACAAAGCCAATCCAGAACAACTCCCTCCTGCCACTGCACCCACCCCTGTTGAAGAACAGCTCAAGTATATTGACAAAGATATCACACTCGATCTCCCACTCCCTGTGTCACGATCTGATTGTGCCATGGACTCGTTCTGGCTTCCGCTTCTCCACTTCTATGTTTCAACTCCCTGATTCACTTCTCATGTTTCAGATCAGTTCGGCTTCTAATTCTTGCTTCTGTGTTTCAAGTAAACTTCTCGTTCTGTCAGACTGTTCTTACTGTTTCAGAATCTTGCCTCACTCCTGCCAGCTCATGCTTACAAAGAGAAAACATAAAAATAGAAATGCTTGTACAGTATTTAAGATGCAGTAGTATAGCTTGTATTTGACATTCTAGTCTTGTTCAATCCAAGTTATTGCCACCCACTGTTCATCTACTTTGCTGAAGTAGAGAGTCTGACTACTGCTTTACTGCTGCATCTGCATTGACTTGCAGAAGAGCCTACTTACTGCTGCATCTGTCACTGACAGAAGAGCCTGCTGACTGACTGACGGACTGTCACACCGGTGCGCTGACTAAGCGTGACCCGGAAGTTCACTTATGACAAAGTGGTAGCGACAAGGTCATGAGCCCACCGCTTGATCGTAAAACCCTGACCCTGTCGACAAACTCACAGAAGCCTTCTGTTGCCTGACCCCAATCCATGTCAATCTTGCCCTCGCTGAACCCTCCATGCTCACTCCTACACCCACAATCCTGATAGCCTCGACTATACCCCATATCCACTCCCCGATCATACTGATGGCTACAGCCCCTCTCACCAGTGCCCTCAAAGGCGCACCCCTGACTCCTTTTACCAGCAATCGCTCAGAAAGTGACCAATTTCTACAAGAGTTTCGACTGTATCGCAAACTCAACAGAGATCATGCCATCATGCAGAACCCGTACTTGCGTGTGATCTGCACACTCTGTCTTATGCGAGGACCCTCTGTCAATAACTGGGTTGACATCAAAGAATGGAAGTTGGATGAAGCTACAACTTGCCATGCTAACCCTGTCGCCGAAACCAACAAACAACTTTGGACAATGTTTGAGAAGTCATTCAAAGACACATGGACAGACATGCTCAGCAAACAAAACACATACCAGAAGCTTACGACACTCCAGATGAAGGGAGATGTAGCGGTATGACACCTCGCTACGTCGAGTCCAAGTGTGAAGTGATAAGTGAACCGTCAGGTGAGCACACTCAACCCGAACGCGGAGATAAATCACGCGCTAAAGCGTGCAGTCAATGCGGAGGGGACTAGTACTCAGATCCTTTATACAAGGACGAATAGTCAGTGATCACGCAGTGGCACGCTGAGTGGAGAACCAAGAGGACAAGTTAGATTGGTAAGGAGTAAGGAGTACAAGGAGATGCGCACCTGAGTGGAGAACCAAGAGGACAAGTTGGTTCCACTCAGGACGCTACAGGAGGGTTTATATACGCTACTGTGGCTGAGCTTGAACTGAGTCTAAACACTATTACTAAGTGTACAGTAAGACTCCATGACTCAGGAGCTGACGCGTCGTGTCTATTAATAGCGCTATCTATTGTGCTGACTGATGCACTAGTCATGGCGCTGACGCGATGCCTTATCTTGCTGAGTAAAACCTAATACAGTGCGTAAGTGTAAACTACTAAGCGAGGTCTAGAACTATCTAGAAGGTTCCTTCCTTATCTACCAATCGTGTAAGTCCGTACGTAAGTGGAATGTGACCGGATTAGGTTGTCCCATTAAGGGTGCAACTATCCCAGGGTCACGTGCTTAAGAGTGCACATGATGGCAGCATGTGACTAACGATATCTCGTACTTCAGCCCCTTATATCTTCCTTAGATAATTCCGTAAAAATACAGAAAAATAGGGAAAATAATGTACGCGTCCATGACATCACCCCCCTTCTTAAGGGTCGACGTCCGCGTTGGCCTCTGTGTACATATGAGATGCTTGCCAAGGCAAGGACGCGTAAATGAGAGCGGCTATTTTTCTAGGTGCACCCGGGTTTGAGGAGTGGAACTCCTTGACTTTGTCCGGGGCATGTGCTAGATTTTTGGCTGGCTCCCAAGTGTCCTCGCCTTCACCGTAACCTTTCCAGCGAACTAGGTATTTAAGAGTACGACCGAAGAGTTTGGAGTCTCTTATATGGTCGACTTCGTACTCTTCTTCCCCTTCGACTGTGATGGGTTCGGGTGGAGGTGGCGTAAGCCCGTTGACTTCGTTTCCCTTATAAGGGGAGAGGCGGTCTACATGAAATACATCATGGATCCGTAATGCAGGGGGGAGTGCAAGCTTGTAGTCGACGTCACTTTTAACTTCAGTGACTTCAAATGGGCCTAACTGTTTAGGGCCCAGTTTGGACGACTGCTGGTGTATCTTTATTTGCTTAGCTTGCAACCAGACTTTATCCCCGACGTTGAAGACGTATGGCTTGTGTCTTTGTTCAACGTCTGTTTGCATTCGCCTTTTACTTAGGCGTAGAGCTGCCTCTGCGTCCCTTCTTGTGGAAACTAAGTGCTGTAGACGCTTATCGAGCGTCGGGATACCAGTAGGCCTACCAGCGGGAATGGTGAAGTCCGGTGTGTAACCGTATAGTAGCTCAAAGGGGGTATGCCCCGTGGCTGAGTTGAGTCTACTATTGACTACGAATTCCGCTGTAGGGAGCAGGTCTGCCCAATCATCCTGCCTCTTACTAATGAACAAGCGCAAGTAGACTTCTACTTCTTGGTTTTTGCGCTCTACCTGTCCATTAGCTTGAGGGTGATAGGCGGTAGTAAGACCTGCGTCTATCCCTAGTCGCTTGTATAATGCCCGCATGCTCCTTGCAGCAAACTGGGGTCCCCTATCACTGATGATTTTCTTGGGGATCCCATGCAAGGGGAAGACTTGCTCGAAGTAGATGGATGCTACCCCATCAGCCGTGATTTGGGACGTCACTGGAAATAGATGGATCTGTTTGGTATAGTGATCCACTATGTTAAGGATCATGTCCTTTCCACGTGACATTGGCAGTGGGCCGATCAGATCGACTCCGACTATCTGCCATGGTCCTTCAGGTACTTCCTGCGGCTGAATTGTGGCTTTGGGGTGTAGGTCTTTGCGATAGCGTTGGCATCGATCGCATCCTTCTACGTATGAGCTGATAAAGCCTGCCATGCGTGGCCACCAATAGTAGCGACTGACTAGCTCGATGGTGCCGTTCTTACCAGGGTGACCGGTGGTGATGGAGTCGTGGCATGACTTAACCACGTCTCGTCTTAACGTCCGGTCATTGGGGACGTACAGTTTCCCCCTGTGGTAAACTAGGCCGTCATCTTCCTCCCACATCGCGACTCCGTCCATGAGAGCTTTTGGAGCGGTCTTTTGTAAACTTTTGAGACCCTCTATAACTTCTGCTTCTCGAATGGAGGCGAGTCTTATGCGATTCCCTAGGGAGTCCACTTCTGGGCGGAAGTGTGCTTGGGCGGCATTGAGGAAGTGCTTAGGTTGTAAAACCTGAACCTGGCGGTTATCCTCATTGTCTCTGATGTGGTCTCTCGAGAATCTACTTAATGCATCGGCCTGCATAGAGTCTCCTTTTTTGTAAGTGATCTTGAAGGCAAAGCGACTTAAGTACAGTGCCCATCGGGCTTGTCTACGGTTTAAGTCCTTCATGCTTGCCCACCATTCCATATTCTTATGGTCGGTGATCACTTCAAAGGAGATGCCTTCGAGGAAGTGTCTCCAGTCCTCTAGGGCGCGGATTAGGCCGAGCATTTCTCTGTCGTAGATTTCGTAGTTGCGTTCTTCTTTGCTCATAGACTGTGATCGATACGCAACGGGGTGCCAGAGACCATCAGGATACTTCTGAGTGAGTATGCCACCAGTAGCAAATCCTGAAGCATCGGTTTCGACTCTTGTTGGAAGCTGTGGGTCGTACACTTTGAGAATGGGTTCTCGTACGAAGCTTTCCTTTAAATGGTCGAAAGCCTTCTGCTGTTCAGAATGCCATTGCCATGGAGTGTCCTTCTTCGTGAGGTCATGCAAGGGTCGGGCAATAGCCGCGAAATCCTTGATGAATCGACGATAGAAGTTGGCAAACCCAATAAATGCTCTTACTTCTCTGAGCGTTGTGGGTGTAGGCCACTCCCTTACTGCAGCGACCTTGCCAGGGTCCATCTGCACTTCTCCGGGACGGATTATCATTCCCAGGTACTCCATTTCTTGCCTTTCAAAGTCGCATTTCTCTGGTTTGAGATAGAGGTCGTGTTCCTGCAATCTCCTCAGCACCTCGCGTACGATTTTGCGATGGTGTTCTAGAGAGTTGCTATAGATGAGGATATCATCCATATATACGGCGACCTCTCCTGCTGCGATCAGATCGGCGAAGACGGCGTTCATGAGGGCTTGGAAGGTGGCTGGGCTGTTGGTCATGCCGAAGTACATGACCTTTGGTTCGTACAGCCCGCGATTGGTGATAATGGCACCCTTCCATTCATCTCCGGGTTTGATCCGGATGTTGTGATAGCCCCATCTGACGTCGAACTTGGTGAAGACCTTAGCTCCTTTCAACCGGTTTATAATATCCGCGGCGAGCGGCAGTGGGTAGCGATTCTTAATAGTGATTTTATTAAGACGACGGTAATCCTGCACTAGATGGAGTTTGCCGTCCTTTTTCTTTATAAAGAATACTGGCGATGCCATCGGTGACTTAGATGGGACCAGGTATCCTTTTGAGATGTGCTCTTGCAGGAATTTGTCGAGTTCCACTTGCTCGCTTGGGGACATGGGATACGTTTTGACCCTCCAGTGTTTAACGGCATCTGGTTCGAGGTCTATAGCGTGATCCCACGGTTGATGCTCAGGGAGCCTCTGGGATTCCTCCTCAGAGAAAACTTTCGCGAAGTCTCTATAGTGCTTTGGTACCATTTCTTCGAAGGTTTTCTTAGGTTTGGAGGCGGTGGCTTTCTCGGCGATTTGCTGAGAGTATGTGAAGCCTGCCAAACAGAAAACTTCGTCTTGGACCGTGTCAAGCACTTTCTCCGCAAGGAGACGGCGGCGTTCCATTCGGTTTGCCATGATGCGCGTCACCTCTACCTCCAACTCTGGTTGCGCTGTTTCAGCGGTTGAGTTGAGGCGCATAGTGCCTTCCTGCCAGTCTATCTGCGGGTTCCTTTTCCTTAGCCATGGTAGTCCCAAAATGACATTCTCTGGGCCAAGTGAAGTGACTAAAAAGTCGTAGCTTTCTTCACTAGGGCCGACTTTCAGAGAGAGTCTGACTTTATGGGTGATACTACCGGCTTCATTGAGAGTCCCGTCTATGTTGTATAGAGTGATGGGACTATCAAGGGGAACCTGCAACATCTTGTGGCGGTCAGCGTACTTTTTGTCTAGGAACAACGAGGTTGCCCCAGAGTCTACCATTGCTGCTACTTTTACAGTACGATGACGTCCTTTTAAATACACAGAAATATGAAAATGTGATTTTTTATCTTTTGTTTCGGGAATAATAGTAGAAGACAGTGCTGCATCAGAAATCATCACGTGCGGCATTGCTTCTGAAAAAGGTGGAGCAAAAGAAACACTACAATTGTTCATCTCCGAGGCAGATGTAGATGTAATAGAATCAGGAAAACAGGAGACTGAACTAACACTACTATCTAACTTACAGGCATGAGTCGTATGAATTACAGGAGTTGAGTCCGAAACGAGGCGAGAGCGTAAACATATATTACAACTACATGAAGCCGAGTCATCTACTGTAGAGGGGCCGGTCGCAGCTATACGCGACCCCTGATCTAAAAAGCCGCCTTGAACGCATCCAGCTGTTCTTGCTGCTTTTCTATCATTCCCAACAACTTCGCCACGTCTGCCTGGGACGTCTGGGCGGGGGAAGTACTTGTGGCGGCCGCTGCCGCAGTATTGGACGACGATGGTGGACTAGGGGATTCCGTTGTTGCTGCGGCTTTCGCTTTAGCCGGTTTCCCCATTTTCTTGTTCTGGCAGACATTTGCTCGGTGCCCTGCTCTTTGGCACCAGTTGCAGACGTCGCGCTCGTGGTTTCCATCTTTCTTTGTGTGCTCCTTCGAGCCACACCCGTAACATTTCCCTCTCATCCATGCTTGGAACTCGCCCCGAGTTTTGAAGATCTCCTCCTTAGCCCTGTTGCCTTGCTGACGCGTGGCGTCGACTTGCATGGCATCGGGGTTGGAGGCGGTGTGTGGTGATGACGATGAAGATTTCCCTTTCTTCTCGCTCTGGCGTTGGCGCAGTCGTTGGTCAATGACTTGCGCGCTCTGCTTGAGCTCGTCGTATGTGTTATGGGGCTTGTCTGTGATGGCGAGGAGGTCCTTGATCTCATCTGTGAGACCATCATAGAAGCGGGTGCGGAGGTCGATGATGGACCATCCGGTTTGTCCAGAGTACTGCTCGAATATGGATGCATATTCGGCGACCGTCTTTTTTCCTTGTCTTGTTTTCTTTAGCTCCTCTCGAGCTATATCTTGGACGTCCAGGGGGCTGAACCTGCGGTTAAACTCCTTGACGAAGTCCGACCAATTTCCTCCAAAGGGAATGGTTCCTTGGTTGGCGGACTCCAGGTATGGGAGTGCCCAGGTTTTTGCGTCCCCTTCCATCAAGTTGAGGGCGGCAGCGATCCACCTATGCTCGTCTGCATACCATTTGCTGTCCACTGCATGCCATGTGTTCATGGCGTCCCCTAATGATCCTGCCCAGTTATGGAAGGCGGCAAGGAAATGACGGGCATCCGAGGAGGAGCCTTTCCCATCCCAAGGCTTTGGGCGGGCCACTATTTCCTTGTTTTTTCCGTTTCCTGGGCGAGTGGCAGTTGCCGAGGCTACCTGCGCAGTTAGAGCTGTGACTTGTTGCGCAAGGTTGCCGACGGCGATGCCGAGGTGATTGATGAGGTCCAGGCAATCCTGGACTGTGGGAGGGGGGAGTGGTGAAGGCGGTACGGCGGCGGGGAGGGTGCTTCCGCTTGGTTGTGACATCTCGTCTAGTTTCTTCTGTCTCTCCTTTCGCTCTGCTTCCTCTTGTGCCCGACGGAATTCTTCCAACAGAAGGAGTTGTTCGTCTGGTGAGATCTCGTCCCAGTCTTGGATCCGAGATATGAACTCTTTTTCTTTCTTAGTTGGAGGAGGGAGGGCGAATTTCGAGCGAGCTCCGCTGGGATACTGAGCTTGTGCTAGACGAGCTGTCTGTTTCCCTTTCTTGGGAGCCACGTTCTTCGTCTTCCCTTACGTGGGAGATGAGGGGGTTGGGAGGCGATTCGAGACGAGGAATGAGGTCTGCAGCGAACGCTATTAGCTGCGGAACTGTAAAGTTTGTTCCGAGGATGGGGATTTCTAGGCCGTAGAGGTCTAGCAGTCCGTATCGGATTTCTTGGTTGTGGTAGATTGCCTGCACGTATTGCTCGGCGAGGTTACGAGGGGGTAGTTCTAGTTGGAACCCCTGGTAACGGATGTTGACACCGTCTTCGTCAATGAAGCTTTCGCCTGACTGGGCGAGTGTGGCTTGGGAGGAGGAGTGGGCGGAGTGGAATGAATTTGTTGAAAGTGTAGGTGATGGTGAAGCGTACACTGGGGAGGGGATCCGGTCTTGTTCAGACTGGGTGTCCTGGTGTACGTGCAGCGATGCCGAAGCAGAGGCTATAGTCTGGGGTGGTGTGATGGAAGGTTGTCTCCTCCTAAAGAGACGACGAAGGCGGGTGCGAACGTTCGCAAGTATGCGAGGCAGTTTGGAGATATGTGTTGGTGGGTTTAGACGACAGGATACAACGAGCGCGCAACGCTAACTCGAGGGTGATAGGAGAGATCTGATCAAGCGAGACCAATACACAGTGATGTTTCACACTGCGCGAGGCTGCGGCGATAACAGAAAACTCAGGAATGATGTAAGGATATGTATAGAGCCACAAGGCTGTCTGCCTCAGTCTTCTCGACCTGTTGGCTGCCTCTCACGCCGAAGCGCTCTCAAACTTTTCTGGTTACTACGCGTACAGCTGTCGCAGGCTAGGCCTGGCTGGCTCAACGTCTAACTGCAGCTTATCTGGCGTGGTGACCAGTTCTGCAGCCAGTACCCAGAGGCGTCTACTGATGACCAGATAGACCCAATAAAGGCAAGCACAATCTATGCCGATTTTACGGACACTAGAGTTGTACCACGAATGCACAGATTCTGCGTGCGGAGGTCCCCAGGCAAAGAGTGAGGTGGATAATACAAGGGACTGATGGTCGTCAACCACCTAAAAGGAAAGTGAAGATGCTGGTGAGCGAAGAGGGCTCAGGAGTATGAAAGGAACTTGTCCTAATGTAGCGGTATGACACCTCGCTACGTCGAGTCCAAGTGTGAAGTGATAAGTGAACCGTCAGGTGAGCACACTCAACCCGAACGCGGAGATAAATCACGCGCTAAAGCGTGCAGTCAATGCGGAGGGGACTAGTACTCAGATCCTTTATACAAGGACGAATAGTCAGTGATCACGCAGTGGCACGCTGAGTGGAGAACCAAGAGGACAAGTTAGATTGGTAAGGAGTAAGGAGTACAAGGAGATGCGCACCTGAGTGGAGAACCAAGAGGACAAGTTGGTTCCACTCAGGACGCTACAGGAGGGTTTATATACGCTACTGTGGCTGAGCTTGAACTGAGTCTAAACACTATTACTAAGTGTACAGTAAGACTCCATGACTCAGGAGCTGACGCGTCGTGTCTATTAATAGCGCTATCTATTGTGCTGACTGATGCACTAGTCATGGCGCTGACGCGATGCCTTATCTTGCTGAGTAAAACCTAATACAGTGCGTAAGTGTAAACTACTAAGCGAGGTCTAGAACTATCTAGAAGGTTCCTTCCTTATCTACCAATCGTGTAAGTCCGTACGTAAGTGGAATGTGACCGGATTAGGTTGTCCCATTAAGGGTGCAACTATCCCAGGGTCACGTGCTTAAGAGTGCACATGATGGCAGCATGTGACTAACGATATCTCGTACTTCAGCCCCTTATATCTTCCTTAGATAATTCCGTAAAAATACAGAAAAATAGGGAAAATAATGTACGCGTCCATGACAGGAGACAACGTTGATACATATATTGCACAATTTGAATACCTTGCCAATGCAGCAGAATGGCATTGCGATGCCAGTGGTACGGTAGAATTCTTTCGTTGTGGACTCACAGAGTCCCTTTTTTGAGCCTGCATTCAATGTACCTCTGTCCCTGACACCATGACAGAGTGGCAGACTGCAGCCTGTGCAGAAGCACAGCGCGCGTGGACTCTTGCCAGTTGCCTCTCAGCTCGCAGCATCAAAACACATTGAAGAACTGATCCCACCCCACTTACGTCCAATACAACCATGCCTCTGCAAAATCCAGCCCCAGACGGTGTCATTCTGATGGATATCGATGCCATCTCAACAACTAGACGCACATTCCAGACAAACCTATCAGACACAGACTACACCCAATGCCAGAAGGATGGTCGTTGCTTCTGATGCCAGCAACTCGGCCACATATCCAAAGAATGCCTGAAGCGCTGCAGTCCTACTGCTTGCATAAATGAAGTTTCGACTTCACGTTCTATACTCAACCCCACCGCCCAAATGGTCCTCCATGATGCACTCACCCTCAGCCCTCAAGCACGTTCACATATCCTGAACAGTCTCACCCTCATTGGCGACGACGATTTGGGCGATAGCCCTGCTGTTGGACTTCAAATAAATAACCTCTGCTTTGCTTCCCCTCGCCCAACACTCTCACCTCTCCCCGCCTTTGTCTCATCTTGTTGCTCTCCTCTCACTTCCTGCAGTTCTCCCTACGTGTCTTGCTCACCTTCCCTGATTGCTCTCTCTTCACCTGCTATGTCTCCTGTGTTCCCCCACGCATCACCTCCCGCTTCTCATGCCCCCTCCCCTCGTCCTTGCTCATCTCTTGTCCCACTCAAACTTGCCCTCCCTGATGAACTTCCTGTCTCACGCCCTCTCTCGCCCTTCGTCCTCCCCGCCCTCGCTCTCCCCAATGAATGCCCCATCATCACCTCTACCCCACTTGTCAACCTCCTCGGGGATGATGAAGATGACACCTTCCTCAATGCACACCCACTGCTCTCCCCTGTCATGCCCTGCTCATCGTGTTCTGTTGTTGTGGACGACACCGCCCTTAATGAGGGGGTAAAAACCTCGGCAACCTTGGTTTCGACCTCATGCTCTGACACCTTACACATGAATGCCCCACTCTATCCCCCCCTCTTCCTTTCCTGTGTGTGCAAACAACCCCGAGATCCTGACGAAATCGAACCGACCACACCGCACCACCATGACTCGACACCATGCCCAGACAGCCCCACGCCCCGCCTAGCCATCATCCCCACTAACCACCCCCTGCATGCACACACCAGAGCAAAACGTGCATGGGAATATGATGCTGATGATGAAGGTCCCGATAAGCGCCTGCTCAAACAATTTGCAATATGTACCACCCCCTGCCCAAATTCAAAAAGTACCGATGCTGGCCAAAGACCCAGAAGTACAAGCCACCGAAGAATCAACAAATGCTGCCTGTCTATAGGGATGCAAACCGAAAACCAATGACCACAGACAACGCCGAACCTTCAGTGTTACAGTTTCACCCGTAACGGACCCCCGGACACCCCCTGCACGACCCCGGAACACTGCTGTGAAGCGATCACGTGCTGATTTGGCTGAGGAAGAAGCCGAAGTTATGAGAATTGTGGCCTTAGACACCCAAGAACGAGCTAAGTCACCTGACTACCATTACCACCTGGGTACTGCTCAACACTGCGTGCAAAGCAGGGTTTTCAGACCAATAAAACCCATAGAAAACCCTATGGAGTGTTAAACATAACCACTTATCAAGGGTTTTCTTTCTTAGGGTTTTCTAAGGGATTTATTGGTTGGAAAACTCTGCTTTGCACGCAGTGCAAAGACCTCAGGATTATTGGGAGTAGATCATGTGATCTTACATCAACCACCCATCACATGACCCTGGCACGTGACCCTGGCTAGACTTGCACCAGAAGGGTCCAGATGAGCTTGAGCCTGGACTGGTCTCGACTGCCGTGTTTGCAATAACTCGTATGTGTTATCAGTTGAGTGCTGAATAGACTTTGGTTGTCATCTTCCTAGTCCTTAGCTGGTGAATTGCTGTAAGGCCTCGCATCCCCTCCTTTCCATTCATCTCTGCCACTCAAAGTGTGCTGTCATTCTCCTTAGTTGCGCTGTCTTGCTGACTGTCTATACATCTCATCCACTTCACTCTCTAATGTGCCCTTTGTGTCCTTTGGGCCACTCTACTATGTCTCATCCACAAGGCGGTAGTTGATTGAGTACGTGACTTTGACATATCCGGTGATCGTTAGGTCACTTCGGTAGCCTTGTCCACAGTACAAGAAGAATGTCTGGTGTTTTACGATCAAGTGGTGGGCTCGCAGCTCCCCTGCTACCACTTTGTCGTAAGTCGAGACTCCCGGAGGGTTTCGCGTGATTAGGCTTAGTCAGCAACCCGAAGCATTGATACACGAGAAGAGAACTGGGACTCTGCAGAGCAGAGGAATGGACAGTGGCAAGAATCTGAATTGAACAAGACTTGAACGAGGAATACAGGGTGTGCTACTGGCTCTTTAAGTATTGTACAAGAAATCCCATTTTCTATGTTTTTCTCTCATTTTGTGAGCTGGCAGAAACAGGAGGCAAGATTCTGAAACATATGGAATACTCTGACAAAAAGAGAGCAGAACTCTGAAACATAGAAGCAGAATCAAGAACATTCCAGAAGCAAGACATGAAACACGGAAGCAGAAACCTTTCAAGTCAACTTTCTAGGAGACTGATTATCTGTGATAATCAATGGCACGATTGGATCATGACACAGTGGAACATTACATTTGGGGTACAACGCTGTCTTGCAACACGTCTACTATCAATATTGATCGACAGCCAAAGACCTGGAATATCTTATCAACCCTTTTGAAGCTGACCCTTAGTTGGCGGTTCAGGGCTTCCAAAAGAAGTACCATCCCATCTATATAGACTCATCGTGATTCAGGATGAATCAGTCAAGAAAGGGGCGTATGTCATGATCTGATCGTGCCATTGATTGCCTCTGATCACTATCAATCTTTCACTTCTCTGTGTCTCCATGTTTCTGGAAGATTCTTGCTTCCTTGTTTCTATTCTATTCTGGAATGTTCCGCTTCTTGATCTCTTATGATACAATTGCATGCTACTTACAATAGATGGTGCGATTCTTGCGACTGAAGCTTACATGTCTCAGAGAAAATCATAGAAAAATAGGAATTATGTACAGTATAAGAGAACCTGTAGGGTAGCTTGTATTCCCTTGTTCTAGTCTTGTTCTCCGTCTTTGAATCAAGTCTTTTGCCATTCACTTGCTGTCTGCAAGTCGTCTTACATAACTGACCCCAACTGCAACCCAGTATTGAGCCTGGGCCCTGCACGTTTCCCAAACACAACTAACTCAGTGCCAGCCTGAGCTCTAGATCGTGAAACATTATGGAATACCCTGCAAACTGATCATGGACTGAGACCCCCGATTCACATCAGCATTCATGAGACAACTCTGCCAAGTTCTCGGAATCCAACAGAATATCTCATTGGCATACCACCATCAGATGGACGGCCAATCCGAGCAAATGAACCAGTGGCTGGAGCAGTATCTACACCATTGGAGTAACGTGCAGCAGGACAACTGGGCAGAGGCTCTCCCAGTGGCACAATTTGCACACAACTCATGGCCCAATGCAACCACAAAACACTCCCCATTCTCACTAATCATGGGCTGGGAACTGCAAACCACATGGACCCCAAAACCCACAACATCCCTGTCCGTTGATCAACAATTAGAAAATATGGGTACTTATCGACAACATGCGCAAGATTGCATCAAGCACACTCAAGAACTCATGATGAAGCAAGGACGTACCCACTTTATCCCCTACCAGGAAGGGGCACAAGTGTGGTTAGAAGGGACAAACCTTAAAATGTTTTACCCCACAGCCAAACTAGCCCCCAAATGTCACAGGCCATTCCACATTAAGAAGGCCTTATCAGCGGTATCTTACGAACCAGAACTCCTGAAGTCATGGAAGATCCACCCCGTATTCCATGCCAACCTCCTTACCCCATATAAGGAGACAGAGCTGCATAGGAAAAACTTCACGCAACCTCCCCCTGACCTCATGGATGGAGAAGAAGAGTTTGAAGTGGAGCAGATCCTCAGATCAAGGCTTTATGGCTGAGGGTGCAAACTCCAATTCCTAGTTCAGTGGAAGGGATTCCCCATGAGCAACAGCTCGTGGGAACCCCTCAAAAATGTTTGACACTCACCTGATCTTATTGCTGATTTCTACCAGCATAATCCTACTGCTGAAGGGGCTGGACGAAAGATATAATAAGGGCACCTTATGATCCCCAACAATGCACCATCCTCCCCTCTACCACTATGACTTCTACTCCCATCATTTCTAAAGTCCCCTCGTGCCCACCGGCGCAGATCATACTCGAACAGCTAACCGTACCATCACAGGACCAGGGTGTCCCCTCACAGCCAGAGGGTTGTACGCCGTACTCTGTAATTCCTAGTCCTGACCCCCCCATCCTATCTTTAATCACCCCAGCTCTTGATCACCTCGCCCAGGAGGAGGCAGCTACCTCATTACTCACACTCACCGCCCCGCCCCACCTTTTGACACTCCCATCACTATACATGTCCCCACCATCCCTACTCCCCCTGAACCACAATCAGACACACCACCACCACCTCTCGAGCACACACCATTCCCCCCGTTCCCTCCTGGGATTGACCATGTAACTACGCCTGCTGTGCAACCCCGTCTCATAGAACCAAACCCTACCCTAGCCTTCCTTGACGAGTGTCACGCCACCAGTGGGGCAACGTGTGACTCTGGGTTTACCAGCAGACAGCATAACGAAAGAGCAAGATCAGGTCATAGTCACAGATGATAACTAAGGAGACTTGGATTGGTCAAAGGCGTACACATGAAGAGGTGCAGCAAGAATGGTGATGCACAAGATAAGAGGATGGTCTTAAGAAGGCAGAGCAGAGTTCCCAAGGTACTAGCTGGTATTGCTAAGTAACTCAAGTCTGGGGACTTGAGTACAAAATGCTACAGGTATATATACATGCAGGTACATAAGGTTCATACCCAGCTAAGTCTGCTCTACCAAGGGTTTGGTGGTCCGTGCACAGCCATGGAACCTACTAGAAGGTCACACAAGGCATTGCACCATCTGTCATCATTGGTGTAGGTTGATCCAGCCCAAGTCACGTGATCAGTGATGTCACAGGCCTAGGTTCTTCCATAACTACTCCTAGCACCAGGGGATCCGGTGCAGCTGCTTGTTGGGCTCTGTGGAGTCTCTGCTATGGGAGGCAGTTTCTCTGGGCCATCACTTGTGAGGGCTGCACCTTCAGTGGTCAGGGATCATAACAACAAGGAAGGAGAAGGGGAAGACGCCATAGATCCAGGGCTCCCCTTCCTTCATAACAACCCTGACCTCTCCTACTTGTACTTCCCCCTAAAGATCAGAGAGGCTGGGTATCTGAAGAAGGTGGCCTGGTTCATCTACTATTGGAAGAACTACCAGGAAGTCATTGGGACTATGGGAAAGGGGCACCCTTGCTACATGCAGTCAGTTTACTTGTGGGGCGTGTACGAAGGCCAACTCCCCCAGCACATCACAGACCACCAACTCACTATGTTCCACCCTCACCACCCCCATACCATATGTATCAACGAGGTCCTGACGGAGCTGTGCGACATCTGCCTTCATGTGGATGTATCTTGCCTCCGAGAGTGCCTCCTGCAGCAGGATGCTATCATGGCGTGCGAGTCGGAGCTCTGTCAGTTGGAGATGGATCTCACACATGACTGCTTCCACATGGACATGGACCTTGCGAGCATACAGAAGCGTTTGCAATATGCACACGCTATACCACTGATATTGGAAAAGTACAATGAGCTTCAGGCCAAATTCATATGTCCACAACCCACCCCTGAGTCTATTCCCATTCCCATGTACCAGAGGGCCTTGCGAAATGCCACACTTGCAGGGAGAGGACTGCAAGAGGGTTCACAAGTGTTTCCAGTGCAAGTCGACTGACCACCTGATCGCTCAGTGCCTGCAGCGGAGGGCCAAGCAGCCGTGTCAGTGGTGTGGGAGTCGCACCCATCAGTACGACATGTGCCTTATCCGTTGTATCTCTCTGATGTTGCCAGCCTACATCGACCCTGATGATTGTCCTTGGTGGTGCAGCAAGTGTCATGGACGCGTATATTATTTTCCTATTTTTCTGTATTTTATATGGAATTATTAAAGGAAGATATGAAGGGCCAAAGTACGAGACTTCATCAGTCACGTGTTGCCACCACGTGCACCCTTAAGCACGTGACCCTGAGACAGTTGCACCCTTAACGGGACAACCTAATCTGGTCACATTCCATATACGTACGGACTCTTACGATTGGTAGATAAGGAAGGAACATTCTAGATAGTTCTAGACTTCGCTTAGTAGGTTACGCTTATGCGCTGTATTAGGTTTTACTCAGCAAGATAGAGCATCGCGTCAGCGCTATGACAAGTGCATCAGTCAGCACAATAGATAGCGCTATTAATAGACACGACGCGTCAGCTCCTGAGTCAGGGAGTCTTACTGTACACTTAGTAATAGTGTTTAGACTCCGTTTAAGCTCAGCTTCAGTAGTGTATATAAACCTCTCTGCAGCGTCCTGAGTGGAACCAACTTGTCCTCTTGGTTCTCAACTCAGGTGCGCATTCCACTGTACTCCTTACTCCTCACAATCTAACTTGTCCTCTTGGTTCTCCACTCAGCATACCACAGTGTGATCACTGATAACTCGAGTCCTTGTATAAAGGCTCTAAGTCGTTGTCCCCTCCGCTGTGACTGTACGTCTAGCACGTGATTTATCTCCGCGCTCAGCTTGAGTGTGCTCACCTGATGGTTCACTTTAGTTCACACTTGAGCTTAGCGTAGCGAGGTGTCATACCGCTACAGCAAGTGTCTGCAGTACAATGCACAATGTTACATTTCGGACTGCAAGTACATCTATATCGCAACGAATGTGTGGCCGCCCCGTATCACTCTTTCTTCATCCTCAACAGCACTTCTTGGGCCAGCGCCAAGTACATCGATAGGATCCCTCAAGGAGTCCTTCAGCTAGAAGATCTTCACACTTACTTTGGGAGAGATGAGAGCCTCCAGCCTCATCCCACCTTCTATCCAGAGACCTTTGCTAACCGTAATTTCCGACTTTCAAGGATCGCCACCAACCAGGAAGCCTAAGTCAGGCAAGCATCTGTGGTAGACGTTACACAACTCGTCCCCATAGAATTCAACTTTGACAACCTCTGTTGGGTCGAAATCCAGTGGAATGACCTCCACAACAAATACCAAGTCAACAGACCTGCTAGCACAAGTCTCAACCTCGACATCCTCCAGTCCAACGTTACCACCAGGGACCAGTGGGGACCAATCAATGGAGAAGAAGAAGAACCAGTCCGCTCCCCGGCACCCAAAACACCCGCACCATCACCATCTATCACCAGCAATCCCGAGGAAATCTGCATCATCAAGGATCAACAAGAAGAGGAACACCTCAAGGAAATTGCTAAGTCCATCCCCACAGATATGTCTACCACCGCCACCCTAACAATGGCTCAGGCCAGAACTGCAATATTTGGGAAATCCCTGGATGAAGGAGGAGGAGGTGGTGGTGGAGCCCCACCAGGAGGAGACCCTGACAACAACCCAAACAATGGAGGGGAACAGGCATACCCAACTTCACAATGCCTGACACAGACAAATTCCTAGGGAAGGAACCCAAGATATTCACTGGAAACCGTGATGAAGCAGAAGCCTTCCTCTCCCAATGGAACAGATTCGCGGGAGTCAACGCTGCAAACCAGAGCCTCAAAGTCCCATACATCAAAGCCACGATGTTCCTTACGTACATCCAGGGACCACTTGTCGATGAATGGGCAACCGAGACCACCAAATGGCTCAACACCCAAACAAACAAGAATGACCCTTGGCTATGGGCTGGGGTAGAACTCGCCTTCAAAGGACAATTCCATGATAACCTGGAGAAGGATCGCGCAAGGGTGGAACTCAATAAAGGGTTCAAAATGATGAACAAGGACATAGACAGTTACATCACTAAATTCGAAAAGCTAGTCTGACAAGCTGACTATTGACTGGATGAACTACTGGTCCTTGACAAATTCACAAGAGGTGTACCACTCAAACTCTATCAAAACACCTACCAGTTCCACAACCTGCACAGCTACTCCCAATGGAAAAGCACACTCATAGAACAGCAAAAGCGTTACCTGCACATGAAGGCCAGAATGGAAGGCTTCGGAAGGCAGCCCCAACAGCAGCAACAACCCTGTAACAACCCACCAGCACGATTCCAAGCACCGCAGCGCCAGGCACAACCACAAGGATGGCAGCAATACCACAACCACCCAGACACAATGGACACCACTCCAGGAAGAATTTGGGCACAAGTCGCAGAAATAGGCAACGTTAACCAAAACCACCCCAAAGACATAAGGTGTTGAGCCGTAATACTTACTATAAGGCTCATTACGTAGGAATGACAGTACAATTACTTATGCTATACACGTAATTCGGAGTATTTAGTCATACGGTATATGTACAGAATCCCCTTAAGGGATTATTCCGAGTCCACCAGTGATTAGACATTAGGCGACACCGAAAACGCGATATTGTGGACGCCTCTACTCATCACTTTTCCCCAAATGGACATGGGTGGACCATAGAGTATATAAATCCTACTGTAGGAGCGAGTACCTATACACATCTCTCTCCACCCCACTCTGAGCTTCCTCTGCTTCACTCTAAGCCTCGTCTAAGCTCTCTATTCAGGTAAGGGTCTACCTGTACACTGCGTGCATTGCTGCGCAACAGGTTATGGGCCCTGCCATAAGTCGCTTTGCGCCTTCATTGGCTGCAACAACGGCGGGTTACCTTTAGTACCTGCAGTGGGGTTGTCGCCTTCATTGGCTGACATTAGTCTCCTCCACTATGGGGAGACTATGACAGTATGTCGCCTTTAATGGCAGACATTAGTCTCCTTATAAGGGGAGACTATGCTGGTTTATTTTTCTGTTATTAGTCGCATACGGTGCTGACTACTCTCTATTCAGAAACCTATTATCAAGCATGTCGACTCTTACTACTCTTGTCCCCGTCCTTGACGGCAACAACTATCAAATTTGGGCTAAGCAAATGGAGGCTTTCTTGAAGTCTTCTGCGCTGTGGGATGTAGTGTCTGGGAGGCGTGGTGCCCCCAGCGCTGTAGATGAAGACAAGCCCACTGAAAAGGAGCTTGAAGCGTACAATGCTTGGGCTACTGATGATGATCGTGCCCTTGGCTCGATCGTGCTGCGCCTTTCACCGGCTATTCAACGCCAGGTCGAAAAATATGCGACTTCTCGCTTGGTTTGGGATCATCTCAAGTCCCAGTATGGGGGCGTTAGTGCTGCTAACGTCTACCAGGACTTCAAGCGTGCCATGACGTTCCAGTCTGGACTACGCCAAGCATCCTGGCCCCCAGATCGATGAGCTTGCAACGATTTACTGACCACCTTTCTGCCAACTCCGCCAAAGTACCTGACGGCCTTCAGGCCATGATGCTTCTTTCGAAGCTACCTGCCAAATGGGAGTCATCCCTTGTCCCTATCCTCATGTCGGGCACTACGGCAAAGAAGCTTACTTTGACCGACATCCGTACTGCAGCGGTCAATCAGTGGGAAATCGAGCGTACAAAAGGCCAGTCCTCTAACAAGGAATCGGCCAACAAGTTGTCGGCGGTCAAGCTGCAAGCGTAACGACCCCGACTTCCAGCAGCAGCAGCAAGGCTCTTTGGGCCAGCAGAACAAGAAGCGCAGTAATCAACCGCAGCAGCAGCAGCAGCCCCAGCAGCAGGGAGGGAACCATCGCCAGCAGTAGTAAACGCACCGGCAAGAAGTTCAAGAAGCAACATACGCAAGGGCATACGCACATTGCCGACGTTGCGGCGCTCCCAGCGCCAACCTCTACGACCATTGCGCATATCTCGCCTTCTGGGCTCGAGCAGCGCATTTCCTCCGCTCCTCCTGCGAAAGAAGCGCGTCCCAGGACACTATAAGACCTTCAATAAGGCTCTGGACGTCACCCAGGCCTTAGAAACCCCTGGAACTGTACAGACAGTGAAGACGCTTGAGCAGCGTCTTGGGCAGATGGTCGCGGATTCCCCGTGGACCAAGAACCCAAACACCTTCGCAGAGGATTGGGAAATGTCAGATGAGGATGAGGACCTCCCTACAGGCTGCAGTGCGCCCATTAATTCGCCTCCAGACACTCCTAAACTAACCTTGACCCCTTTAGTCTCGCCTTCTGAGCAAGAGGCACGCAAAGACAAGGGCAAGGAGCCCATTCGCATGGTTGAGCCTATCGAAGAATGCCCAGATAGTCCTACTGCGGTTGAAATAACCAAAATGTGGGAAGGCTTTCATAAGAAGGCGGCAGTACGTGCCCCCTCCCCGGATATTTCTCTGGATTGGGGAAGTGAAGCGAACGACGATGACCATGATGTCTACGACGACCTCGCTGATGCAGTAGGACAAGATGACTTCAACCCCTACGAGGATGGGTTAGTAACTTTCCCTCCTCTAATAAGCAAATCTGACCACTCTACAGTGCTACTGGATATGACGCCGACTGGCGCTTCTAAAAATAGTAGTTACAGTGCACTTGTAAATAAAGTTGTGAATAGCGCTAATATATGCGCTCATGGTCTTGATTTCGCTTTATGCTCGAAATGTAAGGGAAAGAAGAGTCAAACAGAGCGAGAACCTACTTGGTTACTTGACTCTGGTGCGTCGGCACACTTTACAAATAATAAACTGGACTTTATAAGTTATACCCCCCTTTCACAAAAGCCTATGGTAAAGACGGCAGCCCATGCTCTCTATATACAAGGCAAAGGCTCAGTCTTACTGAAGCATTCTGTGGAACATAATGGCATTAAAACAGAGCGTATTACACGCATATATCCTGTCTTTCACATACCACAGATGACAACTAAGCTATTGTCCATGGGGGAGTTTCTTCAACAGGGATTGCGCGTTCATGGGGATTCGCAGCATATATCTCTATTCTATAAGGGCAGTACAACGCCCATATTACAAACAAAACCCCTAGCAGATGGTCAGACACTTTACTGGCTTGATGCCGAAGTCACGCAAGTAAAGAATGTACATGCAGCCCATAGTACAATCTATACTGCTGATTATGACATCTGGCATAGACGTTTAGGACACCCTTCGAAGGAAGTACTACGTCGTGCCAAGGATCACACTAAGGGATTCCCTAAGGACCTTAAATATCCTTCTGAGACACCCATATGTCCTGGTTGCGCTCAAGGGAAAATGCCTGCTTCAATGCATAAACCCTCTGAGACGCGTGCTAAGAAGCCTTTTGAAAAGATTCATTCCGATCTTAAGAGCTTCCCAGTTGACTCGTACCACAAATATAAATACTTCATTAGTTTCTTTGACGACTTTTCCTCCTATGCGTGGGTCGTGCTATTATGCACCAAAGCACAGGCCATCAATGCATTAAGGCAGTTTGTTGCCATGGTCAAAAATCAGCATAACGCCACCATTAAACAGTGGATGTCTGACGCTGGAGGAGAATACAAGTCTGACGAGTTTACTAAGGTACTGAAAGATATGGGCATTACTATCCTACAAAGTGCACCGCATACTCCCCAACAAAATGGTCGCGCTGAACTCTTTATGCATACTTGTATGGATAAGGCTCAGGCCATGCGCCTTGAAGCCTGTCTCCCTCAATCCTGGTGGGAATTTGCAGTCCTACATGCAGTACATTGCTATAATAGGACTCCAATAAGTCGCCTTAATTGGCAGACACCCTATATGAGCTTGCATGGTGAAGCACCTAGTCTTTCACACTTACGAGTGTTTGGATGTGGCGCATATGTGCACATACCAGAAGATCGCAGATCGAACAAACTTGACCCCAAAAGCGAACAAATGATCTATATTGGTCACACTGAGGGCATAAAAGCATATAGATTCATGCGGATCAAAAACAACACAGTGTTCACCAGCACTACTGCATTATTTGATGAGACCGTATACCCTAAGTGCGAAACACAAAGGGTGCGGGGTACAACCCGCATAAATGAGCCAGTAGAGAATCAACCTCCTATGGAGGATGAACCATCACCTACACAGCCCATTCCAAGTGGTTTTGACGATGATATGCCTACTCATCGTCCCCCTAAACAGAGGCAAAATAGGGAGGATGCGCCAGACCGCGACGGCGGATCTGTGGAACCAGAGGAACCAGAAGCGCAACAGCCTCCGCCTCCTGCGCCAGAACCAGCACTACCACGACGGTCTGCGCGCTTGAGGAAAGTACCTACTCGTCCTGGCAACGTCTATGGGGAAGACAGGCACCCCACAAACATTACTAAAGACGTTGAACGGAGTAGCAAGTGGAAAGAAATGGTTGGAAGACAGCCTGGTCGCTCCAGAGCTGATAGTACGCCAGGGCAAAGGCAGATTCCAGGAGGATTTCCTGAGACAAACCCTGACCCTCCACCTGCTGAGAGTGAAGCTCCGCCAGAACCCTCAGAGGATGAAGTAGATGATTTATTGTCACGCCTTGCTCAGGAAGGGGGAGTAAAATTCCTAGATCATCTGCTTGCCAAGGCAGTTCCATCTAATGATCTGGAACCACTGGACACTTCTAATATATGGGAGTGGACCTATAAAGATATAATACGCATGCCTGCAGCACAACAAAAGGAATGGAAGACTGCTTGTCGCGAGGAACTAGAGGCACTTCGCAGATGAAATGTCTTTGAGCTTGTGGAACCCCCTAAAGGGAGGAAAATAATAAAAAACAGATGGGTCTTTGATCAAAAGACTGATGGTCGCAAGAAAGCCCGGCTTGTTGCCAAAGGCTTTTCTCAGGTTGAAGGCGTTGGCTATGATGAAATATTCTCACCAGTAGTGCGCTTTGAGACTGTCCGAATGATGCTCGCGCTTGCAGCGCTAGAGGATTGGCACATCACTGGACTAGATGTTAAAACTGCCTTCCTATATGGAGAGCTCGATGAAGAGCTATACATGGAACAACCTGAGGGCTTCAAAGCCAAAGGGCATGAAAATAAAGTACTGCGACTAAAACGTGCCATTTATGGACTTAAACAAGCTGCTCTAGCATGGTGGAAAGCGCTGGATAAGTCCATGGCTGCGATGGGCTGTAAAAGGCTATTATCTGACTCAGGACTCTTTACCCATAGAGGAAAGAGTGGCGCCCTTGTAGTGATCATTGTCTATGTTGATGATGTGATCTTTATGGGATTGGACAAAGCCCTTTTAAATGAACTTAAGAATAGGTTCATGAAGGCTTGGGAATGTCGTGACTTAGGTGATGCAAAGGAATTCTTGCGTATGCGCATTCAGCGGAAACATGGAAAGATCTTTTTAGATCAAACTGCTTACTTAGAAAAGGTGCTGCAACGCTTTGGACTCATAGATGCGAAAGCAACTGCGACTCCACTTCCTGAAGGGTACCAACCTGTACCTAATAATTCACCAGTCAACCCAAGTGTCAGGAGCAAATACCAGCAAGTTATAGGTTCACTCCTATACATAATGCTTGGGACTCGCCCTTGTTGAGACGCGACTGATTCAAGTCACATGTCTCGTGGGATATGATTGAGTCATCCCATTTACTAAATACGGTATCTGTCCCTTACGGACTGATTTGGACTTGGCCGGACTCTTACGGACCGCTTTTGTTTATCCTTATTGTTAGAGTCACGTGTAGACTCTTATTGTTCTTCATTGTTAAGATACCGGTATTGTCTGCTTTAGGCAGCTATTGTTCTCTGCCCTCCAATGGCATTTGTCCCTCTGACGCACAGACCAACTGCATTGTGTTTGGATCACCTGTGCGCACGGACCATTATTACAAAGTGTCCTGTATATAAGGACTGCTGTTTTCGCCTTTACACTTCAGAGTTCCTTCACCCTCTGAAGTGTAAGTCCCTTCTCTCTTACCCTACACTACCTTTTACTCACAGACGTCTTAGTACTTGTCTTTAGGTGTGTAGTAGTATTGGTATAGAGTTCCTTCACCCTCTGAAGTTACTTGTCTTTAGCTTATCGCTATTAACGCTTCGCTCGTTAGTTCTGCGCTTCAACAGGTTATGGGCCCTGACGCCTAATAACTAACTTGCGTTATACCTACAGATCTACCTTTGTGTCACCTTGCTCTCTCAGCCGACCACAAATCTTTGTCGTCTTTTACATCTTCAGTGAGCATCCTCTATCCCCTACGTCACGACACATCCTTTCTCGTCCACCATGACTCTGTCATGTGCCATTCTGGCTAGCCTCTTAAGGAGGTTCTCGTGAAAGGTCTTTATGACCTTAAACTCCTCTGTGCGCACTATCCTAGTATATTTTCTATACCCGGTCTTCGTCCGGAAGTGCTTTCATAGGCCAATAGGGGAAGACCCTTGCGGCTATAGGCCTTTCTAATGGTTGGGTGATACTCGGTTAATACCTGGGTCACTTTAAGGGGTGTGAAGGCCTGGTTAATAGTCAAACCCAGAAGTCCTTCCCTCTGACACAACTAGGAAACACTACTATACTATAATGGTATTTACACAGTAGCTATGACTAGACCTCTGCCAGGAGAAGCATTCGCTCCCATTGTGCAGGATTCGCTGCATGGCATGTATCACTAGTCTAGCTACTTAGTACCAAGACCCTTAATGGTCTGTTCTAGAGACTCCACAGACGACAGTCACAATTGTTATGGGAGTTGATCCCTATCATTGTTTCTGGAATTCGCTGTTGGCTCCTCTCTAGGGTACTACCCTTTACTGTGCATCTTAGTCGCCCCAGTCTACTTGGCCCTAAAGGTTAGAGATGGCCTTGAAGTGTCCTTCGCCGGACAATGCTTCTATGAGCCCTTCTTGCTAGACCCTGATAAAGCTGTATGATATGACCACTCGCCCTCCTAGGGTCTCAGAAGATCACAGTACAAGGCAGCCATCATAAAAATGATTCCACTACTATAATACTTCCAAAGTCGCACAAACTAGAGGCATGACACTCTACTGTGTTATGGAGTTATAGCGCTCTTATGGCTGGACCTCTACTTTCCTTAACAAGATCTGGGCTGGTTCTGACTGCTCCTCGGAACCAGATATACAAACATCTCAAATGGCTTCGCCCACCTTCCACCTCTCTTTCCCACCAACCCTCGTCCTTTCCAAGTTGGATGGGACAAACTGGCAAACATGGGGAGCGACTTTCACGTCGCTCATGTTGATGAATGGGGTGAAAAGGCACCTCTCTCACTCCCAGCCTGCCTTTGTTCCACACCACCCTGCCCCTGCAGCAGGAGTTGTTGGTGCCCCTACGGGGCCAACAGACGAGGGGCTGGCAATCTTGGCCTTGTGGGAGAAGCAGGAAGAGGTCATCACTGGCCTCTTATACCTCTCAGTCACATCAGAGGTTCTATCTGGCATTGTGTCAGAGGCGGTGTTCCCAACCGTCCACGACAAATTTTCCCACCTAGATCACCTCTATGGTCAGGTCGGCTCCATGGCCACCTTCAACTTATGGGTGGGCTTGGCCAATACCAAGCTTCAGGAAGGTAGCCCCTTCCAACCTCAACTCCAGAAAATGCTGGACGCGAGGAACACCCTTGTGGAGCAAGGGATGCCCGTCTCGGACATGCAAATGTCCTTCATATTGTTAGACGCGCTACCCCCCTCCTACAGTACCATAGCAGGCACTATCCTTGCCTCTGGCCCCCCTGCCAACTTACAACCTCAGGACCTAATTAACAGGTTCATCAATGAGGAATCACGCATTGCTGGTCCCCCGGCATCTTATAACAAGATAGCCCCCGTCAAGAAAAATTCGCCTCCGCACGATCATGCGTCGCAGGCATCAGGCAGCTCTATGTCCCCGGACATAATCTGCCACTACTGCAAAAAGTCTGGCCATAAAAAGCCAGACTGTTACAAACTCAAACGGGACCAGGAGAATGCGAAGAAAGGGAGGGCTGGGCAACGTGGGAAAGCTGCCCAGAATACAATGACTGAGGCCCCGGACTCACTTCCAGGGAACAGGTTTGCTGCAGCCAATAGCATACCTGTACCAAAGAGCCGCCTATTTACTATAGTTAATGGCTCTGGCAAAATAGAAGAGGTACATGAGGTACCTCAGGTCTCCCTTTACATGATGAGTGCCAACCACACTCAGATAGCATCAAGATGGATGATGGATAGTGGAGCATCAGCACATTTCACTCCACACCTTGAAGACTACGACTCCTACACACCCCATGAAGGAGTAGAAGTGCTTCTAGGTGACAACTCTCTGCTCAAGAGCGTTGGCACTGGTACGGTCACAATCCGAACCAACAGAGGCTATAACCTCAAAATATCAAATGTGCTACATCTCCCCAACACACACTCACGTATACTATCCACGCCTGCTCTAACACAAAAAGGCGCAATCATCAGTTTCGACTCAACATCTTTTGCTATAAGATTCAATGGAGAGACCATAGCGGAAGGACACAAGGCTTCAGGCCTATATTGGCTTGACGGACAACATATGAACTCAGTCCGAGCACCTGCATCTGCTAGCCTTGATGTCTGGCATCAGCGCATGGGACATATGTCCAAAGACGCGCTTAAAAGATATGCTCAGGAGTCTGTAAAAGGACTCCATATAAATAACTCACCAGTAGACGATAAGTTGTGCCATGGCTGTGAGACTGGCAAATCAACGCGTCTACCCTTTCCACCTTCCCCAAAACGCGCACAAGAACCCCTTGAAGTCATCCACAGTGACCTTGTTGGCCCCATGCAGAGCCAATCAATACAAGGAAACAAGTACTTCGCCACGTTCATAGACGACTTCTCCAAAGCAGCAGTAGTCGTCTTCATGAAAACAAAGGACCAGTTTAAGGATGCCTTCTTACATTATAAGGCATGGGCTGAAAAACAACTGAATAAGCCCATCAAAACCTTACACTCGGACCGTGGTGGCGAGTACGTCAATAATGACTTAAAACGCATACTTTTGGAAGCGGGAATTGAGCATACTCTTACAATGCCTCATTCTCCACAACAGAATGGGAGAGCCAAGCGATTTAACCGAACGGTTATGGAAAAAGGCACTAGCATGCTTCATCATGCAGGCCTTAGCCTTGGCTTTTGGGAGCAAGCAGTTCAAACTGCTGTCCAAATTTACAACCGCACTCCCACTCGTTCTAATCAGTGGAAAACTCCGCTGGAGCTCTGGGATGGTACAATCCCGGATGTCTCTTACTTTAGAGTATTTGGCTGCAAAGCCTACTATCATGTACCCGAACACAACCGGCGCAAATTAGATCCTAAAGCAAAGGAAGCCGTGTTTGTGGGCTATGAGCCCCTATCAAAGGGCTACAAACTCTGGGATAGACATAGCCGGTGCTTCGTCTCTTCACGAGATGTTACATTTGACGAAAGCACCTTCCCATCCCTGAGTGACCTGGCTCGTCACTCTCAAACCCCTTCCCCTCCCGTGTCTGGTGAACTCGAAAGAGGCGCTGCCGGCGGAGAGATTTTCTTTGTAGTGCCTAGCCCGCCTACACCAGCTGTTGCCCCTGCGGCACCTACACCAGTCTTTGTACTCCCACCTATTCAGGTGCCCGCAGAACCTTTACAACAGCCTAGCACACCCCCCAACACCTCACCTGCTGCGGCAGACCAGACAATATATCACACTCCTCCTTCCCAAGCTCCCCCTCCTACAAACACTGCACCCACCCGCACTCGCACTCGCTCCACAAGGCGTGCTGCAGTAGTTGCTCCTATACCGGCTCCCAATTTCAACAGGGAAGTATCTCCTCCCAGATCTACTCCCAGATCTCCGAGGAATACTCAACCGGTTTCGCCTAACCGACCAAGGCGGAGCACCAGGGTACGATTCACGAATCCTCGCTATCTCCAAGAGGATGATGAATTCGTGCAAGGAAGCAGTAGGCTGGGAATGATGGACCTACTTAATGCGGCAGAGGTACCTGGCTATAGGGACCCTCAGACCTTTAAGCAGGCTATGGAGTCTGAACAAGCTATCGATTGGCTTGAAGCATGCCAGTATGAACTGGATGCTCTCGACAAGCTTGATGTCTGGAGATTAGAACCCCTTCCTGCTGGAAGGAAGGTGGTCAAATGCAAATGGGTGTTTAAGAAGAAAGCAGATGGACGCTTTCGTGCTAGGCTAGTGGCAAAAGGGTTCACCCAACTAGAGGGGGTGGACTTTGACGAAACTTTCTCCCCAGTTGCCCGCTTTGAGTCCTTACGACTCCTTCTTGCGTTGGCTACGCTTGAAGACTGGCATATTCACCAAATGGATGTCAAATCGGCATTCCTTCATGGGGAACTGGAGGAAGAAATCTACATGGAGCAACCTGTCGGTTTCGTCACAGCTGGCTCCGAGCACCTTGTGTGCCGGTTACAGAAGGCACTTTATGGCCTGAAACAAGCCTCCCGCGCATGGAACGTGCAATTCCATGGGGTCCTTTGCGACCTAGGCTTTACGCGGACGTACTCTGATGCAGGAGTATATGTGTATCATCTTCAAGAGGGGGGTGACACATTATTTGTGATCTTATATGTAGATGACATCACTATACTTGGGAGCTCACTATCAAAGATCAATGATCTGAAAGTCTCTCTATCAGACCGATATGAGATGACTGATCTTGGTGAAATCCAATCATATCTCGGTGTCAACATCACCAGAGATCGTGCAAACCGCACTATGGAAATCAACCAATCGGATTACATCCGCGATGTAATTGAGCGCTTTGGAATGTTAGATTCCAACCCAGTATATACCCCTCTTCCCTCTGGCGCTGAGGCACACTTGATCAAATTCGAAGATCAGGCCTCTACTTCTGAAATTAAGAAGTATCAACAGATAATTGGGTCTCTGCTGTATGCGCAGATAGGAAGCAGACCTGATATATCCTTCGCTGTTGCGCGCCTTAGTCAATTTGCTTCCAATCCCTCACCTCAGCATTTATGCCTATCCAAGTATGTCCTAGCCTACCTAAACACAACAAAGGACTACAGGATACGCTATGCTGGAGGGACTGACTCTGATGGAGCTGGCCTTCATGGCTACTGCGACTCTTCCTGGGGAGATCAGGAAGAAAAGCACTCCACCTCTGGCTACGTCTTCTTGCTTGCTAATGGAGCCATTTCATGGTGTACCAGAAAACAGAAGACCATAGCCCAGTCTACCACAGAAGCAGAGTACATGAGCCTCGCTGAGGCCTCTAACCAAGCTCAGTGGTACACCACTTTCCTAGGGGAACTAGGGTATGAGGTCGCCTCCCCTATTCCCCTACACTGTGACAACAAGGGTGCTGTAGACTTAGCATTAAACCCTGTCACTGGAAGGCGGTCCAAACATATCCTGATCAAACACCATGTAGTCAGGGAGTACGTAGAAAATAAGGTCATAGACCTGATTCGTACTCCTACAGGGGAAATGGTTGCAGATGGACTTACTAAGTCACTGCCCAAAGAACCCTTTGACAAAATGGTCACTGATCTAGGAATGGTGTAAGAAGGGTTAAAAGGAAAACTTGTACACAGTCAATGGTCGTCGATCCTTGGTTTATCAACAAGGACGTCACATTGTTCTGTAACCTAGTACAAAACACATCATGTTCTCTAATCCATGAGAGCTATGAAAAACCCTTCTTAGAACTCTGAAGGAGTTGGACCTTGCTCCAACTCAGTACAGAAGATAGTCCTTTATCACAGGACTACCACGAAGTGGGTGTAAAAACCGCTTCGGATTGAACATTATCTGCACAAAGATTCCAACCTCAATCCCGAACTTCTGTACGACTCTGGGTTCTATACAAAACACCTATACCTACAAAAATGGACTGCCTCTATCATGGAGGGATGTTGAGACGCGACTGATTCAAGTCACATGTCTCGTGGGATATGATTGAGTCATCCCATTTACTAAATACGGTATCTGTCCCTTACGGACTGATTTGGACTTGGCCGGACTCTTACGGACCGCTTTTGTTTATCCTTATTGTTAGAGTCACGTGTAGACTCTTATTGTTCTTCATTGTTAAGATACCGGTATTGTCTGCTTTAGGCAGCTATTGTTCTCTGCCCTCCAATGGCATTTGTCCCTCTGACGCACAGACCAACTGCATTGTGTTTGGATCACCTGTGCGCACGGACCATTATTACAAAGTGTCCTGTATATAAGGACTGCTGTTTTCGCCTTTACACTTCAGAGTTCCTTCACCCTCTGAAGTGTAAGTCCCTTCTCTCTTACCCTACACTACCTTTTACTCACAGACGTCTTAGTACTTGTCTTTAGGTGTGTAGTAGTATTGGTATAGAGTTCCTTCACCCTCTGAAGTTACTTGTCTTTAGCTTATCGCTATTAACGCTTCGCTCGTTAGTTCTGCGCTTCAACAGCCCTGACATCGCCTATGCAGTCGTTAAACTATCACAATTCGCTGCAAACCCCTCAGAGGACCATTTAAACAGAGCACTCTATATCTGTCGCTATTTGCTCGGGACTTCTTCATACTCTTTGGTGTATGATGGAAGATCAAATGGAGGCTTAATTGCCTATGCAGACTCTGACTGGGCTTCAAACCCAGATAATAGGCGATCTACCACAGGTTATATGGTTAAACTGGCTAATGGGATATTCAGTTGGAATTCTAGAGCGCAAAAGACAGTCGCATTATCTTCCACTGAAGCTGAATATATGTCGCTGTCGGATACTAGCAGACAATTAGTTTGGATTAAGTCACTCTTCACTGAGCTTGGCATCAAACTAAGCCCAATACCACTCTGCGGTGATAATCAGGGGTCCATCTTTATGGCCTCAAACCCTGTCCAAGAGAAGCGTACTAAACATATTGATATACGCTATCACTACATAAGAGAAGTAGTGAAGGACAAGAAAATAGAACTATTCTTCATAGATGGTTCAGAAAATCCCGCAGATATGTTTACCAAGAACCTAGGGCGTATTAAGTTTGAAAAATTCAGAAGTCAGTTAGGACTTGAGTTTTACTCGTCCAACTAAGTCACAAGGCAACAAACTTGGCCTTGAGACAAGCCTGAAAATTCCATTAATACTATGGAAGGTATATCAAGCGACGCTTGAAGACATTGTCTTCCGGATACATAGATTCTTCTTAACCAGAGAATCACAACATTTCTGCTCGTTATACCAAAAATCGGCCCAATGAACTGTAATAGTTCAAAAGCTGAAATGGGATGGTGAAGAGAGCTCGGTCTTGAAACCGCTCTCATGGTTCCGTGATAGACTCCCTTCTAAATTATGGCTAGAATATTAATTCGCCTTACACACTTGCTTAGAGCGCTTAGTAGCTGCACTTAGCAAGGGGGAGTGTTGAGCCGTAATACTTACTATAAGGCTCATTACGTAGGAATGACAGTACGATTACTTATGCTATACACGTAATTCGGAGTATTTAGTCATACGGTATATGTACAGAATCCCCTTAAGGGATTATTTCGAGTCCACCGGTGATTAGACATTAGGTGACATCGAAAACGCGATATTGTGGACGCCTCTACTCATCACTTTTCCCCAAATGGACATGGGTGGACCATAGAGTATATAAATCCTACTGTAGGAGCGAGTACCTATACACATCTCTCTCCACCCCACTCTGAGCTTCCTCTGCTTCACTCTAAGCCTCGTCTAAGCTCTCTATTCAGGTAAGGGTCTACCTGTACACTGCGTGCATTGCTGCGCAACATAAGGGATTACAATCCCGGAAGACCACCGTTCCCTCCAAGGGCGGGATTCATGCAGCGCAGGGGAGGAGGACGCAGAATAATGAACATAAGGGACATAACTTGTTTCAACTGCAACCAGAAAGGTCACTTCTCACAAGACTGTAACCAACCAAGGAGAGCACAGGGTAGAGGGGCCTATATAGAGGAAATCCCCACCGCTCCTCAGAGCGTAGTCAAAGAACCCCTCATCAACCTGGATGAACCAGCCCAGGCAAACCGCGCAGCTGCAGATCCCCAGATAAACGACATCATGGGTCGCATTGCAGCCCTACCCAAGGAGCAGAAAGAGGTGTTTATAAGGGATATGGTGGGGAGACAGGATTTTCAAAGCACCTGAACCCAATGGCCTGGGTGAGGGCTTCAAATTGTAACTTGTCGTTTATCACACACTATTGATCTATGCACGTCCCAGTCTCGATCCACATGAGTTACTTCATGGCCGAAAAGAAAGCATTAGTGGATTCTGGAGCCACACACAACTTCATACACCTGGACTTTGTTAGAAGGATGAGGTTGGGAACCAAGGAACTACCCAATCCTCAAAACATATGGAACATAGATGGGACGCACAACAAAGGAGGGAAAATCACTCACTGCGTCGACCTTAACATACAAACTGACGGAAAATTAAAAACCATCCAGTTTCTCATCACCAATGTCAGGAGGGGAAGACCTCATCCTGGGGTATCCATGGCTGGCCACATTCCAGCCAAACATACAGTGGGCAACTGCCACAATGGATACAAAGCAGTACCCAATCATTATTCGCACAACCAACCCCAATAAACCACCTGACAACACAACCATCCAAGCAGAAATCCAAAGGATCGCTACTCAAATACAAGACAAGCAGCGGCAACAAGCCTTCCAGGAGCTAGAGGAGGAAATGCACCTGGTACACATATGAACAACGGCAACAGATCTGGCAATATTGGCACAACAATACATGGAAAAGAAGGAAATCCCTGACGAATACAAAAGACACGCCAAGGTATTCAGCGAGGAGGAATCCCAATGATTCCCACCATCTAGACCATGGGACCACACCATTGACCTTAAACCCAATGCTCCAGACAGCATTAACTGCAAGATATACCCACTCAACCAAACAGAAGACAAAGCCCTCGATGAATTCCTGGGTGAACAGCTGGCAAAGGGATACATACGCCCCTCTAAATTGCAGTACGCATCCCCCTTCTTCTTCATTCAAAAAGAAGGACAGAAAGCTACGCCTGGTACAGGACTACAGAGAACTCAACAAATGGACCATACGCAATCAATATCCACTTCCACTCATACCGCAACTGATTGCAGACCTCAGTGGAGGCTGGATATTCTCCAAGTTCGACGTACGATGGGGGTACAACAACATAAGGGTAAAACCAGGTGACGAACACAAGGCAGCCTTCAAGACAAAGAGAGGATTCTTTGAACCCCTGGTAATGTACTTCGGAATGACGAACTCCCTGGCAACCTTCCAGGACATGATGAACCACATCTTTGGACCAGTCATCAAATACCACGAGAAAAAGGGAACCATCATTCACTGTCTACATGGATGACATCGGCATTGCAACAGCAACAACAGAACAAGCACACACAGAAGCAGTCCACGACATACTGGATCTACTGGAACAACATGACCTGTACCTCAAACTCAAGAAATGCACCTTCCATTCCGACTCCCTCAATTACCTGGGGGTAATCATTAAAAAGGGGGTGATTCACATGGACCCCGTCAAAATTTCTGGAATCCACGAATGGCCAGTCCCCAAAAATGTCAAACAGGTGTGATCATTCCTAGGATTCTGCAACTTCTACTGCACTTTCATCCGAAATTTTGCCACACACGCCCAACCACTCAACAAACTCACATGCAAAGACTCGGAATGGCAATGGGGAATGGAACAACAACAAGCATTCAACAAGCTCAAAACCCTGGTAACCAAAGAACCTGTACTCAAACACCCCAAACTCAACAAACCCTTTGAACTAGAGGTCGACGCCTCAGGATACGCAATAGGAGCAGTACTACTCCAATGAGACATGGACAACAAACGCCACCCAATCGCCTACTACTCAAACACCCTCAATGCAGCAGAGTGGAACTACAACATCTACAACCTGGAACTACTAGCAATCGTCAAAGCACTGAGAAACTGGAGACCCTACCTTGCTGGATCACCACACAAGATCAAAGTATTCTCCGATCACATGAACCTGCAATACTGGAGATCCCCACAAAAGATGAGCAGACGCGTAGCCAGGGAAGTGTTAGAACTCTTGGAATACGACATAGAAATTCACCACATCAAAGGCACTGCAAATGGAAGAGCTGACACCCTATCATGACGACCTGACTATGACCAGGGAGAACATGACAATGAACAGGTCACTGTCCTCCCCAACCACATATTTGTCAGAGCAGCAGAACTTGATACAACAGAAAACCCCACGTGCACCAGCCCAACAATCACTGTCAGCTGAGATGCAACCCACACACCCAGTATACGCCCAAGACAATGACACAATTCGCAAAATGGGTGGACCCACATAAACTCAAGTGCATTGAAGACACCTGGTACAAAGACGGACAACACATTGTCACGGGAGATACCCACGAGCAAAGACGTATCATACAAGCTCACCACGACACTCTAGCCTACAGACACCCCAGAATCAACCAAATGATCAAGCTAATCGAAAGGTACTACTGGTGGCCTGTGCTCCGACAAGAAGCACAGGATTATGTCAAGGGATGCACTGACTGCCAGCGAATCAAGGTCAACAACCGGCCAACACGCGCCCCCCTACAGCCGATCTTCCCAAAACCAGAAGCAACCCCATTTGAAACTATAGCACTGGACTTTATCACAAAATTACCACTAGTGGACAGCTGTGACTCTATACTGACAGTAACGGACCACGACTGTTCCAAAGTGGCAATATTCATCCCATGCCTAGAGGAAATCAGCGCTGAAGGAACCACAGCCCTGTATGTGACACATGTTTTTCCCGATTCGGACTACCAGCACGCATCATCAGCGATTGAGACCCCAGATTCGTGTCAAAGTTCACCTGCGAACTATGCCAAATACTCAGCATTGAGCAAAACATCTTAATGGCATACCACCCAAGAACTGATGGCCAATTAGAACACACCAACCAGTGGCTAGAGCAGTGCCTGATATTCTGGGTCAATGAATGACAAGACGACTGGACCCACTATCTACCAATGGTGGAATTCACGCACAACAATTGGCCAAATGAGTCTACCAGGGAGTCCCCCTTTAATGTCCTCATGGGGTATAACCCGCACGCTGATTGGATCGATCGACCATCCCCCATTCCACAGGTAGCACTACGTGCCCAACAATTCAAAGAGGCTAGAATGCGCGCCCAGTGTTGCATTTACCACGAATGCTTGCCTGACTTAGGCTTCTTGAATGGTGGTGAACCTCCTTGTGTAATAGTTCCTGTTTTCTGGAGAATCAGTGTACAAAGCGGGGTGAGGTAGAATACGCTCATCTCATCCAAAGTATGCGTGAAGGTCTTCAAAGATGGGTATCCCTGCAGGTACCTTGTTGATGTATCGTGCGTACGTCCAACTGGGATTGTCAAGGATGTAGAAGTAGTGATAAGGCAAAGCAACTCGCTCATTGCGGTATAGGTGAAGTTTGTGGGCTACAGTGCCAACGGGGTATTCCACTTAGTCGCAGGAGGACTTGGGATGAGTCACGGGGATCCCTGGTCTAAGAGGATATGCCGGACAACTCACTTAAAGGGGGAGGACCCTGAAGAAGACGAGTGGAAGTAGTGGTATTTCAAAGAAGACCAAGATGTTGTTCTTGGTCTTCTGGCTACTCTACTTATACGGATACCCGCGGGCTTTAAAGTGCCGCTTTGAAACAACTAGCTAATAGTGTAAATAGAGCGAACCCTAGTACAACTATCCTAGTATGAGTCACAGCATGATCCGGTCCGTATCGTACAATCACATGTACCAGAGCTTACCCAGCTGACTGATCCATAAGTCCATGACGATATACTGCTGACGAGGGTGTCATAGCCCGTGTGTCAGTGTCCACTTCTCAATCCGAGGCGCCGATCAATCCGAGACGTAACACCCAGGAACTGATGATCAAAGCACAGCAGGGATGGATCAAACACAAGGACACCCCAAAATACCAAATTGGAGACTCGAAGGGCGCCACCTACATACCAACCAGCCAACCGTGAAACTCGTGCCCAGAAGACATGGTCTGTTCCAGATCATCCAGGTGATGTCCGCAGTCAACTATCGCCTAGAACTTCCCACGCAGTGGAGCATCCACCCCGTATTCCACATAGATCTTCTGATGCCATACCAAGAAACTCCCACACACTGTCACGATCCATTGATCATGCCATCGATAGGAAGAGTTTCGGAAAATTCTCGGTTTCTCAGTTCTCACTTTGTGTTTCAGATTCAGCTTCTCGTTCCGTTCGAAAGTTCCCGACTGCGCATAGATTGCACAATCATTGCGACAAACTGATGTGTCTGGCTTATATTTAGTTTCTTGCTTACGTGTCCCCGGAAAAATTGTAGAAAACCACAGGAAACAGAATTCTTGTAAGATACTTAAAGAGCCAGTAGTTTACCTTGTAATCCTCATACTGGTCTTGTTCTCGAATATAGCCCATCTACCACCCCTAGTGCTCTGCTTAGCAATATAAGCAGCTTCTCCTCTTGGAAGGATCAAGAGTGTCTCTAGCTTGAAAGACAGCTACCTGAGGGTATCAAGCCCCTCTCCCAGCCAACCCCTGTACCCGCCATCCCCCAAGTTCCCGCGTTGCTTATCGAACGATCCGGGTGATCGTAAAACACACGGCCCCAACTATCAGCACCCGCCACCAGATTTGATTGATGGAGAAGAGAAATATGAGGTTGAGAAGATTCTAGACTCTCAGCGGTTCAGCAGGACAAAGAAACTGCAGTATTTGGTCAAGTGGCGTGGATACCCAGACTTGGACAACCAGTGGGTCTCTAAGGATGATGTATTCACCGATGATGTAATTCAGGAATTCAAACGTTCAAACCCCGCTAGGGAAACACATATAAGCGCAGGGAAATCCCAAGAGACATCCCCATCCCCTTCACTCACTCCCACTCCTACTCATGTTCTCATCCCCAGTCCAAGTGCACTATGTCCTCAATGACCTGCTCCCCATCTCAATCCAACCCACTCTCATTGTCCAGAACGTGCCACCATCACCCCTGTCGCTTCCCCAGTCCATTCACAATGGAGGAAGTCGTCCACCTACCCCCGTACCATCCCTCCTTCCTTCGCCAACCCCTACAAGAGTTGGTACAAGGGATCCTTCGCCGACCAACATGTCGATGACAGCTCAACCTGATCAGGATGAAACTCTGATTCAGGAAGACAGGGAGTTCGACAGGTATCTCTCAGAGGAACATTGCCCTCTACACGAACACCTGGTCTACAGGAACCACCTCACAACCACACACAACGAAACCCCACCATTATGCACCACAGACAGGAGAGCCCATCCGTATGCTGAAAGCTTCTTGACCCCAGATCCACCACTATCATGTGGAAGAACACAGTCCGATTTCCCAACACCAAGTGGAGACTCCTCCACCCATCAGGTTCCAACACAACAGGGGAGTACACTATATCCCTTTCCAGATCCGCAATGCTCAGGACCACCTGCACCCAGCTTGCTATATGCAGCTCATCTTCATGGCAGACCCCTTCATCCTTGCCTATCGAAGGGGGAGCAACCAGCAGTACAGCAAACCAGTGCATGCCACCCCAAACTACAACTACCCCATGGATGCCCAATACTGCGACGACAATCTAATCTTCCTAGATCAGCACAGCATCATGCAGGGATCCATCAACCGCACCCTCACAGGCATCAAGGACCTCACTCTCACTGCAGAGGTCCACCGCTACTGCTGTGCTCAAGCGGGTTACGAAGCCAAGGAGGAGGAATTGGCAAAGAAGATGGACGAGCTGGACAAGATAGCCAGGATAAGGAGGGACTGTGTGCTCTGGCTCCAGCAGGCCAACGCCATCACCTGCATTGAGGCCAAGCGGGACTCATACCAGCCCAGGGATCGAGGAGGGACAGCGAGTTGCGGCAGAGAGGGAAGCTGCCCAGTGTGGTCGAGCTGGGGCTTCGACCGTAAAAAGGGGGTGATGTTACATTTCGGACTGATTGATGCCTCGGACCGGGAAGTGGACACTGACATATGAGCTATGACACTCTCATCAGCAGTATATCGTCATGGACTTGTAGGATCAGTCAGCCGGGTAAGCTCCGGCACATGTGATTGTATGATACAGATCGGATCCCGGAAGTGACTCATAGTGACTCATACTAGGATAGCTGTCACGATCCACTGATCGTGCCATTGGAACATTCTGCAATCACTTCTCACTTCTCAACTTCTTGCTTCTCGATTTCTCACATTTCAAGACTGCTTCTCAGAATATTCCGGTTTTGCCTTCTGTTTAGAAATATTCTGCCAGCTCACAAAGATGGTGTAAGACTACTGCGCTATGGCGCAATATGATGCAATTCCTGGAAAAGAGCACAAAAAGCACAGAAAAATAGGATTTCCTGTACTAGTATATAAGGAGCCTGTAGTCCACATTGTATGCCTCGTACTGGTCTTGTTCTCAAATATAGCCCACTTACCACTCAGTGCTCTACCTGGCTATATAGGTAGCTTCTCCTCTTGGAAGGCTCAAGAGTGTCTCTAGCTTGAAAGACAGCTACCCAAGGGTATCGAGCCCCTCTCCCAGTCAATCCTGAGTTTCCCACACTGTGCCCCAGACAATCCAGGTGATCGTAAAAATAGCTGTACTAGGGTTTGCTCTACTTACCCTATTGGCTAGTACTTCTTGAAGCAGTGCTTTAAAGCCCGCGTGTATCTGTATAAGTAGAGTACAGTGAAGACCAAGAACCGCATCTTGGTCTTCTTCAATACCACCACCGTTACTCATTATCTCCAAGGGCCCTCCCCCTTAAGTGAGTTGTCCGGCATATCCCCTTAGACCAGGGATCCCCATGACTTATCCCGAGTTCCCTCGTGGACAGTGGAATATCCTGCCAGCACCGCCGCACACAAGATCCATCTCTATTGCAACAAGTGAGTTGCCTCACCTTATCACACCTTCTACATCCTCGACAGTCCTGGTTGGACTTACGCATGTTACATCGCCGAGGTGCCTGCAGGAATACCTATCTTCGAAGACATCCACGCATACTTTGGACTAGATGAGCGTATCCTACCCCATCCTGCCTTCTACTCTGACGCAGCAGTAAACAGGAACTTCTTCACACAAAGGTTCGCCACCATCCGAGAAGCCTAAGTCAGGCCAGCGTTCATGGTAAATGCTACACACAACATGCAGAGATCCACTGCCCTCAGTACAAGCAGTGTAGGGAGTGCAGAGAGCAGGGTAGGCATCTGTTCTTATGTCATCACATGTGTCCACAGCCCCCTTCTGCAACTCCAGACACCACCCCCATTGAAGACAACTGGTACTACACCAGTGACTAGTCAAAGTTGTGGCAACTTTGAGTCTGATGGGGGGGTAATGTCACAATTCCCTCTCCTTTTGTTTGCACCTTTGTATGTCCTGCCATCTCCTGTACAATACATGATTTCCGCAGAGTGCTCATTTGTCACGTGCCCATTCATTTTGCCTCTCCACTTGCGCCCAACTCCTTTCAACCAGCGGTTTGTGCCATTGAAAACCACTATACCTTTCTGAGCTGATCTGACACACATGCAACCCTGCGTGTTCTAAGACTCCCATTGTAGTGCATCCCTTTGTACCTGATTCAGCATAGTATGCCATTCTCACGTCATGTGTTTGGGTTAGCCAAACACCCTGTACTAGTATATAAGTCACACCCTACCTAGCTTGTACAGTAGACTTGACTTCTTGTGTAATACCACATCTGTCTTCACCTCACGAATTGACCTTTGACTTGCCTTTGCGCTTGAGTCCCTGCTTTCGCTCGCACCTTCGCTTGAGCCCTGACTATCTGCTATTGTCCTTGTGTCCCTGGGAGACCAAGTGATACTTGTTCATCATTGAACTGAGTCTTAACTGACTCACACCTTTCCGATCCCATTGACTTGCCAAAGTACATGTCGTACTTAATGCCCCTGTGGTGGCATTACAGGCAGGCCCTGTTGGGCTACAGCCCAGAAAGGACAACCTGAGGCTAGACCCAGCTATTAGATAATCATTAAGTTTCCAACAGTAACCTGGATAATAACCAGAGACTGTGGAGATAGGAGCAATATGCTCCACTCCAGAACTCTCACTCACATGTGCATGTGTTCCTCACATATTTGCTGTGCACTGCACCTAATCCTAACAAGCCCTAACACAGAATGGGCCTGTGCTCACAAAGATCCCCCCTCTGGGTGAATCCCTCCCCCCTTCTACTCTTGGCCACCCACCTTTTGCACATGACATCAAGCTCTTTTTTTTTTTTTTGGAGGGTGCTCTATTGTCGGGAACTGTTACATTTTGCCCTTTGGCACCCTCGCATGTGATCGTGGGAATGACGGAGATTGCCACATATCAGAGAAAGCCAATAACTTGCTCACAAGTTATCAGCGCTAACTCTCGGAATCTGCCGGTCAGGAGTTTACAGTTGGCCATCATGTGACCTGGCACATGACCTGCTCTAGAATGTTCCAGAAGAGCCCAGATGAGCACGTGCCCAGGTTGACTTGTGATTATGGAACCAGTATGTGTATAGCCGGTGGACTTTCACATGGGACACCTCGTGGTCCCTTATCTATGACTCGACCCACCCCATGACTGCCTCATGCCAAGTGTGCCTTATTGCCGTTGGCTAGTTATATTTAGATGTGGCACGGTATTAGGGTTTGTCATGGACGCGTATATTATTTTCCTTATTTTTCTGTATTTTTACGGAATTATTTAAGGAAGATAAGAAGGGCCAAAGTACGAGATATCGTCAGTCACATGTTGCCACCATGTGCACCTATAAGCACGTGACCCTGGGACAGTTGCACCCTTAACGGGGCAACCCAACCCGGTCACATTCCATTTACGTACGGACTCTCGGATTGGTAGATAAGGACGGAACATTCTAGATAGTTCTAGACCTCGCTTAGTAGTTTATGCTTACTCGCTGTATTAGGTTTTACTCAGCAAGATAAGGCATCACATCAGCACTATGACAAGTGCATCAGTCAGCACAATAGATAGCGCTATTATTAGACACGACGCGTCAGCTCCTGAGTCATGGAGTCTTACTATACACTTAGTAACAGTGTTCAGACTCAATTCAAACTCAGCCACAGTAGCGTATATAAACTCTCCTGTAGCGTCCTGAGTGGAACCAACTTGTCCTCTTGGTTCTCCACTCAGGTGCGCATTCCTCTGTATTCCTTACTCTTTACCAATCTAACTTGTCCTCTTGGTTCTCCACTCAGCTTACCACTGTGTGACATTGCGAGTCGTGCTCCTGCACAAGGATCACCCCTGACCCTGCACGCTCCACAGTGACTGTAAGTTCAGCGCGTGATTTATCTCCGCGCTAGGCTTGAGTCCTGAAGACCTGACAGTTCACTTCAACCCTTTTCACTTGAGCTTAGCGTAGCGAGGTGTCATACCGCTACATTAGGACAAGTTCCTTTACACTCTCTTGAGCTCCACGCTCACCAGTTTTATCACTTTCCCTTTAGGTGGTTGACGACCATCAGTCCCTTGTGTTATCTACCTCACTCTTTGCCTGGGGAAGTCCATAAGCAGAATCTGTGCATTTGTGGTACAACTGTAGTGTCCGTAAAACCAGCATACATTGTGCTTGCCTTTATTGGGTCTATCTGGTCATCAGTAGACGCCTCTGGGTACTGGCTGCAGAACTGGTCACCACGCCAGATAAGCTGCAGTTAGACATTGAGCCAGCCAGGCCTAGCCTGCGACAGCTGTACGCGTACCAACCAGAAAAGTTTGAGAGCGCTTCAGCGTGAGAGGCAGCCAACAGGTCGAGAAGACTGAGGCAGACAGCCTTGTAGCTCTACACATAACCCTCCATCATTCCTGAGTGTCCCTTTATCGCCGCAGCCTCACGCAGTGTGAAACAATCACTGTGTATTGGTCTCGCTTGATAGGGCATTCCATTCACCCTCGAGTTAGCGTTTCGCGCTCATTGTACCCCGTCGTCTAAAACCACCTCACACATTTCCAAACTGCCTCGCATACTTGCGAACGTTCGAACCCGACTTCGTCGTCTCTTTAGGAGGAGACAAGCTTCCATCACACCACCTCAGACTACAGCCTCTGCTTCGGCATCGCTGCACGTACACCCGGACACCCAGTCTGAACAAGACCGGATCCCCTCCCCAGTGTACGCATCACCATCGCCCACTGTTTCAGTAGAATCATTCCATTCCGCCAACGCCAGAGCGAGAAGAAAGGAAAATCTTCATCGTCAACACCACACACTGCCTCCAATCCTGACGCTATGCAAGTTGACGCCACACGCCAGCAGGGCAATAAGCCGAAGGAGGAGATCTTTAAAACTCGGGGCGAGTTCCAACTATGGATGAGAGGAAGATGCTACGGGTGCGGTTCGAAAGAACACACAAAAAAGGATGGAAACCATGAGCGTGATGTCTGCAACTGGTGCCAAAGAGCAGGGCACCGAGCAAACGTCTGCCAAAACAAGAGAATGGGGAAACCAGCTAAAGCGAAAGCTGCAGCAACAACGGAATCCCCTAGTCCACCATCGTCGTCCAACACTGCGGCAGCAGCCGCCACAAGTACTTCCCCCGCCAAGACGTCCCAGGCAGACGTAGCGAAGTTATTGGGAATGATAGAAAAGCAGCAAGAACAGCTGGATGCGTTCAAGGCGGCTTTTTAGATCAGGGGTTGCGTATAGCTGCGACCGACCCCTCTACAGTAGATGACTCGGCCTCATGTAGTTGTAATATATGTTTACGCTCTCGCCTCGTTTCAGACTCACCTTCTGTAATTCATACGACTCATGCCTGTAAGTTAGATAGTAGTGTTAGTTCAGCTTCTTGTTTTCCTGATCCTATCACATCTACATCTGCCTCGGAGATGAACAATAGTAGTGTTCCTTTTGCTCCACTTTCTTTAGAAGCAATGCCGCACGTGATGATTTCTGATGCAGCACTGTCTTCCACTATTATTCCCGAAACAAAAGATAAAAAATCACACTTTCATATTTCTGTATATTTAAAAGGACGTCATCGTACTGTAAAAGTAGCAGCAATGGTAGACTCTGGGGCAACTTCGTTGTTCCTGGACAAAAGGTACGCTGACCGCCACAAGATGTTGCAGGTTCCTCTTGCAAGCCCCATCACCCTATACAATATAGATGGGACTCTCAATGAAGCCGGTAGTATCACCCATAAAGTCAGACTCTCTCTGAAAGTCGGCCCTAGTGAAGAAAATTATGACTTCTTAGTCACTTCACTCGGCCCAGAGAACGTCATCTTGGGACTACCATGGCTTAGGCAAAGGAACCCACAAATAGATTGGCAGGAAGGCACCATGCGCCTCAACTCGACCGCTGAAACAGCGCCACCAGAGTTAGAGGTAGAGGTGACGCGCATTATGGCAAACCGAATGGAACACCGCCGTCTCCTTGCGGAGAAAGTGCTCGACACGGTCCAAGACGAAGTTTTCTGTTTGGCAGGCTTCACATACTCTCAGCAAATCGCCGAGAAAGCCACCACCTCCAAACCTAAGAAAACCTTCGAAGAAATGGTACCAAAGCACTACAGAGACTTCACAAAAGTTTTCTCTGAGGAGGAATCCCAGAGGCTCCCTGAGCATCAACCATGGGATCACGCAATAGACCTCGAACCAGATGCAGTTAAACACTGGAGGGTCAAAACATATCCCATGTCCCCAAGCGAGCAAGTGGAACTCGACAAATTCCTGCAAGAGCACATCTCAAAAGGATACCTGGTCCCATCCAAGTCACCGATGGCCTCACCAGTATTCTTCATCAAGAAAAAGGACGGCAAACTCCGTCTAGTGCAGGACTATCGTCGTCTTAATAAAATCACTATTAAGAACCGATATCCACTACCGCTCGCCGCCGACATCATAAACCAGTTGAAAGGAGCAAAGGTATTCACCAAGTTCGACGTAAGATGGGGGTATCACAACATCCAGATCAAACCCGGAGATGAATGGAAGGGTGCAATAATCACCAATCGCGGACTGTACGAGCCAAAGTGTCATGGACGCGTATATTATTCTCCCTATTTTTCTGTATTTTTACGGAATTATCTGAGGAAGATATAAAGGGCCAAAGTACGAGATACTGTTAGTCACATGCCGCCATCATGTGCACCTTCGAGCACGTGACCCTGGGACAGTTGCACCCTTAACGGGACAACCTAAACCGGTCACATTCCATTTACGTACGGACTCACACGATTGGTAGATAAGGAAGGAACCTTCTAGATAGTTCTAGACCTCGCTTAGTAGTTTACGCTTACTTAGGTTTTACTCAGCAAGATAAGGCATTGCGTCAGCGCCATGACTAGTGCATCAGTCAGCACAATAGATAAGCGCTATTAATAGACACGACGCGTCAGCTCCTGAGTCAAGGAGTCTTACTGTACACTTAGTAATAGTGTTTAGACTCAGTTCAAGCTCAGCCACAGTAGCGTATATAAACCCTCCTGTAGCGTCCTGAGTGGAACCAACTTGTCCTCTTGGTTCTCCACTCAGGTGCGCATTTCCCTGTACTCCTTACTCTTTACCAATCTAACTTGTCCTCTTGGTTCTCCACTCAGCGTACCACAGCGTGATCACTGACGTCTTGAGTTCTTGTATAAAGACTCTGAGTTATTCGTCCACTCCGCTGTGACTGTGCATTAGCGCGTGATTTATCTCCGCGCCAGGCTTGGGTGTGCTCACCAGACAGTTCACTTCTAGTTTGCACTTGAGCTTGACGTAGCAAGGTTGTCATACCGCTACATTAGGACAAGTTCCTTTACACTCTCTTGAGCTCCACGCTCACCAGTTTTATCACTTTCCCTCTAGGTGGTTGACGACCATCAGTCCCTTGTGTTATCTACCTCACTCTTTGCCTGGGGAAGTCCGCAAGCAGAATCTGTGCATTTGTGGTACAACTGTAGTGTCCGTAAAACCAGCATACATTGTGCTTGCCTTTATTGGGTCTATCTGGTCATCAGTAGACGCCTCTGGGTACTGGCTGCAGAACTGGTCACCACGCCAGATAAGCTGCAGTTAGACATTGAGCCAGCCAGGCCTAGCCTGCGACAGCTGTACGCGTACCAACCAGAAAAGTTTGAGAGCGCTTCGGCGTGAGAGGCAGCCAACAGGTCGAGAAGACTGAGGCAGACAGCCTTGTAGCTCTACACATAACCCTTCACTATTCCCGAGTGTTCCTTTATCGCCGCAGCCTCGCGCAGTGTGAAACATCACTGTGTATTGGTCTCGCTTGATAGGACATTCCAGTCACCCTCGAGTTAGCGCTCCGCGCTCGTTGTATCCCGTCGTCTAAATCCACCCCCTCATATTCCCAAACTGCCTCGCATATTTGCGAACGTCCGCACCCGCCTTCGTCGTCTCTTCAGGAGGAGACAAGCCTCAATCACACCACCTCAGACTACAGCCTCTGCTTCGGCATCGCTGCACGTGCACCCGGACACCCAGTCTGAACAAGACCGGATCCCCTCCCCAGTGTACGCATCACCTTCACCTACACTTTCAACAAATTCATTCCACTCCGCCCACTCCTCCTCCCAAGCCACACTCGCCCAGTCAGGCGAAAGTTTCATTGACGAAGACGGTGTTAACATCCGTTACCAGGGGTTCCAATTAGAACTACCCCCTCGTAACATCGCCGAGCAATACGTGCAGGCAATTTACCACGACCCTGAGTACCGTTACGGTCTACTAGAACTCTACGGCCTAGAGATCCCCGTCCTCGGTACCGAATTCACAGTCCTGCAGCTGATCGCCATCGCTGCAAACCTCATTCCTCGCCTAGAATCCCCTCCTCACCCCCTCATCTCCCACGCACGGGAAGACGAAGAACGTGGCTCCCAAGAAAGGGAAACAGACAGCTCGTCTAGCACAAGCTCAATATCCCAGCGGAGCTCGCTCAAAATTCACCCTCCCTCCTCCCACTAAGAAAGAGAAGGAGTTCATATCTCGTGTCCAAGACTGGGACGAGATCTCACCAGACGAACAGCTCCTTCTTCTAGAAGACTTCCGTAGGGCACAGGAGAAACTAGAACGGGAAGAAAGACAGAAGAAACTAGACGAGATGTCACAACCAAGCGGAAGCACCCTCCCCGCCGCCGTACCACCTTCACCACTCCCCCCTCCCACTGTCCAGGATTGCCTGGACCTTATCAATCACCTCGGCATCGCCGTCGGTAATCTTGCGCAACAAGTCACAGCCCTGACAGCGCAGGTCGCCTCGGCAACCGCCACTCGCCCAGGGAACGGAAAAAACAAGGAAATAGTGGCCCGCCCAAAACCTTGGGACGGGAAAGGCTCCTCGTCGGACGCCCGTCATTTCCTTGCCGCCTTCCACAACTGGGCAGGATCATTAGGGGACGCCATGAACACATGGCATGCAGCAGACAGCAAGTGGTACGCAGATGAGCATAGGTGGATCGCTGCCGCCCTCAACTTGATGGAAGGGGACGCCAAAACCTGGGCACTCCCGTACCTGGAGTCCGCCAACCAAGGGACTATTCCCTTTGGAGGAAATTGGTCGGACTTCGTCAAGGAGTTCAACCGCAGGTTCAGCCCCCTGGACGTCCAAGATATAGCTCGAGAGGAGCTAAAGAAAACAAGACAAGGAAAAAAGACGGTCGCCGAATATGCATCCATATTCGAGCAGTACTCTGGACAGACTGGATGGTCCATTATCGACCTCCGCACCCGCTTCTACGATGGTCTCACAGATGAGATCAAAGACCTCCTCGCCATCACCGACAAACCCCACAACACATACGACGAGCTCAAGCAAAGCGCGCAAGTCATTGACCAACGACTGCACCAACGCCAGAGCGAGAAGAAAGGAAAATCTTCATCGTCATCACCACACACAACCTCCAACCCTGATGCCATGCAAGTCGACGCCACGCGTCAGCAAGGCAACAAACCAAAGGAGGAAATCTTCAAAACTCGGGGCGAGTTCCAAGTATGGATGAGAGGGAGATGCTACGGGTGCGGCTCGAAAGAGCACACAAAGAAGGATGGAAACCACGAGCGCGACGTCTGCAACTGGTGCCAAAGAGCAGGGCACCGAGCAAACGTCTGCCAAAACAAGAGAATGGGGAAACCGGCTAAAGCAAAAGCTGCAGCAACAACGGAGTCCCCTAGTCCACCATCCACGTCCAATACTGCGGCAGCAGCCGCCACAAGTACTTCCCCCGCCCAGACGTCCCAGGCAGACGTAGCGAAGTTGTTGGGAATGATAGAAAAGCAGCAAGAACAGCTGGATGCGTTCAAGGCGGCTTTTTAGATCAGGGGTTGCGTATAGCTGCGACCGACCCCTCTACAGTAGATGACTCGGCTTCATGTAGTTGTAATATATGCTTACGCTCTCGCCTCGTTTCGGACTCACCTTCTGTAATTCATACGACTCATGCCTGTAAGTTAGATAGTAGTGTTAGTTCAGCCCCTTGTTTTCCTGATCCTATTACATCTACATCTGCCTCGGAGATGAACAATAGTAGTGTTCCTTTTGCTCCATTTTCTTCAGAAGCAATGCCGCACGTGATGATTTCTGATGCAGCACTGTCTTCTACTATTATTCCCGAAACAAAAGATAAAAAATCACATTTTCATATTTCTGTGTATTTAAAAGGACGTCATCGTACTGTAAAAGTAGCAGCAATGGTAGACTCTGGGGCAACTTCGTTGTTCCTGGACAAAAGGTACGCTGACCGCCACAAGATGTTGCAGGTTCCCCTTGATAGTCCCATCACTCTATACAATATAGATGGGACTCTCAATGAAGCCGGTAGTATCACCCATAAAGTCAGACTCTCTCTGAAAGTCGGCCCTAGTGAAGAAAGCTACGACTTTTTAGTCACTTCACTTGGCCCAGAGAATGTCATTTTGGGACTACCATGGCTAAGGCAAAGGAACCCGCAGATAGACTGGCAGGAAGGCACTATGCGCCTCAACTCGACCGCTGAAACAGCGCAACCAGAGTTGGAGGTAGAGGTGACGCGCATTATGGCAAACCGAATGGAACGCCGCCGTCTCCTTGCGGAGAAAGTGCTTGACACGGTCCAAGACGAAGTTTTCTGTTTGGCAGGCTTCACATACTCTCAGCAGATCGCCGAGAAAGCCACCGCCTCCAAACCTAAGAAAACCTTCGAAGAGATGGTACCGAAGCACTACAGAGACTTCGCAAAAGTTTTCTCTGAGGAGGAATCCCAGAGGCTCCCTGAGCACCAACCGTGGGACCACGCCATAGACCTCGAACCAGATGCCGTTAAACACTGGAGGGTCAAAACATATCCCATGTCCCCAAGCGAGCAAGTGGAACTCGACAAATTCCTGCAAGAGCACATCTCAAAAGGATACCTGGTCCCATCTAAGTCACCGATGGCATCGCCAGTATTCTTTATAAAGAAAAAGGACGGCAAACTCCGTCTAGTGCAGGATTACCGTCGTCTTAATAAAATCACCATTAAGAATCGTTATCCACTACCACTCGCCACAGACATTATAAACCGGTTGAAAGGAGCCAAGGTCTTCACCAAGTTCGACGTAAGATGGGGCTATCACAATATCCGGATTAAACCCGGAGACGAATGGAAGGGTGCTATTATCACCAACCGCGGGCTATACGAGCCAAAGGTCATGTACTTCGGTATGACCAACAGCCCAGCCACCTTCCAAGCCCTCATGAACGCCGTCTTCGCCGATCTGATCGCAGCAGGAGAGGTCGCAGTATATATGGATGATATCCTCATCTATAGCAACTCTCTAGAACACCACCGCAAAATCGTACGCGAGGTGCTAAGGAGATTGCAAGAACACGACCTCTATCTCAAACCAGAGAAATGCGACTTTGAAAGGCAAGAAATGGAGTACCTGGGAATGATAATCCGTCCCGGAGAAGTGCAAATGGACCCTGGCAAGGTCGCTGCAGTAAGGGAGTGGCCCACACCCACAACGCTCAGAGAGGTTAGAGCGTTCATTGGGTTCGCCAACTTCTATCGTCGATTCATCAAGGACTTCGCGGCTATCGCCTGACCCTTGCATGACCTCACGAAGAAGGACACCCCATGGCATTGGCATTCCGAACAGCAGAGGGCTTTCGACCACTTGAAGGAAAGCTTCGTACGAGAACCCATTCTCAAAGTGTACGACCCACAGCTTCCAACAAGAGTCGAAACCAACGCTTCAGGATTTGCTACTGGCGGTATACTTACTCAAAAGTATCCTGATGGTCTCTGGCACCCAGTTGCGTATCGCTCGCAGTCTATGAGCAAGGAAGAACGCAACTACGAAATCTACGACAGAGAAATGCTCGGCTTAATCCGCGCCCTAGAGGACTGGAGACATTTCCTCGAAGGCATCTCCTTTGAAGTGATCACCGACCATAAGAACATGGAATGGTGGGCAAGCATGAAAGACTTAAATCGTAGACAGGCCCGATGGGCCCTGTACCTAAGTCGCTTTGCCTTCAAAATCACTTATAAGAAGGGAGACTCTATGCAAGCCGATGCATTAAGCAGATTCTCGAAAGACCACATCAGAGACAACGAGGACAACCGCCAGGTTCAGGTTTTACAACCTAAGCATTTCCTCAATGCCGCCCAAGCACACTTCTGCCCAGAAGTGGACTCCCTAGGAAATCGCATAAGACTTGCATCCATTCGAGAAGCAGAAGTAATAGAGGGTCTTAAAAGCTTACAAAAGACCGCTCCAAAAGCTCTCATGGATGGAGTAGCGATGTGGGAGGAAGATGACGGCCTAGTTTACCATAGGGGGAAACTGTATGTTCCCAACGACCGGACTCTAAGACGAGATGTGGTTAAGTCATGCCACGACTCTGTCACTACCAGTCACCCTGGTAAGAATGGCACCATCGAGCTAGTCAGTCGCTACTATTGGTGGCCACGCATGGCAGGCTTCATAAGCTCATACGTAGAAGGATGCGATCGATGCCAACGCTACCGCAAAGATCTACACCCCAAAGCCATAATTCAGCCACAGGAAGTACCTGAAGGACCATGGCAGATAGTCGGAGTCGATCTAATCGGCCCCCTGCCTATGTCACATGGAAAGGATATGATCCTCAACATAGTGGATCATTATACAAAACAGATCCATCTATTTCCAGTGACGTCCCAAATCACGGCTGATGGGGTAGCATCCATCTACTTCGAGCAAGTCTTCCCCTTGCACGGGATCCCCAAGAAAATCATCAGTGATAGGGGACCCCAGTTTGCTGCAAGGAGCATGCGGGCACTATACAAACGACTAGGGATAGACGCAGGCCTCACTACCGCCTATCACCCTCAAGCTAATGGACAGGTAGAGCGCAAGAATCAGGAAGTAGAAGTCTACTTGCGCTTGTTCATTAGTAAGAGGCAGGATGATTGGGCAGACCTGCTCCCTACAGCGGAATTCGTGGTCAATAGTAGACTCAACTCAGCCACGGGGCACACCCCCTTCGAGCTACTATATGGTTACACACCAGACTTCACCATTCCCGCTGGTAGGCCTACCGGTATCCCAACGCTCAACAAGCGTCTACAGCACTTAGTTTCCACAAGAAGGGATGCAGAGGCAGCTCTACGCCTAAGTAAAAGGCGAATGCAAACAGACGTTGAACAGAGACACAAACCATACGTCTTCAATGTCGGGGATAAAGTCTGGTTGCAAGCTAAACAAATAAAAATACACCAGCAGTCGTCCAAACTGGGTCCAAAGCAACTAGGCCCATTTGAAGTCACTGAAGTCAGAAGTGACGTCGACTACAAGCTTGCACTTCCCCCTGCATTACGGATCCATGATGTATTTCATGTAGACTGCCTCTCCCCTTACAAGGGAAACGAAGTTAACGGGCTTATGCCATCTCCACCTGAACCCATCACAGTCGAAGGGGAAGAAGAGTACGAAGTTGACCACATCAGAGATTCGAAACTCTTTGGTCGTACTCTTAAGTACCTAGTTCGCTGGAAGGGCTACGGTGAAGGCGAGGACACTTGGGAGCCAGCTAAGAACCTAGTGCATGCCCCGGACAAAGTCAAGGAGTTCCACTCCTTAAATCCGGGTGCACCTAGAAAAATAGCAGCACTCATCTACGCGTCCTTGCCTTGGCAAGCATCTCATATGTACACAGAGGCCAATGCGGACGTCGACCCTTAAGAAGGGGGGTGATGTCATGGACGCGTATATTATTCTCCCTATTTTTCTGTATTTTTACGGAATTATCTGAGGAAGATATAAAGGGCCAAAGTACGAGATACTGTTAGTCACATGCCGCCATCATGTGCACCTTCGAGCACGTGACCCTGGGACAGTTGCACCCTTAACGGGACAACCTAAACCGGTCACATTCCATTTACGTACGGACTCACACGATTGGTAGATAAGGAAGGAACCTTCTAGATAGTTCTAGACCTCGCTTAGTAGTTTACGCTTACTTAGGTTTTACTCAGCAAGATAAGGCATTGCGTCAGCGCCATGACTAGTGCATCAGTCAGCACAATAGATAAGCGCTATTAATAGACACGACGCGTCAGCTCCTGAGTCAAGGAGTCTTACTGTACACTTAGTAATAGTGTTTAGACTCAGTTCAAGCTCAGCCACAGTAGCGTATATAAACCCTCCTGTAGCGTCCTGAGTGGAACCAACTTGTCCTCTTGGTTCTCCACTCAGGTGCACATTTCCCTGTACTCCTTACTCTTTACCAATCTAACTTGTCCTCTTGGTTCTCCACTCAGCGTACCACAGCGTGATCACTGACGTCTTGAGTTCTTGTATAAAGACTCTGAGTTATTCGTCCACTCTGCTGTGACTGTGCGTTAGCGCGTGATTTATCTCCGCGCCAGGCTTGGGTGTGCTCACCAGACAGTTCACTTCTAGTTTGCACTTGAGCTTGACGTAGCGAGGTTGTCATACCGCTACACAAAGGTCATGTACTTCGGAATGACCAACAGTCCAGCCACCTTCCAAGCCCTCATGAACGCCGTCTTCGCCGATCTAATTGCAGCGGGAGAGGTTGCAGTATACATGGATGACATCCTCATCTACAGTAACTCCTTGGAGCACCATCGCAAGATTGTACGCGAAGTGCTCAGGAGACTGCAAGAACATGACCTCTATCTCAAGCCCGAGAAATGCGACTTTGAAAGGCAGGAAATGGAGTACCTAGGGATGATTATTCGCCCCGGAGAAGTGCAGATGGACCCTGGCAAGGTCGCTGCAGTAAGAGAGTGGCCCACACCCACAACACTCAAGGAGGTTAGAGCGTTTATCGGGTTCGCCAACTTCTATCGCCGATTCATCAAGGACTTCGCGGCTATCGCCCGACCCTTGCATGACCTCACGAAGAAGGACACTCCATGGCAATGGCATTCTGAACAGCAGAAGGCCTTTGACCACTTGAAGGAAAGCTTCGTACAAGAACCCATTCTCAAAGTGTACGACCCACAGCTTCCAACAAGAGTCGAAACCGATGCTTCAGGATTTGCTACTGGCGGTATACTTACTCAAAAGTATCCTGATGGTCTCTGGCACCCCGTTGCGTATCGCTCGCAGTCTATGAGCAAAGAAGAACGCAACTACGAAATCTACGACAGAGAAATGCTCGGCTTAATTTGCGCCTTAGAGGACTGGAGACACTTCCTCGAAGGCATCTCCTTTGAAGTGATCACCGACCATAAAAACATGGAATGGTGGGCAAGCATGAAGGACTTAAACCGTCAACAGGCCCGATGGGCCCTGTACTTAAGTCGCTTCGCCTTCAAAATCACTTATAAGAAGGGAGACTCTATGCAGGCCAATGCATTAAGTAGATTCTCGAGACACCACATCAGAGACAACGAGGATAACCGCCAGGTTCAGGTATTACAACCTAAGCATTTCCTCAATGCCGCCCAAGCACACTTCCGCCCAGAAGTGGACTCCCTAGGGAATCACATAAGACTCGCATCCATTCGAGAAGCAGAAGTAATAGAGGGTCTTAAAAACTTACAGAAGACCGCTCCAAAAGCTCTCATGGATGGAGTAGCGATGTGGGAGGAAGATGACGGCCTAGTTTACCACAAGGGGAAACTGTATGTTCCCAATGACCAAACTCTAAGACGAGATGTGGTCAAGTCATGTCACGACTCAGTCACCACCAGTCATCCTGGTAAAAATGGCACCATCGAGCTAGTCAGTCGCTACTATTGGTGGCCACGCATGGCAGGCTTTATAAGCTCATACGTAGAAGGATGCGATCGATGCCAACGCTATCGCAAAGACCTGCACCCCAAAGCCATAATTCAGCCGCAGGAAGTACCTGAGGGACCATGGCAGATAGTCGGAGTCGATCTAATCGGCCCACTACCCATGTCACATGGAAAGGACATGATCCTTAACATAGTGGATCATTATACAAAACAGATCCACCTATTTCCAGTGACGTCCCAAATCACGGCTGATGGGGTAGCATCCATCTACTTCGAGCAAGTCTTCCCCTTGCACGGGATCCCCAAGAAAATCATCAGTGACAGGGGACCCCAGTTTGCTGCAAGGAGCATGCGGGCACTATATAAGCGACTAGGGATAGATGCCGGTCTCACTACCGCCTATCACCCTCAAGCTAATGGACAGGTAGAGTGCAAAAATCAAGAAGTAGAAGTCTACTTGCGCTTGTTCATAAGTAAGAGGCAGGATGATTGGGCAGACCTGCTCCCTACAGCGGAATTCGTAGTCAACAGTAGACTCAACTCAGCCACGGGGCACACCCCCTTCGAGCTACTATATGGTTACACACCAGACTTCACCATTCCCGCTGGTAGGCCCACAGGTATCCCAACGCTCGATAAGCATCTACAACACCTAGTTTCCACAAGAAGGGATGCAGAGGCAGCTCTACGCCTAAGTAAAAGGTGAATGCAAACAGACGTTGAACAAAGACACAAGCCATACATCTTCAACGTCGGGGACAAAGCCTGGCTGCAAGCTAAGCAAATAAAGATACACCAGCAGTCGTCCAAACTGGGCCCAAAACAACTAGGCCCATTTGAAGTCACTGAAGTCAAAAGTGACGTCGACTACAAGCTTGCACTCCCCCCCGCATTACGGATCCATGATGTATTTCATGTAGACCGCCTCTCCCCTTACAAGGGAAACGAAGTTAACGGGCTTATGCCACCTCCACCTGAACCCATCACAGTCGAAGGGGAAGAAGAGTACGAAGTAGACCACATAAGAGATTCCAAACTCTTTGGTCACACTCTTAAATACCTAGTTCGCTGGACAGGTTACAGTGAAGGCGAGGACACCTGGGAGCCAGCAAAGAATCTAGCGCACGCACCGGATAAAGTCAAGGAGTTCCACTCCTCAAACCCAGGCGCACCTAGAAAAATAGCAGCTCTCATCTACGCGTCCTTGCCTTGGCAAGCATCTCATACGTACACAGAGGCCAACGCGGACGTCGACCCTTAAGAAGGGGGGTGATGTCATGGACGCGTATATTATTTTCCTTATTTTTCTGTATTTTTACAGAATTATTTAAGGAAGATAAGAAGGGCCAAAGTACGAGATATCGTCAGTCACATGTTGCCACCATGTGCACCTATAAGCACGTGACCCTGGGACAGTTGCACCCTTAACGGGGCAACCCAACCCGGTCACATTCCATTTACGTACGGACTCTCGGATTGGTAGATAAGGACGGAACATTCTAGATAGTTCTAGACCTCGCTTAGTAGTTTACGCTTACTTGCTGTATTAGGTTTTACTCAGCAAGATAAGGCATCGCATCAGCGCTATGACAAGTGCATCAGTCAGCACAATAGATAGCACTATTATTAGACATGACGCGTCAGCTCCTGAGTCATGGAGTCTTACTATACACTTAGTAACAGTGTTCAGACTCAATTCAAACTCAGCCACAGTAGCGTATATAAACTCTCCTGTAGCGTCCTGAGTGGAACCAACTTGTCCTCTTGGTTCTCCACTCAGGTGCGCATTCCTCTGTATTCCTTACTCTTTACCAATCTAACTTGTCCTCTTGGTTCTCCACTCAGCTTACCACTGTGTGACATTGCGAGTCGTGCTCCTGCACAAGGATCACCCCTGACCCTGCACGCTCCACAGTGACTGTAAGTTCAGCGCGTGATTTATCTCCACGCTAGGCTTGAGTCCTGAAGACCTGACAGTTCACTTCAACCCTTTTCACTTGAGCTTAGCGTAGCGAGGTGTCATACCGCTACAGGGTTAGTGACTTAACTTTAAGATTCAGGTTGAGCTTGAAAGCTCCCTGGAGTAGTATAAGTAGAGGACACTGTTGGTCCTTAGATGACAGCTTTGAGATTTTGGTCAATACCTTCCCCCCTCTTGTATTACTCTCAGTTACTACCTCTTCACAATGTAGTCCCTGTTCTTCACTGTCTCCTCAGTGTGCCCTCGGAGCCTGTCCCACCACTGTGACCCCTTCCTCATCTCTATCATTGTCGATGCTTCTTCCAACTATAGTCGTGCAATGTTGCTGACTCCATCTGTCATTTATCCCTTGACCTTCCCCAACGTATGACTCGGCGATCAACAGTGATCCAGCGAAGATCCCAAGTCGGGAACAACATGAACGTCTGGAAGGAACGTTACAGGAACCACATACTAGCTAAAGTAGGTAGTTTCTGTATCTAGGTGTTAGGCAGCAGGAGATTGTAGGTATCAGCCCTGCCTAACGTGTGGTAGCCAGGCTGGAGCCCAGATGTGAGGGAAAATACAAATTAAAGTACACCCCTGGTGTAGGGGTAGTGTGGGACTCAGTGCACATTGTCATCGCCATTGGTGGCCTGGGTCCAGTGTGCACTCCTACCCACTAAAACCTCACAATCATATGTCCACCTATCCAGCAGACTAGAGGACTTCTTCAGTATTTCTTCCCAGTGGCCTCCAGGCTGGGGGAACAACTATTTTTTCTGTTTATTAAAAAGGTTGGTAGATTTGAAGGATTAAGTTATTGGAGAGCTTCCCTGGGCTACCTCCATTTCCGGGGATGATGCGATGACGTGTCATTTCTATTTGGCTAAAGTATGGTAGTGTTTGGTGGTGATTGTGACCTGGGCCAGAGATGGAAACCCCAGGTCACAGCACTGCTCTGATTTCCCTCAGGTTGAGCAGCACTTCCTGCCAAATCAGGCATTTCATGCTTATTTCATCACTTGCCAGCAGTTTGGTATTTGTTTATGTTGTGGTCATGTTTATGTTGTGGTCATGTTTATATTGTGGTCATGTTTGGCAACTGTTGGCAGCTTGAGAATCGTGTTCAACATGTTCAACGCTCAACATTCAACATTCAAAGTTCAGCATTCAGTAGTTAAACCAGTAACAATAGTGGTCACATTCAGTAGGTAAACCTGGTAGGGCATCTCTAATATGAGTGGGTTTCGTGGTTTCGCAAGTAAGGTGTAGGGGGTCATCCTAGCCCGGGTGTGGGAAAAACCATCCATGGTGGTGGTTGCAGTTCAAGGCGCCCCCGTGACCTCAAGCTCTTATTCACGGTGACATCACCATACTTATGTCATTCTCCCTTGGCAACAGGCAACACCAGGCGGCATGACGCTGCAAGGGAAGTGACATGCAAGTGATATTCTTTCAACTTCGTACACGAGCAACAGCCAGCGATTCCGTGTGACCGAGCCATCAAGTACCTTTTGTCAACTCAACCGCACCGGAACAACGCAGGCTAAGCATAGGTGCACGGCTCGAACGCCGAGAATGTGCGTTTGCGTGTCGGAGGTCGATCAGGCCGATCAAGTGCCGATAAGGCTCGGTACTGGTACTTCCCGGGCCAGCGCTTGTCTTAGCGCCCATCGGCCGAGGTTACTGGCAGTAGCCGGTATCCCGAATCGGACGTGGCCGAAGCTAAAGTAGCAACGCGGAGTACAGGAGTACAGGGTTTGGTCGATTCTTCGAGCTTCAATGGAATGGAAGCTCATCTCACTTTTCACAACTTAACACAGGAGTATGCCCATATGTCTTTTCTCCAAAAAATTTGGTGACCTACCTATCTAGTGATTTCAGCTCCTTTTTTCTCCTCCCTTCTCTGAGTCTCTGAAAAACACACCCCGGTGCCCATCGGAGGGAACTGGGGAATTCTACTGTCGGGGTCATCCTATTTCACCTATACAATGGGCTCTCGGGCATCCTATGAGTGACCCGTTCCGGATTCTGTGGGCTATGTAGTCTCAGACTCAATCCAGGTATAAAACATGGACCCGCTCCAGAAACATGTGGGGCGGTACAGATATCTTCTGGTCTGCGTTAAATTTTCTAGGCAGTGTACTGACTCATCCCATCTTATGGTCCGAGAGCTCCACTGACATATGGAACGCAGTAGATCGTTTGGCTCTCTCATACTAGCCGGATTCACCTCTCCCGGTGTGTTCATATTTCAAAGCGACCTTTTTTTGCTGCGCTTGCACCCTCATCGGGAGCTTGGGCACTGAACGCGGACACGACCAGGCGCGCCTCAACTGTTTTTTTAGGCCAGGGAGTAGGAAGGAAAAAAGCTCAGATGCTTCTCAGGCCTCATCGCCTCAGCCCCTCGGTACTAATTGAAAGTCAATAAAGGATAAATGGGAATGCAAAGGGTTGAAGCTCTGGGACCGTCGTTGCATTTGCACCTGATAGACAAACACAGAATGTCATGTCAGGCCGTCCCATGACTCAGAAATACCCATTTATGACAAAGAGACTCGCTTACTAGGCACGGATACCATAGACTCATAGGTGCAAGGACTAACGTCATGTCCTTCTAACCAAAAATTTGGGATCCCTGTTCAAGTATTTGCAGACATAATTCCATTACCCGCAATAGTGGACTGCTAGTATTCGCAATTTGGAACGATATTCGATCCTGTCCCCTGGCACCGTGAAGTCTTCCATTCTGGGGCAGTGTGCATTTTTCTTCTGCACTAGACTTTTGGAACTTGGAACTTCTATGGGGCTACCACCTTTGTACATGTGGTTGGATGCTCCTAGTTGGGTCATAGGCCCGGGTCGGATCCTTTTCATCCTTGGGGATCACATGGCCACAACCTACTTCCTACTGACCAACTTGCATTGTGGGCGCCGTTTCAGGTCTGTTTGTGATTTGTGATGGGGCGTATATGACACGACTATTCATCGTGTGGCTCCTTCAAGTTTTGTCGCGTGTCACGCCGCAGTTGTGCTAACTAAAACAGTCAGGGCTACTCCCCTTTCATTGCTTCGTGTCGTAGACCCACTGTGCATACCCCATCAGTGTTTACTCAGTGTTGAAGGCTGTTCGCCAATACAAGGTTGTGCTCACTGCTCATGCCTTGCGGCTGTAGCCTGAGGTGTGTTCTCGACGTGGATATTGACAATATTGACACGTTGCTGCATCGTGGCTTCATTTATGGCCTACAGAAACCTCATGGTATGGGAGAGTTCGCATGCGCACTGAGCGGCGAGCGCTTCGCACAGCTACTTTAGCTCCTTGGACTGCCATATCACTGGCGGTTGCAATGCTCTATTTTAACGCCTTTCCGTTGACCCAATATCCGCCTCGAGTCTACGCTCTCAGAACTAGTAAATGACTATGGTACTACATACCGACAGAGCGCTGAGTGTCAGCGTACTTTCTGTGCATGGGAAAACCAAAACACAGAGATGTGAATTACCTCGATTGGTGAAGCACGAAGGCGATTAAATCAATGCTATTCATGCTACCCGGAACCCACTGCAATGTAACAAAGATGCGTTATCAACCGCTGTTTGTAGGCTTTATTTACAACAGCACGGTGACCTCTTAAGAATCATTAAGAACTCGATCGACCAGAATCAGGAGAAAATCAATTTTGCTGTCCGATCCTCGACCAAGCAGCTGGAAAGCGGGCTGAGCATGTCAAACACAGAGTTGCAAACACGAACACAATGCGATACAAAAGGGCATGGGCATCCCGCGCACAGCAGCTCTACATCGAGCCGGCACGTCTGTTCCAAGGCACGTGACACGATGAGAGAAAAATACAACCAGGAATAGTTCTGTGCGGCGTTGAAATAACAGGCCGGAAATTATCAAACCACTGGCAGCTGCGCAAGGTGATACAGAATTTAGAGCGTTTAACAAGATGGTTTGTATGGTGAACACCTGTATTTTAGCTCCCGCTAGTATGAATACAGCCAACTTGAAGGAATACAGCCCTCCAGCAGACCACAGTGCAGAAAGTCAGCCACTGACAAGCACCAGCGTGGAAGTTGAATGTGATAATTTGTCACCAAGTACCACCCTTTGGTAACTGAGATCACCCAGACGCTGGCTCTTAGTTAACGTAGTGACTCAGGGCCGCCGAGAGTGTCAGAGGCAATGCACGGAACTTTTCCCCAAGGGAACCAGTTAGTTGACTGAGCGGCAGTGCCAGTGAGTAGGCTTACATGCGTCCAGGCCGGGCCCACACACATATCTTTCCAGTCGTTTCTGATGGTCGCCCGTAGTCTATGATCGATGTACTACCTTGTTGCGCGGACTCGGACGCAAGAAAATGTTTGTGCCGGGCCGCCGGCCGCGCCTTTCACAATAAAGCTCAAGCGTTGATCTTGGCGTTGATATCACAAATGCGATGACATCAAAGCGTTCGACTCCACAGTACCACAAGATCGGACCTGTTCAAAGAAGCCAGGTTAGCTTAGAGTAGTCTCAGAGTCTGGTTTGGTGTACCATGCTGCTGGTGTCGGCGACGTTTGACAACTTCTTCTCACACAACCTCCAACTCGCGCTCCTTTTTTGGTGACTGCAAGAGAATGTTTAGTAACTAGTACTGTAACCGTATGCACTGCCAGTGGGTTCCCGGGCTGTGGACAGAACAACAACAGGCACCACTACTGCACAAGACAATTTCCATACCGACGACCAAAAGATCCGTACTCATCACGTTATTTCCCCTGGTGCCTTCCTGGTAACTGGGGTTCATTTCACGAAGTTGTGGATTCAGGTCAATCGACTGGCATTTACAGCAAATGTCGGCTTCCTCGCTTAGCGATTCCTGGTGTGGTCGTTTTATATCTTACAGTAACAAGAATAAAACGAACGCAAGACAACCTCGCCTCGATAGAGGCCAGCGTATTCTTGTGGTCGTCCTGCTCCTAGTAGCTCGCCTCAAGTCCTAGTCACTAAACAGAAGGACGTCCCGTTATGCCCAGTGTGGAAAACTATTACCTGGACTGGCGCCTCTGTAGCTAGCTAATCGCACTCTGGCAATTGATCTACTTCTACCAGATCTGGAAACAGTAGTAGCCATCCGAGTCGTCTCCGATCTCCCTTTAGCAGTCCTTTAGCACTGCTGTTGTGGGCGTATATCGTCCCCTACCTCATTGAACACATCTTTAAGCCCACGTATGATGCCCTCTCTGAACCCGGGTGACAAGATGAAGTCGGTTTTCATCGTGTGTGTGCCAGCTTCCGTATCTCGATTTCTTAACACGAATCTCCGTTGGGCTGAGCCCATCTATGGTAGCTGCCTCATTGGGTAGTGCATCCGGAAAGCTTGGGAACCTATTGATCGTAGCAACGTGTAGCTCAGCAGCCAACGTCCATCGACGGGCGCACTAAATCATCACGGCCAAGCCCCGTGCTACGCGCCTCAGACCTTTCGCACTGGACCGTGCCAGAGCACTAGATCATCCTGAAAACGTATTCTCGACACCTGATCGCGAGGGTGTGGATGTTGTTGTCTAGAGACCTACGAGTTTACATATACAACTTGAAAACGCCATTGGTCCCAGTTTCTGATTCTGTTCATGTACAATCATGTTACGGATACGACGCGCCATTCACAAACTACACTATACAAACACAATCCAAGCAAATATCATGTATGCATCGGCCACAACACAATGCCGTAACATGGGCCACGACATCACTTCCGCTTGGGCTGTGCCGTAGTCCCCGCGTTGGCCGTCACAGCAGGAGGGCGGCCCTTTGCAGCTTCCGAAGGCCGGTAGGCGGCGTCAGTGGCCTGGCCCTGTGCACGCGGTGGATTGCGAACTTTATTCCCAGCTGCGGGATTGTTTGGGGGCGATCGTGGAACGTAGCGTTCCAACACTCTCTTCATACTTAACGATTGAGAAGCTGGATATCAACACCAAGCGGCAACGGAAAGAGAAAAAATACGTACGTTTCGACATCTGCGTCTATCGCATCATTTGTACCTTTGGGGACATCGTTGGTATCAGACTGGGTGTTGTCGTCTTTGTTTGATGCATCGTACATATTGGCACTGGCACTGGCACCGGCCCGTGCATTCAAAAAAGCGCGGTCAGATGCTAAGACAGAGTGCTTACGTCGAACTACTGTAGTCGTATACACCAGTGGGTCACCGCCAAGAGACAAGTCAAACTCAGGGTCCGTCGTAATCTAGTCGTCACGCATACCTGGGCGGTCTACATAAAAAGTACAGGAGATCAAGACAATTTACCGTGGAAGCGATTAATCAACCTACGTATGGTGATGAACAGCTGCATGTTCTTCTGAGGTGATATCATCAACCCTATCGGGATGGGCTTTCAGCTGGTACACATAGGTTCACTATTGTCGCTTACTGTCCAACTGTGCTGGACTGCATTGCGAATTTTGGAGTGAACAGGCGCGTTAATGTAGTATGCAGTGGGAGACTTGAGATACTGGCACTGCTGGAGGTCCCGGTCCCGTGGCACCTCGTGAGCCAATTGCACAAGTCATAGATAAGTACAGTATGGGTACACAAAAGCGGTGCCAATGCTATCAAGCGGCACACTTCTGAAGACCTGGCTTATTGGCCCATGGGTTACTAGGCTCAGGTGAATGGATGAGGCACTAGATAGCCAGGCCCAGAGAACCGAAAAAAGGACACCAAACACATATTTCAACTCTGGGGCAGTACAAAGGTATTCAACGCTGATACAAAGTTTCTTTTCCGTCAGGAAGTGCAGTACAGCCTGTTTAAAAGGTTGTTATACTTGGTTGATGAACAGATGAATGCATATTTACAATCTGGCTCTCGCACTGACCACGCATGCTTAGGGCTTACCCACAACCGGCTTGGAAGGGGGGCCTTTAGGGCGAAAAGGGGGAGGCCTAGAGTATGTTAGTCTGGAAAGGTCGGGGCAAGGGAATCTACTGTTGTCGACGCACTGTTCAGGAGACGATGTGTCCGCCCTGGGCTGTGTATGAGCACTACCAAATAGAAAGGGCAAGAGAGAAAGATACAGGACGTACGACGAGGGCACCGGCGGGCTAGAAGCCACTGTAGCGGTACTAGTGGGCACAGGATGGATCAGATCCAGGGAAGACCTCGGGTAGGGAGGACATAGGCATGTTACCTTACGGTAGCTGTCTCAGACGCATCGGATGTTTGAAGGGTAGATGGTTGGGAAGATGTCATTGCTGCTGTCAGTGGGGGCCGGGTTACAGTGCCTTAAGCGATCTGCGAAGAGACCCTGAAAAACGCGTGACGCGTGACGTGCGTGACTGGGTGACTGGGAACGCCTCGTCTTTAGTGTGTGGTCCTTGGTGTGGTCCGTGGAGAATGAACAAAACACAAGTGACATTGACTCCTCACGATGGACAAGATTACTTGCAGCGGAAGACGTCCCCGTGTCCGGTCGACACAAACTGTATTTAATGCGGAAAACCGGAACCAAAAAACTAGAAACCTGTGACCGCGGTGGCACAGGAGCACCGCCTTCCTTCCCTGCCCTGCGCGAATTTATCCGTCCACTGGCACCGCCTTGATTGTGCGGCTTTATATGTCCAGAAATGTAACTCACCCCATTCCCATACTTCTCTTCTGCGACGATGAGTTCCACTCCCAACAAGGCCAACTTGTTCCCAGTCCTCCCTTCCACCATCAGGGACTCCAGGTATCGAGGCTGCGTACGGTAAGCAAGAGGTCCTCTCGCGTTCTCACGACCACTTAACAAACTTTTCCAGTGTGCGTGTCTCGCCGACTATGGTTCCATTGGGATCTAGTTTGGTATCGGCGTGCGTCGGTTTTCTACGATCGTTGCAAAGGTATTTTGAGACTAAACCTAATGTAGGCCATCATACCAGACCCAAGGATGGACGGTATCCGCTCACCCGGAAGGGAAGCGCTACGCCCATGTCGAAACGCACTCAGGAATCACGCTTGTTACGGAGGCCCATATTGCCGAGCCTGGAGTTCCGGACCAGTTGTATGCCTGGCTGGCCGTGATCTGCAATGTGATCGCCGAGGAACACGTCCCACTTCCGGCTGCCTCCCACTTATACCTTGAAATTCATCAGGATTCGGGCACTTGCGACTATTATTTCGCACAGCATGACCTTCGCACTATTTTTTGGTTGCACGCACTCGATACAATCAGCGTCGGACTTCCACACTCCTTCTCAAGCGGCCATCTCCGTACGTTTGTGAAATATACATCACTTTGGTAAGTGAGCTAAAAGTTCCCGTCTAGAATATGCCTTGCAGGAAAATTACTGGATTCATGTCGAATTGTTTCCCGAGACTGCTTCTCCGTATTCCTTGACGGCCCTGAACGAACTTCAAATCATTTTTCTGCATGCCCGCGCAGGTGAGGCAGGAAATCTCTTGAATTCCCATGCAACTGGAGGTGACAGACAACATTTAGATGCCCTTACATCGGAAACTCCCACTTTCCCGTATACGGCTAAGCAGAGCGAAGAGTTCATCGATCTTCTTCAGCGTAGCAAAGGTCCGTTTAGCTTGTCACACCCTACGCCCTCTCCAGTTAACTGGGTCTTGGCAGATCATGCTTCCAGCCCTTACGTCACCACTTACGTTGCTAGATTATGGGCGACTGTTGGTAAGTCTTATGCATCTACGGCCTAAGGGACTTCTCGCGATCCTTACTGCAGCAAACCATCGCTTCTTTACCCATTTCGGGGAAGAGCACTGTCGCCTGTCCTCCGATCAATCGATTTTGGAGGTTCCAGATAACAAGCGGTGCCTCGTCCTAGCATTCATATCTAACGCACTTCTTTTCGGCTTGCCGAATGAGCACCAAGCGCGATTCGAGAGCCTTTGGGTGGACCAACTTGCTTACACCGCCCCTTGGCGCAAGCACGTTTCTGGAACTATTGACGAATTGAATCAAATGACATCATGGGTGTGTCCAACTTCCACTGGTTCAGCACCGTTACTGACCTTTTCCTCCAAGCTCTTAGCACTTACCATGTGAGAAGCGCCTTCCTGCGCCAGAAAAAGCCAACTAATATTTTGCAATCTGTAGATCAAATACCTTTATGATACAAGTCTCTTCTATCCCTGCCTTGACCCATTCCTCATTGTTACTGTGTGCCTTTGGCCTCATTATGACTTCGGTCCTCCTGCGAGAACAGCGGGGTCTTGTCGACACGAATGCCGCCACAGCAGTGAGCATAGTGACGTCATTCTACTTGGTGTTTGCGGTTAACGTTTGACAGGCTGTTTACCTGGATGATCGGAATACCACGAGCTGCGGTTTCCAGCCAATTGCGATCGTTCATAGTCTTCCGAAGGCGTTGTTCGTCTGGGCAATGCTGCTGTTCGCCATCCAGGGTTTTTGGATGACCTTTTCCGGTCTCCCCCCTCACCTGCTCGTTTCTACTCTCTTCCCTATAGGCGCAGTGCTGGTCGTTGTGTGTGCGTGCATATGGAAGGCCCTTCACCCACGCCAGAAGCCCTTCGAGGGCTCCATGTTATCGGTGTCTGTCCCACCTATGATTCCCGCAGAAGACCAAAAAGAGCACACCACAGCCGATCTTATGGTTTAGACGATATGCTATCTTATTGCGACATGACATTCCTCTGTTACGATGTATTCACATGTATAATAGGTAAGCCCGCTTGTACGAAATATAAACGGAAAATAGGAAACTGTTTCGATATGAAACCACCTCGGCTGTATGCGAAGGGGCAATCACCACATACCCTCCGATCACAAGGTATATCTTCACCTATTGCGTGTACCTGTTACTTCTACCTCATGCTGTGCTATCCGGCGAAGGACTACTTGAAACATATTTTTATGACAGATGGCAAATGACGCAACCCTTGGAAATGACTCCACCTCAACTCCCACTGCGGGGAGCGTGGCACCGCACTTAGTCAAGGAAAAATACGACAACTAGTGTAAACGTGTGCTGTGCACCTAGCGCGTCAGTGAAAATGATGCAGCGATCGCGGTGGTGCCAGAGGAGACGAGCGCTCGAGCCACGAGTGCCAGTGATAGTCGCTGGGCTGTTGTGATCATCGCAGCGTGCCTCTGTGCCGTGCCACGGCGCGACAGATCCTGGCGGCCAGCGGTGGCAAGAATGCTCTGCAGCCGATGCTTGGTTCCTTCCCACCACTTTGTGGCAGCCGTGAGCCTGAGATCTTGGCCTAACCACTGTCTTGATTCTCCACACCTATCGATCGGGTTGGGGCCCCAACCCTGCATCAGGTTGTTAGCCGCCCAATTCGGACCCTCCTTCCGCCCTATGGTTGGAGGTGAGTGTGCCACTCTTGGGGGAGCACTCATATCAAGACACGGATCATGTTCCTAAATCACGGATGCCAATCGCCAATCACACAGACCGCTCTCTCTTGGCGGCCTTGTCTCTGCTCGGATGCTTTGCGTCGCTGTAGTATCGCATTGGAGGTTGTCTGGCTGAGTGCCAGGTTGCCCTTTCTCAGGATCCCATATCCGGCCTTGTTGTGACATTGTGTCACTCAGTGCCAGTGCTCGAGGAATTTTGAACATCAACACTGTTTCTCAACTCTCCATAACAACATCTAGTGAGTTCCTAGGTTCCTGGGTTCTAGTTGGAAACCAAGAGAACGTCGAGCAACAATTAAAACCCCTGGGCCTTGGAAAACCAATTTGCTTAAGTACACTTAAAGTGCTGATAAATACTTGGATAAATACTGCTCTGCTATTTGTCTTGCTCTCTACCTCTGAGCACCCCGTCCCACCTCACCCGATTGCCCACCATAGGGGGCATCTAGCGGCTCCCTGCTGACCTGATGTGTCTTAGTGGCGAAGCGGGAACTCTCAAAGGATCGACGAAGACCGTGAAGGTTCATGCCCATCTTGCTGTGGAAAGCGGTGCACGTTCCCAGTTCTTTCCGCAGCTGGGATAAATTTATAGGTAGTCAGGAAAATTATCTCAGTCGAGCAAGCTCTACTGCTAGTTAGTTGTCCGACCTTCGCATTCCGACCTTCGTACGATCACTGGCAACCTGTACGACTTCTAACTCAATTTGGAGACACAGCCGCGGGGACCAACTAAACTCCTCCAGCTGTATCTGTATAACACTACATAACAGGGTCCAGCTACGTGACCTATCAACCCGCCCCAAGGTTGAGTTCGCTCCGATGTGACGGCGTTCTCGAGAAGGGGACCGGTGGTGCTAAATGGCCGGTGTCTCGCGCAGTGACGCCTCGCGATTCACGCGCGTGTGCCTGCCGGACGTACGCGTACCGCTGAAAATGATTGAGCGCTTGCAGGAACTGCACGCCGACCTGTCGTGGATGGATCGGGACGTCACTGGACCATACAATGAAAGTGTACAATAAACTCACGGGAAACATGCGGAGTTGTGTGAACAGGTCAACTGTCAGGTCGCGCACGACTTCCTGCTGGTGGAATAGCCCAAAGCTTAGGGGGAGGAGGCCGCCGTTATGCGGTGGGATTAGGGAGAGAAGCTGCAGCGGAAAAACTGGGGGTCCTATCGACGCCAAATAGCAGGGCAGGGGACAACATACCTCCGTAACTTGATCGTATGTTTCAACTGCATCTACCATAGTTCGCATGATTAATTCCACCTCGGCATCTTGCATGTGCTTTACGTTCCGCAGTCGCCATAGTTGATGACTGACGTCAAACCCTCGGATTGCACTGCCCGCAAGACTGTGCTTGAAGTCCTGTTACACCCGAGGGTGAGCACAAATAGCGTAATCCACGGTTTGAAATGCTTTAGTGACTATTACCTCTTGACACATACGATGCATCGCTGTTCGTCGCCAACCCTCTATCCGACTTGCGTTCGCTAGCACCTCCCGGGAACCAGCGGCGTCGTCGAGAAAGACGATGCCACTTCCTAAATGAGAAGTAACCCCCGGGCCTTCGGTGAACGAACCACCGGGAAAGCCGATCGTCGTTGTTCCGAGGACGTCCTCTTCGTAACGAGAGGCTAGCCGAACAAAACGCCATACGTATTCTACAAAGCGCGCTCGAACCAGTGTTTCGCCAAAGTGAAAGTTGATGGCAGTAATGATCTAGGACACGGAAAAGCGTCAAAAGCTATTAGGTATCAACACGATTTCCTGTGTACTTACATCCTCGATGAATACATTATCGGCGCTGTCTGCTTTTGCGGTATAATCGCTTCTTGGCGCTTCCTTTTCTCGTCCAGAAATGCGACCAAGGTCATCTTCGCTGCCAATCGACGACTCAGCTTTGAGCGTTCCGGTGCGTGCAATCAGCGATGGCGGTCCTCCTTGAGTTCCAGATTGAGGGTGCGACGAGTGGATGTCCTTAGAAACGATCATGCGCCCGCCACCCACATCGCACAGGAGGTCCCAGGACCCCGATGATTCAAAAATCGGGTTTGTCACGCCCGCGATGTATGCCGGCCTAGGAACGGTGTCAAGCCAAGCAAAATTAGTCATGAGCGGCCTGTGTGGCTGTGTCGAGCTCTTACACGGATTCCCATTCATCGCGATTTGTGAGGTTGGCATAAGGAAAGGCCCGCTCTATAAACCCCCGCAGTATGATACCGCAGCCAGATCCCAGCGCACATGCGGACAACACGTAACTGGATACCTGACCCGCAGGCCGATTATGTCCGAGGAAGATGATGCGTTTGCCAGTCACGAGCGCGTTGAACATCAGGATGATAGGGTGGGTGAGACTCCCGTTGGAATGTAGGTGAGGGTGCAATGGTCCAGTTATGGTTGCGCTTGAGAAGGTCTGGATGAGTTGGATGAGAGAATACTATGGTGTCCGAATTAGATATAGCGGCAGAATTGTCGGAGGAGGACACGTACGTCGCCGACTTCCTGGGGGAATGTGTACAAAGGCATTTTTATTGGTAGCTGATGGCCCTTGTAGTCAATTGTCGTATGGTAATAGTGAGTATCCTTCGTCACGGAGCGAGGGTCCGATGTCCCTGCGTTTAGTGGTGGGCGCTGTTGTTGGCCGTGAGAAGAAGAGCTCGACGAGGCATCTGTCGATCTTCTACCACTCTTAGGTGCCGTCGAGCTGCCATGGCTCCCGTAGCTTGAGGCGACTCCGGGAGGGGCGGCATGTTCGACCAGGCCACTTTCGTCGCCAACCCAGACCGCGCTTCCTCCTAAGGAGAAGGAAGTCGAAGCTTCTGACGGGGACTGTGGTGCCCCATTGTGATGAGAGATCGACGACGCCATGATGCTCGTATCGGAACTCGCACGCCCTCGCCCCTCCAGGCTGTCCTTGGTGCGCATGATAATCCCTTCGTCGAAGCTGTTATGCGACCCGACAGAGGTCGTCGGTCGATGATACCCCCTCCCTCCAGGTTGTTGAGATGCTTCTGCAGTACGCGAGGTAAACTTTTCTATGAAAACATCCTTGCGCTCAGAGTTGCGCATGATAAGCTTTTCGGAACGCGTCAGCATTGGCGCGGCGGACAGATCCATTGAGTTGATAGCATCGAACAGCCGTGCCAGACAATCTTGGGACGGTGATGAGAAATAGTCGTCAAGAGCCAGCAGAAGTACGGGCTAGCCGGAAATGCGTCAACTGAATATTGACTGGGGGTGCAAGAGGCGTACTTTGAATATCTGGATGAAGGGATGTGGTGTGCATATCGCCATGGCCTTTACGACAGCACCCCTAGGTATCGGATTAAACTAAACTCCATTTGCATAGATAACGAAATGTGGTATCTCACCTCCGTACGGTCTTATCGTGCTTGGTACGGACCAAGTTGAGTACGTAAAGCAGCTCTGACTTGTTCTCCTTCCCCGCACTCCCTGGTATTTCCAAGGCCAGAACCGGCGCAATCGTGTTGAATGGCGTTTGGTTGAGAAAAAATATGGTCCAATCCTCGAGATGCTTCTCAGCACCATCGGGCAACATCAAGTTGGCCAGGAGCCTTGTGAGTCCCAGAGAGGTAAGACGTCGCTCGAAGACGGTGGTCGGTGGAAAACGTACCCTTCGTCCGTCCCTAACGGCTGTGGGAACTGGTATGTGAGTTGAGCACCACGGTCAATATCGAACTCTGCCAAGAGGACGAAGGAGCAGTGGTGGGTACTGGTAGCCATGTTGGCGCACGTAACGAAGTAGCGAGGTGAGTGTAGAGGAGCACGATGGCCAGAATATGGAGTATATTGAAACTATGACCCTTCAAGCTTTAGGTATAGAGAGACCAAAACAGCGCTAACGCCTCTGCGTTCACGAGCACCGTATTATCGAATTGCCTTACTTGGTATAGACCGTTCTCTGTCACCCATCTACGATCCACGATTACATCACGGCCCTACTCAGAGTAGCGAGGGCCGCCCTGATGTTAGAAACGCAACTCTCCAGCTGCGCACGCACTCGTTCTACCAAACCCAACGACAAGGAATGGTCAGCGTTGACTCACAAAAGGAAGTGTCTAAACCACGCGCGGGACTCGGAGAAGGGAAAGACCCAGAGTGAGGAGCATGCGTACCAGGAAGACAGGGAAGGAGCAATCGAGACAAGAGGGACCTGCCTTGTTCTCTCTCTGCCTCTGCAACCGAATCCATCATGTTGGCCAGTGACTCTCCCGCCCTCTCGTTCTCGACGACGAGCCGCGAAAATACCCAACTATTCATCATCGCAAGAATCTCGAGCTGCTTATCCTTTAGACCTACAACGGCATTATTAGTGCACTTCATGCGTACAGCAAGCAGGCATATGCGTATAAAGTGCGCATATATGCATTCAACTAACTTTGATAAAACTGCATATCTCGCATGGCCTCGTTATCAAAGGGTGTGACTATACAGGAGCTTCGATCGAAGGGGGCTGAGGCGTCGCGCAGTATAGCAGCGACAGTGCGTGTCCGAGGTTTACTGCCATCTGGGGCACTTCCCGCTGCACCGGGGTCAGAAGACCTTAGGCCCGGAGATGAACGCATCCTGACAGAGTTGGCAGATTCTTTTCCAGGAGATGACGGGAGAGGTGATTGCAGGTCGGGAAGCATATATCCGATGCGCGAATAGGCGAAGATGTTAACCCTTGGTTGAGTGAGGGACAGACGCGACGCAGTCTCGTGATCTTTAATCCCAAACCACGTGCGAAGGACAGAAAATCCGGGACACAAACAGAAAAATACCATGTTTTATGTGTAGAGGACATTGTTGACCTGAAACTATTTACCGTGGCGCAGGCAGCCCTGAACTAATAGCACCTATCTCTGTCAGGCGAGTTAGCGGGTCGAGAGTCCCCTTGAACTCGGTAAGGAACGCCGCATCCGTGTAAGGGCACCGCACGCTGGGCGAACCCTTGTAGATCGGCGTGTAGCTTGCGGCGCAGATCTCAAACTCAGTGAATTCGTCGTATGAGATCTCTACAGCATCACGCGGATTGCGGTCGCTGGCGGCGATGCGTTGTCGAGCCTACTCTTAACTTAGCAATATCCCACAAGTTACAGTATTGTGGTGGCATCTTACCATAGAGGCAATTTTGGGATCGGGATCGAGATCAAGCAACTTCCGTGCGAATTTGGCAGCGCTCCCCGAATTCCCGGCTTTTGTGAAGACTTGAATAGCGCTGCGCATGGCAATGCGCAAATGCGGAGGCTGGAGTTGACAATGCGTGAAGTACGCTGCAAGCTCAAGGCCTCTCTTGATGTTCTCCGGCTCTTCTTGAGCAACACGGCGACGCTCGAGCTCAATCGAAACACCGAGCAAATACTCGCGAGCCGTGGTCACTGTTTCGCGCCACTATAAATAGAAAGGGACCCAAGTCAGAGAACGAGCATGAAGTATGAGACGGCGCTTACCTCCTTGGCTTCTTCATCTGACGAAACAGCTACAAACAGTAGAGATTGCAGGACAGACCGGAATATCGCCTGCGCTTCGGGAAGCTTTGCACCCGACACGGCACGAAGTCCCTCTGACAACTCTGCGCGGATTTGGCGAAGGGCTCGCACCGACACCGGTAGTACTCGAGAAAGAGATGACTCCGTGGGGTCACGACGGATGTGCAGCTGCAGAGGAGGGAGTGACGCCAGTGGTGACAAATACGTGTGAGAGGACCGGAATGTGGAGACGAAAAACGGTTTAAGAATAGTAAAGTTGACGACCCCAAACTGGCGATTGAGCAGCTGCAAACAAGGTGTCATCGGGTTTGCACTGTTTGAGGCAGTCAACGGCCAAACCAACCTGCATAGCCGTCTCGAAAGAGCCAGCGGAGACATGGTCCCCAGCAAAAGGTGAATTTCGCGTCCAGATCTCGGTCTCGTCAATACCCGGCGCAGCGCCGGCTCCAAGTTCCTCTGCTTCCTCCTCGTCAACCTCCTCCGCTACCTCACCTTCATTACCCTTTCCATCCGCTCCTACGTCAAGATCCCACCCATCCTCGTCAGCAGTTAGATCTTGTTCCTCGTCCTTGGCCCAGTCATCGAGAGCCACGGATGTTATAGCGGCGTCGCCATTATGGGGCTCAACGCCAGTCTCCAAATTTCCATCAGCGAGAGCGCGGTCGAAGAAACTCTCGCCGCCCGGGACAGTTGGCCACACAAGGTTGGTGGTCGGAGTAACAATAGGTGGGATCTTCAGGCTTGCCCGGCCGAAATCCGGAATGTCGTCAATATCACCTTCAGTCAGGCCAGCACTCTCTAGGATTTCGAGGGCGATATCCTCGAGACCATTTGTCTTGGCGGTCAAATAAGCTAGCGGGTCTGGGTGGTGCGTCGGTACCGAGTGTGACTGTCAACGTTAAAAACACATACGTAGGCCAACCTCCCGTAGAACGGCGATACGACCCTGTATGTCACCCGCATACAGTGCGTTGTGGAAACGAGACATTGGGTCGCCACGAGCCTCCGCAATCTTCTGCATCTTTTGGAGCTTGTCGGTGCTCCCTGTTGCAAGGTATAAGAACGAGAGGCGATCAAAGTTTTTGATTTGTTGATAGGCCTTCTCGGCAATCTGACACGATAATCAGAATCACCTTTGACGTGAAAGACAAGGGTATATGCCTTATGGTTGCCTTGTTTGAGAGCTTGTTGGGCCAGACGGTTCCAACATTCGGGACGATCGATCGCTTTAGCAGTCTCGAGTGCGACATCGAGATTACCACACTCAATAGCCAGATCAAAGCGCGTGTTCTTATCTTCGACAAAGTGAAGCGCGATCTATCGTCGAGTTGTTTGATGGTCGTACCATGAGCACTTCAGTGGCACGTACCTCTGGAAAACCTTTCTGCTGCAGATATGCAATGATACTTTGACCCAGCAAATTAGAGGTGCGGATGAGGTACAAGACCTCGTTGTAATTGTTACGGATTAGTGCAAGCTTGAATCGGTATTCTGTGGGGTCAATGGTTATAGTGCGTGGTCGGGCGGAACGGTCTAGACAGTGCACAATCTTGCCCTTGATGCGAGTCAAATAGACTGGGTTGTCAAGGGTGCAAATGACCCCGTGGTCACTGTAGTTGAGAGGATGAGCAACGGGATCACAAAACAGCGGTTGAAGACGGACCCTTGAGGAAGACAGTATTTGACGTGATTCAGGGTAGAGTAAACAAATACGCCCGCGTCGTCCCACGCGCCCGACTTGATCCGAATAGTCTCATGGATGAGTGTACTCTGGGTGAAGGTCTTGTTGGCGATTGTTATGGCTGTACGTGGGGTGGAAGGAAGACTTTATTCTACACCAAGAATCGGGAAAGGTACTCACTGTGTTTACTCAAAAGGGCAACTTGAGATCCGTCTTGGTTCCATACGATGTACTTGACCGGAGGAGTGTTGAGCTCAGAAATGGTTTTTTGTTGCTGGATGTCGTAGAGCACAACAGAGCTCGTGGAACTGAGAATGAGGCTAGCCGTGCCACCAAAAAATATCTCATTCGTCTGAACAGGGGGTTTGATACTCTTGACGGTAGCCCCGGTCAAATCGCAGACCTCGATAAGCTGCACGGGGATCGTTAGAACAGATAACCCTCGGGTACATCGTGACGCACCTGCGTGTTCTTGTTCAGAACAGCAAACCTATTACGGGCAACAAATATTGCACTCTGCCCAGGGCCGCGTTTTCCATCGAGTGATGAGTCTTTTAGCTCTCCGGAAATATCTTTAGGGAGATTGGTTAGCTCGTACAGCCCGTTGTCAGACGAGATGGTCAACAAGACAGCGCGTTCCGCTGGGTTGTAACTGAGCGTCCTGGGAGGGACATACGGACTACCGAACTTGCGCACGCTGAGAAGTCCGATATCCGAACCTGTGTTGATGTCGTATGATCGAACGTATTTGTCCCGGACGTAGTACACGGTGTCCCCGTGAAGAGCAAACGCGGGGCGCTCGCGTTCCAACTTGAAGACAATAAGACCATTGTCGTGACCTGTTCACAACATGGGCATCAACGAGCGAGTAAAGCCGCAAGGTAGGCACGCACCCGCAGCGAAGAGGTTAAGTTCTGGATGCGAGGCCAAGACCCAGAAGCGGTCGTGCTCTCTGCGGAAAGTCTGTACAGCAGATCGTTTAGCCAGGTCCCAGACCCGAACGGTTTTGTCCTCTCCACATGATACGATAAGCTCGTGCTTTGGATGGAAGACGGCGCTGGAGACGTTATTGAAATGGCCACGGCAAGCGTCGACCTCCCACGCCTTCAAATCACTCATCCTCCATAGCTTTATCTGCCGGTCGTCGGCGGCAGAGATGATGAGCGGAAGTGTGGGGTGGAAGATAGCATAATTGACGCCACGGTCGTGACCCTCCAGGACGTACTTTACCGTGGAGAAGTTGTCAAATGTATCGAACGTGCCCGGGGCTGAGTTTGGCGTATTCTTGCGCAGGCCAGAGACGTCCCATACCCTGACGGTCTGGTCCATAGACGCGGAGACTACGAGATCATCCTTGGGATGAAAAAGGGCGGACATGACATAGTGGGAGTGGCCAGTGAGGATGGCTATGCAGTTCCGGGAGGTGCTATTCCATATACGAATGGTCTGATCGTCTGAGCAGGATATCTGTAGGGCACGAAATGGATTGATTGCAAGTGGGAAGGGCATGATGATAATACATACGATCCAAGGCATCTCGTGATGAAACTGGACGGTGCGCACGTAGTCCAGATGCCCATGTAAGGTAAAGAGGCATTTCCTATTTTGCGGCCGGAGGTCTAAGATACGTAAATATGGGGGAGTGGTCCAGATCACAGGCGTATTGACTTACCCCAGACCTTAATCTTATAGTCGTCGCCTCCGGTCACCAACAACGGTCTACTGGGGTGGATAGCGACCGCGCGAACCGGTCCTTCACAAGGATAAGTGCCAAGTTGGAGTAGAATGTTGCGGGAAGTCACCTTCGTGTTCTTCAAACCGATCTACTAAGACGCCCATACGGTAGTTCCAGAGCTGCACGCTTCCATTGTGCAGCGAGGCGGCGAGCAACGGCTGTGTCGGGTGAAAAGCGAGGCCTGAGGACAACTTGTGAGGATCTGCGAGTTTTTTGCAATGCGGCCTGCGTACCCTTCACACGATTGCTCTTGGATTCGAACTTCGTAAGCATTACAGACATGGTGGATTGCGAGGAATTATCAAAGTGTCGTCACAGGGGAGAAAATTGAGCAAGTGAGCTGGCGATGTTCTGAGTCCAAGACACGGAAAATGATTTTTAAAAAAAACGTAGTCTGACGCACGCGGATTGCCTTGCTCTGGTGTTTTTGAATACAGTATCAAAGTCGAAATACGCTCTCGAGAATCGTCGCGCGCCTCTCGTTCGTCGTGGCCGATTACCAAAATAGGGATCTGCCTCCAACTCAAACTCACCAACCAAATCTTATTATTCGACTAGAGCTCGAGGGGCGCTGGCGCATGGGGGTTTTGGGTCTCACACCATTCTTGCAGAAAGCCTGGTGCGTCTTTCTTCGCTGGCTCTGTTCGTGTCTCACACTCGAGCAGTCCACATGTAATCACGCAGCTGCCCAACCGCTTCAAATCCCTTTCCAATAAGACAGTAGTAATGTGACTACGACTGCCGTCTTCTTCGTTCGCCCTGCCTAATCCGGTGCTTTTTAGAGATGGGACTCTCGTCACGCAACGCTTCCACTTTGCGCCTATGCCCCACGAGTATAGGCATATCTTGGGGTGGTACCGCCTTATTCAAGAATTCAGGGAACACGGAATCCGAGCTATATGCGTGTTCGACGGCGAAGAACGGACCACTGCAAAGAGCTCTGAGGTAAGCATGGTCCTCTCCATTGTATTAATTTTTGTGTGATTGACGCGACACAGCAAAGCCGGCGGCGAAACATAAGGCGTACAGACGCCTTCCGTGGAGAGATAGAATCAGACAGATTAAGGCGGCTGCTAGATATGACAAAGGACTTGAATGCTCTGCGCCTACTTGATAAAGACGAACGCCTGCACATCGTGACGGCCCTACGGGAACATATGTCCAATTTTGAAGGCAATCTCGTGCTCAAGCCCCTGGATCTCGCGAGTCGGCCATCACCTATAAGCCAGTCTTCTCGGAGCCGCATTTCGGATGCAGACCCTGCACTATCTCCCGGCGAATTTTACCATTTGGAGGACGCAGATTTAGAAGATCTGTTTCGTGAAAATTGCCCTTCCGTGAATACCACCGCAGTCACGCCTCAAGATATCGATCTGATGTATGTCCCCCCCGTGATCTACTCGCACAGAACTTAAGACCGCATCCTAGGTTCGCGAGCCAGGACAGCGCTGGGACCGAAGAGCTGGACTTGCATTATGTTGGGCAACTTCCTCCGTCGTTTGGCGTGATCAATCAAAGCGAGGGCGGATATGATCTCGGCGACCGTCTCTCCTTCCCAGATACAGAACTCCCAGAAGCCTATCAAGAAGGTGAAAAGTGGCAGGGTCTGGCTTCATCTCTGACTGATCTCTACATGGACTACCGTCGCGGTATGGCAAAAGTAGAGGTGATGCCATCAGCTGTCACCTCAGCCACACCCCCAGTGGTCGATTCCCAAGAATTGGTAGAGCCCGCTGATGTTCAGACCGAACCGACCGCTATCTCGTCTCTAGTCCACGGCACTTCGCGCGTCTCTTTGGGACCCGTGGACCTGACCGATACTCAAGTCGCCCATGCCGCCATGTCCAAGACCCAGTACCAGCTGACCGTAGAAGAAGGTAAACTCTGGGAGAAGCTCACAGATCCTGAGGGGGCGTCCGACCACGAGGAGTCGCCAACTGAAACTATCCTTGCGTCCCTCCGAGAGAAGAGTTGCTTCATGGTCGAGTCCCTCCTTCGCCGTAGCAGTCCCCCGACGGAGATTACGTATGAGGAGAGTAAGAGTATCTTGCACGCGATGGGCGTGCCATGTATCGACACTACCGGCCCTTACGAAGCGGAGGCCCTCGCCTCCTCTCTAGTACTGAACGGTTCTGCAGACTATGTTGCCAGCGAAGACACCGTATGTTGGGGGACTCAGACACCTTTCTGAGATCTTTCGCTCACCAAGCCTTGTTCTCTAGGACGTGCTGGTCTATGGGGCACCTCTTCTCCGCAATATCACAAGCAAAGAAAAACCTCTCTTGCTCATTTCAGGCTCAGAGGTGCGGTCTGCGCTCCGTCTCGACGTCGCGACCTTCATTGACTTTGCCATCCTTGCTCGGGACGGATTTCGCACCACGTATTCGGAACATTGGCCCACTCCGAGCGTTACAATTTATCCGCGAGTACGGCACGATAGAGCGCATCCTCAGAGAAGAGAAGCGGTACGTCCCACGTGCACGTGTTCCGCTTCGCCCATACCTCCGCGCTGTACGGGACGCACGCGATGTATTCGTAAACCTTCCTCCTGTACCTGCACCACAGATGCTAGAGCCAAAGGAATATCGGGAAGGGGAAGTAGCCGCGTTACTGGAATTCCATCGTCTACAGCGCTTTCTAGAACCAGATACGCTTCTCGGCTCTCTGGAGGGCAACTACTTCAATGACAACCCTACAGTTACAATCTAATTTTGCTTGATATGGAGTGCAATTGAAATTCACAAAGTACTTCATACACACGTAGCGTAAGCATGCTGCTGGCGTGTTGCTCATGACAGATCAATATCGATCAATGGGTGGCTGCGGGCAAATACAGTAGGGCGTTCACAGGTCGTGAGGAGATGATCGTCAAAACAAAACAAAAAAAAAAACTCTACGTGTGATGATCACAACTCGCTCTTGAGAATGATGCTATAACACCGTTCACAGAATGGTTTGTTCTCCCGCAAGAAGAATGATGGGTCGTCGAACGGTTTATCACAGCCCTACATACCAGGAGTGAGTTGGTAGGAAACGAGCGCCAAAGGCGGAAACATACGGTACAGCAAAAGCACTCCCAGTGATATTTCCCACCGAGAGCCTCCACGGCCTGCATTCCGTCTCGGATGCCGTTCTTGCATTTTTTGCATTTCGGGGAGCGGAGTCTTACGTGACACGTCTCGCAATATGGGTATCCCTTGTACACGGTAAAGCCGACATCGTCGTTCTCAAACTCGCCATCACCCTTGAACGTGATGCCTCTCGCACCGTGTGCGTTTTGACGATCAATGCTCGGCGCCAAGAATGGGTCGCCGCACTCAGAGCAGAAGAAGTGTTGCTCGTGATACGTGCGCTTTCCAAGCTCCGGGTCATCAAGGGTAATGAAGCGTTCATCTACAATCGCCGTCTTGCAGTGATAGCACCTTGGCGCAAAACGCTAGATCACCGCTCAACGGTAAGCGCCGAGTGGTCGTAGAGAGAAAATAATTGTACCTCGTGGTAATCAAAATGGCAATAAGGTTTACCGTCACGCTCGTAGGAGCTGACATATTCGAGCAGGTCGTCACAGTCAGAGCACCGGAAGCAGCCTGGGTGCCACCGAACACCCATCGCACTGACAATGCGCCCTACAATTGGACCGCCACAACCGCCACATGCTAAGCCACCACCACGACGAGCAGATGATGCAGGCGGGAAAACTCGCCCGCCACCAGTGGCGGGCATCGGGACATTGTTCGAGTGCTCGTGGTCACGACGCACTTCCTCTGACGGAAACGCGTCGTCATCCGTGTCTAACGACGCAGTAGGATCGGAAAAGGTGATTTGTGGGAGCTCGGGCTCGGAAACAAAAATCGAGGCATTTCCAGAGTCTTCGTCGGGATTCCCATCACTGCACCCAGGCGCTGATACCGTTACTTGCGGTTCAGTCGGCGGTGGTTTTCCAGAGACAAATCTCTGGGAAAACGCCGATGGAGGAGGACGAGAGACCACTGGTTGCTGAACACGAGGGCGTTCTACTGGTGGCTGGCGGGCATTTGCAGGGGTGACAGAGCGACTGCGAGACCGTTGATGGTTCGCAGTTGATGGTACCTGAGGAAGACTGACAGTTGTTTTCTCCGGTGACGATGGAACAGACACGGCGCTGCGATGTGAGGGCGCGGGCAGATCGCGAGTATAAACTTTATGGGCGCTGGATGGCATGGACCGGGTTTTCATTGGAGGGAGAGTCCGTGTGGAAATGCCGGAAGGAGAAGGAGAGCGCCGGAGAGAGGGTGGTGGCGCATCATCTAAGTTGACATATTCTCGTCTTGGCTTGCGTGTGTGGCTGGCAGTGGACCGTTCTCCAGTACTGGAGATAGGTGCACGCGGAAGAGAAGGGAGCGATGTCGGCCACCCTGTAGGCGAGGAAGGTTGTGAAGCGGCGAGTCCGGAGGAGCCTGCTCCAAGGGGAATTGTGGGGGCTGAACGCATTGTCACTGACTGAGTCGAACGATGGCTTAACTGTACAGGGAAGGTCTGCGGTGGGGAATCCGGAAGTGTCGATGAGCGACCAACGCGACCACGAAGAGGTTCTTCATCCCTGCCAATCGATGCTGGCACTCGAGTATGTCTGGCATGATTGTGGTTAATGACAGATCGGGATTTGGGAGGTAAATCTCTTATTCCGTACTGTGGACTTGGTGTCCCGCGGTCCAATTGATGCGCTTTGCCATTTTGGGATGGTTTCCCATCATCGTCCGATGAGGCAGGAGAAATCGGACGAGAAGGCAAGGTACTCTTTGTTGGGGAGACAGGCCGAGGGGTCGACGACCCTGCAGTGGTGGTGTAGGGTCGAGACGGGCCGCTGGGAGCGGATTTGACAGGAGATGGTGGTCGGGTGCTCGCTCTCAGCGGGAGAGGAGGAAGGATTAGGGAGTGCTCGAGAACGTTCACCAAAAATGCCAACTGTGGGCGGAATGACGGGGGGTTTTCCAATGGAACCGTCGAGCGGAGAAGGTGGTAAAGGTCGCCCGCTAGTGAAGCTTTTGGTACGATCGCGCTGTTGGTTGTCCTCTGCCAGAGTGGCCGAGTTTGGGGCCGAGTGGGTCGAGTTGACAGCCTCCTGTGAGCTAGATGCACTGGCAGCACGATCAGAAGGCTCAGGAAGGGTGCGTTTCCAGTAGGGAACAAATTTGGTCGGGTGAGATGAGGAATCTGCAGGGAATGGCACAGACACCCCGAAAGAAGCGGAGGACGCTTTCATGCCATCCTTGACCGGGCTAGAGCTCCGGGTAGCATCCGAGAAACTACCTGGGGTAGAACGGGGAAGGGGGAGGGGACGCCTACTGCTTGTAGGCGAGGTAGGAGAAGCAGAGGGAAGAGAAGGCAGGGGCTGTGTTGGGACAGTAATGGTTGCACCGGGAAGTAATGTAGGTGCTTGCGACGAGTGACTATGGGACTGGGGCGGGATGGGTACTGGGGTAGGTCCAGGTGTCGGTAGAGGAGGACGAAATGGAGGCGAAGTGAACTGTGATGGGGGAGCACCAGGAGTGGGCAATGGCCTCCGAGAGAGGCCATTAAAAACAGGGCTTGTAGGTGGGGAAGTATAGCCTACATGAGGAATGTCTGGTGATTGCTGAGGATATTGAGGACTCGGCGCTGAAATCGGGCTGTGACCGGGAGCTACTTCGGGATGAAATGTGATCGACGTTGTGTGAGTGGGCAAGATAATGTAAAGGTATCGGGGAAACGGGGGTTGGAAGTGGCTGGGCTGCTGGCGGAAGCTGATAAGTGGTCTGACGAAGTTGACTGGGCTGATGCTGCGAAGGTCGAAGCTGTTGTGGGTAATTGCTGTAAGGGGATCGTGACCCGTCAGCGCTGCTCGGGTAATCGTGGACTTGGGGTTGTTGGTGTTGTTGGTAGAAAGTGGAGTGTGCGTATTGATTGGACATGATTTATGGCCACAAGTGTCTGGAGAGGATTAGTTGTCAGAGTGTCCAATATGTTGATCCCGCAATCATGAGACGAACAGGAACAGGAACACCTTCTTACCTGACCATCCACCCCCGCACTCGCTCAGACAGTTGGCAACGCAACGGCGACAGCCAGAAGATATCATTCATCACGTAATCATTCCGCTCCATTCCTCCGCGATAACTCGATGTCCGCTAGCAAACCTAACTTGGACGGCCTATTGATTTTTGAACAACCGTTTGCTAGGGTTAGCTGCACATTCTCTGTTTTTCTCGGGTTCATGTCTTCTGTTAGGTTCCGTACGAGAACTACCGTAAAGTATTTCGCACCGCTCAGAAGAACATCGAGCGTGAACTCGGAGCCATACAGACAGCCTCTAACGACCTGGCAAAAAATGCTCAGTCTTCCTGTCAAGAAGACCCTCAGGGTGTTATCAGGTCCCTCGAGAACATGATAGACAGAGTCGAAGGTCTCAAACGAAAGGTCTATATCCCCCCCCCCCTTCATTGAGGAGCTTGCTCGCTCACTCCCCTATTTGAAATTAGCTGTCCGATCTGCAAACGACTGCAGGTTCACCTACCTTGGATGTCATGCGTGAGAGATGCAAACACCTCGCAACAATCGAGGGTATCCAGAATTCTAAGGACTCTGAATATGCACGATGGGTCGACATCCGCTTAGACAGGTGGATAGTAGACTGGGTCCTCCGGCACGGCCGGGTGCAGACTGCCAGGCATATTGCCCAAGAGAAGGGAATCGAGGCGAGTCCCAAACCCCTTGTTATTCCTTCCCTTGCTAAATTGTATTGCACGGTGTCGCTAGGCTCTGGTCGATATTGATTTGTTTATGGACATTCGTCGGATAGAGGAGGCCCTCGGCAAGCACAGCTGCTCAGAAGCACTTTTATGGTGTGGTGAAAACAAGAATGCCCTTCGCAAGTTTAAGGTATCTCTCTTCCATTGCCCTACTTCCCTGCCTCTGACCTCCGCGTTAGAGCACGCTTGAGTTTGACTTGCGTCTTCAAGAATACATCGAACTTGCTCGCGATCGACGAACCACAGACGCCATTGCCTATTCGCGGAAGCACTTGATACCGTGGCAGGAAAGCCACTTAATGCAAATTCAACAGGCCTCTGCATTGCTCGCATTCCCACCTACAACAACGTGCAACCCATACAAAGTAAGTGCTCTCCAAGAAACACAGGCGTCGTCGGGTTTTAAATCGTCACATAGCGCCTGTATGACCCCAATCGCTGGTCAAACCTAATACAGTCTTTCCGTCTCGCTATCTTCAGTCTCAATACCCTACCTTCTGAACCCTTACTGCATCTCGCTCTCTATGGTGGCTTATCGTCACTAAAGCTTCCGACGTGTTACGACCAGGACATGAGAAACCACGACTGCCCAGTCTGCGATCCCTGGCTCGGTAAACTTGCGGAAGAGGTGCCATTCAGCCATCATGTTAATTCGACCATCGTCTGCCGCTTGAGTGGTACAATAATGCACGAAGATAATCCCCCAATGGCGTTTCCTAACGGCTATGTCTACTCTAGAGAGGTAAGTCCTCTATATTTATCGCTTCCCGCGCTAAGCGCATCTTCCTCTTCCCCCTTCCATGTTTCACCCCGCGATATCTTTTTTCTCACCTCTAAACCCGATCAGGCTCTGGAAGATATGTCTGCCCAAAACGACGGAAAGGTCAGATGTCCCCGTACTCACGAGGAGTGTGACGTCTCGAAGTTAAAGAAGGTGTTCATATCATGATTTTTGGGTTTCTTGTAAGCTCTTGTATCCCCGCGCACGACGTTGTATTATAGCATGCCTTTCTCATCATCACCACTCTCGTGGAACGGTCACACTACCTTTCCGAAAACCTCGGGGGATTGCACCAGCAGACTGGCCATTGCACCCATCTTTGTCGCTCCCAAAGCGGTAAAGTTACGAGAATCAACTGTCCTTGGATGGTGATCGGCTTCCAGATCGCTTTGCTTGCGGCCTCAACGTCTTTTTTTTTTTTTTCATAGACGGTGTTTCGATGCCATGGACTCATCAGATCAGAGACACCTCTTAATAAATGCCGTGCGCAGACACCAAGTCTACTCAGAAAAAAATTTCATTATTACGCGGTGTGAAGTCTGCAGACGGCGATAACAAAAACGTTATCACTATCCTGGCCGCTTGCCTGAATACAAGACGAGATACTTGAAGCGCGGTAACTAGGCCACTTCTGTGGGAGGAACGAACACGTACCGAAATGAACTCAGGAACTGGCCGACACTCGCGGCCTCATCTGCCTTAGGACAAGCAACAGACCAGTTCTGCGACTGCTCTTCTACAAGACGTTTTCCATGACTCGCTGCTTAGTCTTGCTCCGGTTGCCTCATGACATTCATTTGGGACTAGCTGCGCTAATTCGATTAGTGTGCGGAGGTAAGAAAATCGAAGGCGGACGCACGGTTCTCACGACCATCTATCATTTAGATGTGATGGCTTATCGTTTGACCTACCAGTAGTAGATGTACATTGTACACCCAAGCTTGGCGACATTCATTCCAGACGCCTTGTCCATCAACTCGAGAATGAGAGTCGTGACATCGATGGAAGTCTCTTGCTCTAACAACCAGAGAGAATGAAATTTTTGCGTTACCACCGATGGAATCACCCTTCTCTTTCTGAAGCGGGCGTTAAGAAGGAGAATGGTGAAACTACTAGGCATTTCAAGTCTCGACGACTTCCAAACTTGCCACATCCTCGTTGTGGGGCCCATGTGTGGGTCGCCGACTTGAATATAGACACTGCCGTGAGGCGTCTTTTTTTTCTTGCGCAAGTATGTTAGGCAGCATGGACACCTTGACCACCCGAGAACGAAGCCCTCACGGACTTTCAGTGATACGACTCCCACAAAGGAATAAATTCATCGAAAATTTTAAATTGAAGGCCCGTGCCCGTCGAGAAGCCATTGAGAAGAGTGGGTAGTTGCGGCGCCTCGGCCCTGAGCGGCCTGAGCGCGTAAGCCACCGACACTATTCCCATTCCCCCCAACTTTAACGTCTGACTCACTCAGGGAGGAACGAAACACGAAGGCCATACGAAGATTCATTTACCTAGTGAGGGATCAATCCCCGGAACGTGTGCCGAGTAATGCCGCAGCGACCAGCTGTTCACTCGGGTGCAGTGCTCGTAAACTCAAGCGTAAACTGGGATAAATAGCAGCAATACACCGCGACAAATAGTTGGGTACGTGGTGCCCAAGGATGACTCGATAACTGGACGTGAGGATTCCAAGTCGAGAAGTACGCGTGTTCTTGCTGTGCCGGCGCGCTGCACCGCATTGCCAGAGTCGGCTATTGGCCACTGGCACCCACACGACAAATGCAGCCGAAATTAGACCCACCAACTTGAGACGGGGAGGAACGGGCCGGAATATATTGCACCCTGGAAAGGTAAACAACAAGACACGAAGCAGTGTCAGTGATAGTGTATTATATCCAACTGGCAGTTACCACTCTCAACTCCCACTCGAGCTCTTCAATTGGCAACCACGGACCGCCGGAGCATACCCCATATCCATCCTCCGTTCCTAGCGCTGTTCTAGTCATCTTCTGTCATCGCCTCCTCGTTAAACGCTCACTGCGGCGTCTCTATGACCCAAATTACTATGTGACAACGCTCAGGTTCATTGACACGCCCTGCCCGCGGTTTTGGCCCACGTGTCTGGACGACACAGGCTTACGCTCCGTCTCTCCACTCATATGTTTCATCAGACTTAGCGCCAAGTTAACGGTGTTTGTTGCACTGCGATCAAGATGACATACCGTGGGGGCCAGGGTTCACCGTTGGCTCTTTGGACTCATATCATTTTACTTGTTTCTTCCGTAGTTTTGACGGATTGACAGTGTTTCCTTCTTCGTCGCTGATTGTTCCTTCACTCCGTTCCGCCTTGCCGCTCGCCAACATAATATAATGGAACTGAGATCCGGATTCCTTGCTCTAACCAACTCCTCCCGTTTCCAGTTGTATTGGTGATACCTCCAGCAAATCCCCACAGAAGCCCGTATCACGTTCCATACATCGAGCATCACCCTGCCTGAACATGTCGCAACCGCAATCCATGTACTTTGTCCCCCAGGTAACTGGCGCAGAGAGCATGCTCCACCATGGCTATATAGGACTCACATTTGGAACGTATTCGGAGACATTCTTTGCTTCAGTTCTCAAGGTGTCTCCTCGATCCATCCAAGTAGGCTTCTCGGCGCCCGGATGGCCAACGTCGTTCTTCATTGCGCCCATCACCTCGTTAGCCATCACCGCCAATGCGATGTCCTCGCGGGGATTTCTCATCATGGTTCTTGATTATAAGGCCGAGTTAACGAGGGGAACCATCATCCCACAAGGGCTATGGCTCCCACAGACCCCGCGCGATATGCGCAAATACGTGACGGACGCCGTCCTCCAACTACCGATTTTCCTCCGCCAGGACGACGGGTCGATCGGGATGTCGCTGTCGGATGTAGTCCTTGGAAACTTCAGAAGACTTGTTGACTCTGTGCAGCAAGTGAACGTGGGTGGCAGGACCTCCGTCCATATCCGGATCAATGTGAGTTGCGTGCCCGCCGCGTGTTTCTCATTGAATTTATCTCCGCACCCCCAGTGGCCTGGCTATCACGAGTGGAAGCGCCAATTCCAGACACGAGACGAGACTCCGAACCGTAACCCGATAACCTTTGAGAAATTCGTGAGGCATATTGGTCGCTCCGTCGATAAGTTCATGAGTGTGAGTGCCCTTTTTTTTGGCTCTCTTTTTTGAGAACCGGGTCATTGACCATGGTTTAGGAAGCTGTTTCGGAAGTACATCAGGGCGACCCTCGCTGGCGCATCGGGTTCAACGGTATCACCCGCAATGATGTCATCTTGGTCGGCGTCGTACACGTATCGTCGGGTAGTTGGATGCCTATCATTCAGCTCAATCGTCACCTGGCCTAAGTGGCTGTCTGTCTGTGTTTCATAGGTGTATAATTTACAATTACCAATCACCTCTCTCCTCCACGATCTGATGTTTCGCGCGTTTATCATATGTAGATACACAGCTATTTATTCACTTTACTGTAATGTGGGAATATAGAACTCCGTATTAGACCTATGCCCGTCATTGATCCCAGAGGCTGTGGAACTGTGGCCCGACGTTTTAACTTTAACTACATCGGTACATGCAGTCGCGTTTTTGTACACCATCCCGTTCCAACGATGAAGGCGCTGGCTTGGCGTCATCGGGGTTAGCAGAAGAGGTAACACTCTGGGGATCTCCGATTTGACGCCATCATGTTGCTCGATTCGTCGAGCATCGAACATATCTTCTGCGTCACTGGTAGACGTGCATTTCCCTGTATTCAGTTATTACGCAGTGGCGCTCGTCTGCAATAGTTCAGGCCCGTCGTCAAAGCATATACGATTCTATCTTTTTTCGGATAGCGCTGGACCGCGTGGTATTGTCGTGGCCCCAACCAGCCGCAGATTGGCCATGGGGATCATTTGCTGTAAAATAGCCGGAACTCGGGTCTCATCCTTGTTCCTTGTTTAAACTCGGCGCAAAGGTAAGCCCTTGTTTGTGGATTTTATTCTGACCAATGGTCCCGCACTGCGGCTGCGTAGCGCACAATACAGTACGTGATTTTCTCACGGACCGGTTACGCTAGCGGTCAGCGGAGTTTCAACGGAGTGATGCTCAGGGGTTTCGGTCGCACACGCCTGCGCACTATCGCCCAACTTCCAACCTCGTCGGCATTATGAAAATGGGCGGTTTTGGATGACTATGGACGACTAGCAGGCTACATAAGCATAAGTCTGGAATGCAAGGGCCGGCTGAATGTTTGAGGAGGGATAGTGACTTCACGCTCCGCTCTAACGTAGTACAGGCAGGTTTTTCAATTGACTGTTTATTGTGCAGATCTGGGTCAGTTTCGCTTAAACGAGACGCCAAACAGTCGGGACCTAGAATCCATGTAAATACAGAGACCTGTTCTAGGTCCCCCTCATGCTACTAACCCCCATCTCAGATTTATATCCGCCCCTTGTGCAACGCCATTGGTAGAATGGAGGCTAGTAACCATCACATGGCTCATCGCAACTTCGTCAAGTACGCCCGCAAGAGTCCGTTCAACGAACGCTTTAAGGAGTCGTCGTCGTCGTCGTCTTCGTCATCTATCCGATCCAGACCACCAATAAAAATCGCCAATCACTTTCATTGGCTCCTCACGATTTTAGGGGGCTGGACCATTGATCAGGGGAAAGTCCGGCCAATGACTACCCAACATGGGGGTCGTGTGCTCGCCCTACCTGTCCGGGACGTCCATACCAGCATATTTGTCCGCCTGCATCCACGCTTTACCGGCGCTCCATATTTCCTAATTTTATAAAACCCTAAACTACGCCTGGACTGGACTGGACTTATCTCCGTGTCGCGGGCGTTTCCGCCCGGGTAAGCTACTTGCGCAAGCAGGGCTGGGCTGCACCTATTCCCAAGTTTGTGCTCCACTGGCCAAACCCTCCAGCCGAGTTTTCATCCTAGTTCTAGCGTTTTTCGCTTCATAATCCCCATTCGCCTCTGACATCGTCGACTGCGACACCCTCTCCTTCTTACACCCTCCCTCCACTCCCTCCTTTGCCGGAAGACATATCTGTGCTTTCCACGATCCACGATGGCGCGACGATCAACCTACCAAATCCGCTCACCACCCAAGGAAGTGTTTCCAGAATCGACGCTCAGCCCCGGTGGCCTGCAGCTCACGACTTTATTTTGGGATACGGGAATCTTATTTCATCAGGGCTCTCATGCGGGTGCCAGAGTTGGCAATAATTTCGAAGTATTCGGCTGTATTACGACGCGTGAGCCCCCGACCCCTGTCTCCCACCTTCATGTTATCTGACCTACGATAACTGAATCAGATGTCAGTGCTAAATGCAATGCGGTAAGTGCTTGATTCACGGTCCCAGCAGCCCCGAGATCACTTGGTTTGAGGGGGAGAATTGTGTCCTAATTTATGTGCCTAATTTACAGCCCCCCCATCCCTCATTCTGGCGACGTATCCCCTCTCCAGGAAGTTCTTTTTCACTCACAAGCCCCATTACTCCTTTCACTTCGACGGCCTACCAAGGTGGGGTCCATCGACGACATCATCCTTTCCCGAGGAATCATTCACCTCATCCCCAACTACCTCCTCACACGACGACCGGGCCACCAAACGAGCAGTTCTCACAACAAGGACGTGCTACGACTCATTTACCAATCAAACACGATGATGATCAACGGGCGTCTTCTGACGGTGCAGTGCACCACACATCCGAGGCCGGTCTAGGGCCAGTCCAGAACGGTACGGCACCTGGATCGCCTATTGACAAAGAGGCGGGGTATTGCCGCGGCGCCGGGTACCCCAATGTCTCGATAGGCAATTCCGCACCCCAGGGCCATAATCGCAACCCATTGTTCCAGAATGCCACGGGGCACGATAGGACGGGTGTGGGTGGGGTGCGCAACGGCAACATCGATATGAACAACAGGCATGCCCCCCCAGCAGGGCATCCGATCGTCCAACCAACCTGACAATTTGTATGCAGAGAGAGGTCGTTCGTCGAGACGACTCGCACGCTCACGAGAGTCAAGCTTAGGGTCAGTCAGTCCTTCAGTCGCAGTGGCATCAATGTTGGGGTCCATGGACAGACAAATGACGTTGGCGATCGTTCTAGGAATGTATGACATGGTCCAACCGGTATCATTTCGAGCACACAGGAGCGGTTCGTTTCGCGCGGGATGTAATGTAATATTCATCTTTCGGGAATAGACCCACTAGTGTGACACCGTTCGTTTCCATTAGTATGTGACACGATAAGAGTCCAGGTGCTGGAAAACGCGTTCGTGAGTCTAGATACTAGAATGGCAACTTCTGGGTCTTCTTCAGTAGATTGGATCTCCTTGCCAGCGGCAGCGGCTTGCCCTTCGCACGGTACTAAGCGAAAAAGAAGAATGCAAATGTCAGCGAGGGAAATGGGGGACCGAAAGGAGGAGAAACGATGTGACGAGCAAAGCACAACTTGAACAACACACGCACCTGTTTGAAACGTTCCACACGCTTGTCCATGTCACGCAGCAGAATCTTCGTGCGGGTGATGCGCCGCTCGCGCGTACGCTCCCACTTGTGACCCTTGAACATCCTCTTCTTCCCGGCGTAAAGGCGGTTCCCGACGTCCGCGCCCGCAACGCTGCGTTCTCGTAAACTCCCCACCCACTCCACAGACCCCTTCCACGCGGCGTCGTCCTCCCGTGCCTCCTGTTGTGCGGGCCGCCGATTCGTCAGCCCGCTGACCGTGACCTCCTCCGCCGCGCGATCTGCCGCGGGATGATGGGTCGACGCGGCCGAAGCCGCAGAAGCCGCGGTTGTTGTTGCTGTTGCTACCGCCAGCTGTCCAGAGCTCATTTTGGGACCTGGTGGGAGGAGATGCAGCGTCCCGCTCGCCCGCGCGTGCTTGATGAGTTCGGCCTGACGACGCAGAGAGTACTTTGGCGGTGCCCACCGCCCTGACTCGGGGTTTTTGTGTGGAACGAACGGGTTGGGAATGGCTTCATTTCTGGGAAGTTGTTCAGGTGTCGACCGCTCGGAAAGTTTAGAAGTAGTCGGGGAAAATACGGTCGGAGGCGGGACAAGCTCGCGTAGTCGAAAGCGCTTGACTGCGCGAAGAGATTGGTACATATTGTCGTCGGGGGACGGGAGACAACGACAGTGAGGAACTGGACCTTGCCACTGTCACGACAACAGAAGTCACTAATAGTACATCACGTGCACGCAATTTACGTAAATCTCACCCAACAACTTCACCGAGTAAGAACAAGAGGAGAGTTTGCAACGCCGTTACCCTTCATTAAACTACTGGTGTCGAAGAGAAAAGCTTCCGATCATATCTTTTAATCTATCCATCCGCTATCCGGGAATCCCCTGTTTCCACGTGGAGCATTTTCTGCAATTGCTGTGATCTAGGCCCCTTGCCGTTCCAGAGGGTCCTTTCGACGGCCACATGAACGACGGCCGTCAGAAAAGGAAAAAGCAGGGTCGACAGTCCGATCGGAGGTCAGCCCTCTGCGATCAAGGCGGCGCCGGGGGCTGTCGCACGACCATCGTGAACGTATATGAACGGGGGTGGGGAAGGAAGGCATGACGTGAAACGCCTCGCACGAGGGCGCATAAGCGCCGTTGTCACCGTCTTCGAGGGCGTATGAAATGAAAAACGAAAAAAAAAAAATTCATGTCTGGCAGGTCTGACAGACAATAGACAGGCGAACGTACCGTAATCGCAACCCCCATGATTTGTGAAACGAATTCATGGAAGAGGGGCAAATGTCGCGCGTGAGCACGTCCAAAGTCCACCTTCACACCGCCCCAGCTGCCTTCCAAACAGAGAAGATCGTCGACCCAGACGCCTGACATTGGTTCGAGCGCGCTGCCCTCGAGTCTCGGTTATTGTACCGCGCCGCGTACGTGGGCGCCTGCAGCAGCGCATCACAAGACACGCCTCCTATAGGGGTACAGCACGAGGTCCCCCCTCCTCCGGCGGCTCGGCGCGCGAACGGCGCAGGAAACATCATAGCAGCAGTCTACTTCGAGGGTCACAGATGCGCAGGAAGGACAAGAGGGGGGTCCGTGGCCATGGGTAGCAATCGGGCGAGGGGCGCATCCGAACGGGGCGTGCTCTTCCTGCCTAGCAACGTTGCTCAGCGCTCAGCTGGGGACAGTACCAGCCCCTGCCTCGGAAATACCTACGCTGGTGTGAATGGTCTCTTGGACTTCATCGGTCGACGTGATTGGACATGCACCGGTTGTCAACTGACGGCATACGAACAGGAGCGGGAGAAAGGCGAGTCTGAAATCGGACGAGCACGCCACGCCGCAAACGACCAGCTCAAGCGCGTTCTTTATCCGCGTCGTAGCACACGGGGGGCCCCCTCTACTGGTGACGGGTCACAGGCCATGATGCACGTCGATACATCGATGTATGGAAATGAGGAACTGAGGCTGGATGGTGTGATCAATACCTGTAACGGTGAGTTTTTGAATTTCGAATCCCCTACTTGGCGCCTCGAGGTACAGAACCCCATATAGCACTACCATAACTGCGGGCATTCCCCTCTGCCTTGTGCAATCAGGTTGTGCTAGTCGAAAGCGGGCGGTGTGGGTGACCGACTCACCGACGCGACGGATTGGTTGACATGTAGACGTAGTCATTGAAATAACGACGTTTACAACACGAGATGTCGACAAATGAAATGTATTAGGGTTGACAACATTTCAACTAGTCGACGTCGATGGGCGACCCAACAGTCATCGCAAAGGCAGGTGGACTACTGCAACTCCACACTTTCCAACTAAGTGTCTACGCAATCGCAAGGAAAAATCAAGGCGCAAAAGGGGTGGAGGGGGAAAATAAAATGGCAGGGGAGAGTAAAGGACAAACGAAGCAGTCCCATGTATGGTTGACCGCACGGCAGTTGGACAACGAAAAAAAAAATAGATAAAAAAGGTTTCGTGTCGCCTACCCCGATGGTGGAAAGTATCCAGTAAAGATTGAGGAACCGATGAGGAAAAGTACACAAAGAAAAGGCCTTAACGTTGTGATTGCGTTGTGAAGTCAGAAAAGTGACCAAGAAGCAGCGAGCTCCAAGATAGTAAAATAGTGACCGCCCCTACGAGACGCTACCCTCAGATATACTCATCGTTGGGGTACGGGGACCTGCCCCCTTTGGGCGGTTGCTGGGACTGGGCCGGTGTATTGTCGTGGGGGCGGGGCAGTACCTCCGTTTTGTCTGGCAGGAGGTTGCCCATTCGTCTGATAGACGGGCTGTTGAGGAGCAGACAGACGGGGAGGCGGGGCCTGAGCGTTCCGGGGTGCAGGGGTGGGTTGTTGTTGTTGTTGTTGCTGCTGCTGCTGCTGCTGTTGTTGTTGCTGTTCCGGCTGCTGAGTGGCTTTAAGGCCCGTCGGCTCGTCGACAGCGCTCGGTGCGACATAAAGGCCTTTGTCAATCTGCTGGGGAATTGGTTGGATCTCCGTGCCGAGCTCTTGTTCAATCTTGTATAGGTTGAAACGGTCTTCATAGGTTACGAGGTTGATAGCAAGACCCAAGTGTCCGAAGCGCCCAGATCGGCCGATTCGGTGGAGGTATGTCTCCGAGTTCTTAGGGAAATCAAAGTTGATAACGACATTGACAGCTTGGATGTCAATACCACGTGTTAGCAAATCTGAACAGACCAGATTTCGGCAGACACCATTGCGGAAGTCGTGGAAGACACGGTTACGATGCGATTGGAGCATCTTTGCGTGTGAATAAAAACATGAGTAGCCAAGCTCAGTAACCTTTTTGGCCAAGAGCTCGACGCGATTTGTTGAGTTACAGAATATTATAGACTGATTGATTTGCAGCTGGGGAAGAAAAACCGGATTAGGCAAAGAGAAGGGGAGTGGTGTATTATATGGGATCGAACCTTAGAGAAGAGGGTGTTGAGACAATGAACCTTCTGCCGCTCCTCGACGTAGGCATAATATTGGGTGACGCCGCGCAGTGTAAGTTCATCCATGAGATTAATTTCGTGAGGAGCATTCATATGTTTGTCCTAGAGGGCATTCAGTTGGTGGGGCGGAAGACGAAACGAACGAGGTACACACCTTGAAATCTTTTACAATAAGGGGGAAGGTGGCTGAAAAGAGCATGACTTGACGGGTCTTTGGGAGGTATGAGAGAAGCTGCTCCATGACGGGGGAGAACTCGGGTGAAAGAAGCTTATCGGCTTCATCCATGACAAAGACGGGGCATTCACTGAGATCGGCAACGTTTTTTCCGGCGAGATCAAGAATACGACCAGGGGTGCCAACGAGGACATGGACGGTCTCGGATAACCGCAAAATGTCGTCTTTCAGTGTTGTACCGCCAGTGGTAACCATGACCTGGATGTTCATATGCTTTCCGAGAGTTTTGCAAACCTGACTCGTTTGCAAAGCGAGCTCTCGTGTTGGGACAAGGAGAAGGGCCTGAATTTTATTCCTGTTGATATCGATTTGCTGTAAGGAGGGAATGACAAAGGCAGCAGTCTTGCCTGTGCCGTTCTTTGCACGGGCAAGTACGTCACGTTTTGTTAGGGCGATTGGGATAGCTTCTTCTTGGATGGGAGAGGGCTTTTCGAAACCAGCTTCGAAGATGCCCATGAGGAGTTCTCTGCGGAGGAACATGTCTTCAAACTCGAGACCCTTTGTTGCTTTGACGTCCTCTGTTTGTGGGCGGTCATCGCGTGGTGGGGGGCGGAGATTAGAACGCCAGTTATCGGGAGGACTTGACCACGAGGGCATGTGAGACAGGATTGGGACGGAATGAGAGATACTCACGGTGCTGTGGACGAGGAACGCGTTGATTGGGACATTGATTGATGGGAGGAGTATGGATTGGTTGAGAGGGAGGTGTGCCTGAGAGTGAACTGAACTGAGAGACAAGACAAGGAAAATAATCGGATTATTTGTCGCGCCACGCCACAGCTGGCACACACTCCGCTTTAATCCGAAAGAGTGTTTAGAGTGTGTCCGTGTTCTCATACCAGGCGGTGTCATAATGACACATGGCATTCTCCTCAAAAGACCCCTGCCGCCCTTGCCAGCTCTATCGGCGACACCCCTTGGTCTGGTCCTGCCATCGTCTAGCGCCCTACTCTTGCCCCTCGTCTTTTGACTCTCAACTCAACATTCTTTTGATTCCACGTTCTTTACCTCCCCACATTCCTTGATCCAATCACCCTGTTCACCTCAGTTGCAAATTCAGAATATCATGTTTACCCCACCCCCATCACCTCTGCCCGTCCCTCTCGAATATTCTGATGACACCCTTGTTTCATCTCCAACATCCCACCAACGGTCCATGGATCCAGCCTTTAAACTCTCCTCGCCTTCAGCTCCAGAAAAATACCCCGCCCGTGAAAGGAGGGAACACGCGAGTGCGCTAGCTATTCAGGACCGTAAACGTCAAACGGGATGGCGTACGTATATTATGGCCACCACCCTTCCGCTCTTACTTGTACTGGTCACCCTTTCAACTCGCTATTTCGCCCTCCCTCTTTTCATGGACTCGACGGCTCCCAATTGGACCTCCTCGGACCCAGTGCATTTTCTACAACGGCGACAGGACGGCCCTAACCCTGTTTCTGCTGGGGTTCCTCCATCGAATTCTACACCCTCGGGCTCGGGTATAACCTTCCCTACCTTTGGTACGGTATTGTCTTCGACGCCTCCGACTCCAACCCAAAGTCCCAGCCCGGGTGTACCGACCATCCCTGCTTCGTCCCCTGTCCTTCCCACCCCTTTCCCTCAGCCGTTTGACACCACACTCGCCAATAATTTTACGACAACCTCATGCGAATCTTTCTTTTTAAATATGACCCAATCAGCACCATTTCGTCAGTGTCGCCCCTTCTCCTTCCTTTCTCAGACGTCTTCTGCTTTCTTACAGGTTAGTCCTCTTATCGGTTATCAAATTCTTGTACTGATGTTGATGTGTCTTCTCACCCGCGGGCAGGCACAGTCCAACCTTACGGCTCTCAACATCGATATCTGGGGTACTTGTAACACTCCCGTGGACGTGGATCAATGCACGGCCAACATGGGTTGGTTTGCATCAAACTTGCCCGTCGCGTGTTCCCGGGATAAAAGCGAACAAAACCAAATGGTCTTACAGGCGCTTGCGGGTATATTCATTTCCATTCACATGCAATGCGATTTTGGCGCTCATGTGTCACTTGCTTTGCAGGTCTTCAGTTGTACTCGCTAATGCGGGAGGTCGCTTGCATGGCGGATCAGAACAATTCCTCCTACTGCTACATTGGGGCCGCAAGTAGCTCAAATCCGTCGGATTTGTATTTCTATTCACTGCCATATGGGACACCCCTTCCGAACAATACCACGCCCACATGTTCTACTTGCACCAAAAGCATGATGACCTTATTCGGGGCAGTGGCTGGGTCGATCGATGGCCTGAAGCAGACATACAGTAGCGCAGTAGATATTGCCTCTTCGAAATGCGGCTCGAGTTATATTCACAGCCAGTCGAACCTTTCCTCGTCATCGGCGACGCCGTTGATTGGGGATACGGCAATGTCTCGGTGGTCGATCTTGGTTATACTTTGTGCTACTTTGGTGGGACTACTGTGATTTTGGTTTTGGTTGTATCTGCGGCATTTTTATTTTGTTTTTATTTTTGCATCCCTGGGGGTGGTTGGTTTAACGGATTTGGTACCCAAATGGAATTTTTACCCATCGGAATGACGTTATGCTGATGTGACTAATGGCCACAAACCGTTGTCTTTGTGGGGCACTGATGGTCACCACCACTCCGACTTAGTCCCAAAATGGGCCAACCGAGGCTTGGGTCTGCTTACATGCTTTGCGAGCCTCTCTCTTTTAACTTACTCGAACCATGCCTCGTCTACGGGTTGTAGCTGGGCCGTCTCTAGACGCCCTTGTGCCCATCTCCGTCAATTCCAATGTCTCACATCCCGTTACATCCGATGCCTTTGAAGGTCGGATTCTTGCGTACATCAAGGACTTCGCGGACAAAGATGGGTCCGTCCTGCAGAGCGAATACTTCGACAGGGAGGACCGCAAAGGCATTACTTGGAGCATACAAGTTCAAGGTATGCCACTTTACCTTCCATTGAGTCTACAATGCTGAGGGTGGGGTTACGTGAATAGGTCGTTTTCTCCGTCCCATCTCCGCAGACGATGTGCTCTTTGGCAATACATTCGATCGTCGTCTGAAGCTACCCTGGGGTTCGGGCGCAGCTCTCAAATTCATGCAGTAGGTCACTGTTGATTACCCTTTGCCGCCGGTCGTATTGACGTCATACAATCTCAGCATCATAGACCCGACATTAGAACATGACCTCACGTCGAGCACGAAGCCCTGGGCACTTTCCCCACTCATATCGACCATGCCGCACCTCGCACACAAGCGTGTGCCCGGTGTTTCTCGTCAAGCCTCACCTGTGCCTGGGCATCTCACTTCCTCTCACAAACCGCAGTCACCAGAACAGCAGAGCAATCACGACGGATGGCCCCACTTCCCTCCTCCGCAGTCGCTTTCTGACGACACGACCCAGTTACATCTCACTCTGAAGGGTTCACCTTTACATTCTGCGTCGCCGTCACCCGGATCATCGCCGCATCTCTCTCACCGGCCATCCTCGGGGGCTGCGACCCCTGACTCTGTTAGCTCCGTGTCGAGCTCAGTCACAACGTCGCCTTGTACCAGAAACGATGCCCTTCCAGAACCGTCCTCGCTCGAAAAGCAATTTATCAAGAAGAAGAACCGTCTGTCGGCAGGGACGCTGGCGTCGCTTCTGCCCGACGAAGATAAGAGGAGAGCGCGCAAGGAGCGCAAACGCACGGAGAAACTTGCACTTCACGAGCAAGCGTTGCAGGAATTGCGCACGGCCGACCGTCGCCGTGCATATTTTCGCGACGCGTCGCATAGGCGCGAACTCATCTTTGGACCTGAGGTACGTTACGTCTCCCATTCTTTCCCTATAACCGAGATGCTGATTGTTCGTTTTTGGGTAGGACGTGTTCACGACCGACTTTTGTTACGGCTTTATTAACTTCGCGCCGACGTTGTCGCTCACTCTGCCCGGTGGCATCTCATTTGACCTGATGCACTACTGGGACGGGCAGCCCGTCCGCTTTATGTGCTGCGAGCGCAAACGCGAGGCTGAGAGCGACGGCGGAGGCGGCAGCGGGGAGGGTGGTGCGGACAACGTACCGTGGGGACGCGTGTTGTGGTGCGTGGCGATAGAACACGTGCCGGACGAAGAAGAGTCGCTACCCACGCCAATGCCCATACCCCAGAGCCAATCGCGATCTCAGGCAGTCAACGAGGGTGGTGACCCCAAACACGACTTAGCGGATGACTCCCCCTTCTTCGTGAAAGCGAGCGATGGGAATAAATGAATAGAGTAACTTACTTCTTTTGCACCTAGACCCAGTAATATCGCGATGATACAGTACTATTCTGCACGTGTATGGTCCTTTGTTCAAGACTCCTAGCAACTATCACATCCCTGTTCTTATTCCCATCAGGCGTCAGGGCAGCTCAGCAACTTGAATCGAAACCCAAAAGCACCCCGATCTCAGATGACGCTACGTGCTAGAAGGCACCCCACGCAAATTGCCCACAGAAGTGCCTTCGAATGATATCGTCGAAACATCGGTATCTTTTGGCCGACGGATAACGTCGGGAGAACTCTCTGCTCAAAGGTTTGACGGCGTGACAGGACGGCAAGGCATTCAACCGTGCAGTAGAGATCACGGAAATTCTCGTGCAGAGGTGTGTGGCTTACGAGGGCGCCTAGGTACGAGACACTGTTTGCATCTTGTGCAAGATCTTGTGTCGAGATGAACCTTGAACGATACGGCAATGCGTGAATGATAACCCGATATGACGACAATTGTAGCCATGTGCCCCGTCGGTGCGAAAATTAATCCGAAGGGTCTTGACACCGACAAGCATAAAGCCCGAAGCCCCGAATACGACGTGATAGACTTTCAAAAGTACAGTACAGTACGTACTTTTCAATCCACGCTCGCGAGTGCCGGCCCTTTCGGAGCTCCGATAGCGTGCCAGTGTAGCGCTTCCTCGGCGTTGCTTGTGCCCCTACGTAGACATACATGTCGAACGTTCAACGTTCACCCATGAGATGAACCACATGATCCCCTGGGGTTCCATGAAATAGTGCAGTCCGACTCCCCGAATGCTTGCTTAAGTATGAGCGACTAAATTAGGAAACTAAATTAGGAAATTCTGCAGCATCTGCACATCACAGCTCAGAGACACTGCAGCATGGAACCAACCTGACACATGCTACAGTAAGGAGTCGCTGACCCGGGATCCCGGCAGCTGGTAAACTCGATCCTCATCTATTAGGGTCTCCCAGTACCCTATAAATCCCATCAAGCGCTCCAGTTGCCTCTCCCGGTTTATAGTACTTGATACTACCCGACGACTCTCTAGCAGTACATATGGCCATAATAGCAGAAAAAGGTGTGGCCCTCGTCACTGGTGCCAGTCAGGGCATCGGGCGCCCCATCGCTCTGCGTCTAGCATCGGACGGCTTCGACGTCGCCCTTAATGACATACCCGCGTGCGAGGCAATGCTAGCGACTGCTGCGGAAGAAGTCGCGGCCCGCGGCCGTCGCGCACACTGCATCCTGGCCGACGTGAGCAGTCAGTGAGCAGCAGGCCGAGACTATGGTGTTAGATGTAGTGCGTCCGGGTCTCTGTTTCGGTTCAACGCACGACGCGTACTGACTGACTTGTCTGCACACGAAGATGGTCGTAAACGCTGGCATCTCCATGATGAAGAGTGTACTTGACAGTACGTCTGGCTATCTTGACTTTTTCGCATGCTGTCGTTGAACCCGGCCCAACTCAACTCTCTCAGCTACATGTAGAGGATTTCGATCGTGTCCTCAGTGTCAACCTTCGTGTGACCATCTTGTTACAAGTACGCGGGGAAGCAGATGATAGCCCAAGGCCGCGGCGGGCGCATGATCGGTAGGTTGAAACACACCCCAATGTACCATTCATCTTTAAGTCCGTCACCACAGGCGCATGTTCCGGTATGGACCTGTGAAGACTCCGATGTGTGCGCTTCGTCGCTCATTTTCTAAGAGGTACGCCTCTGACGTTCTATTAGGGGGCAATCTCGAGGTCGGGCTCGGCACTCCTCCCGGAGTACTTGAGAACCAAGCGCGCACCTCTCTCGTTGCGTAGCGTTTCTGATTCGGGAATATCTGCAGCTCTCGAAAACCGCCGCAGTGGGGTACGTGGGTGTCTCCAATGACATCGCCGCACTGGTTTCCTTCCTCGCGTCTAAGGAGTTCCATCTTCTCACCGGACAAGCGGTGAGTGCCTCCCATTAACTACTTTCGGCTGACGGTGTGACGCCCACGCCCAGATTAGCATAGACGGAGGCAGGCACTTTGATTGAGGGCTGCCACTCGCAACCTGACGCGACACAAACAAAAGGAGTATGAGTCAATGTATGCTTGACGATATATCTAGGAAATATCCGTTTTTTGCGTGTCTTGAAAGTCGGCCATATTGGCCAGCGCTTATTCTCCATTTGTCTCGAGCTCTTGCCGCGCTTCCCGTGTAGTCATAGAATATTATCCACCCCTACATTTAGAAAGACCACTGGCATTCGTATCAAAGACTCGGAAACTAACTTGGCTATCGCCGATTGAAGGGCGCAACTTGTGCGGTGATACCTGAGGGAGTGGCGAACAGGCCAAGTGGCCTTCCCGCGCTCAACCTTCTCGTATTTGCATCCATGCCGCAGTATGCAGACTCAGATGGGCACTTGAATCGAGGGTAAACATCGGTGCGACGCGTGTGCACGTAACGGACAAGTATAGCTCTCTCGGGCTCGTTGGATTTCCAAGCAATATACAGCGTACTCAGCCTAACTAAGAGTCAACATACATGCAATCACACGCTCTTTCCCTGGCCCAGGTTTATGCAAAGAACGTATAGATGCGGAATGCTACAGCGCCAAAGAGCATCAGCTCGGCGATGGCGCGCACAGACTTGACGAAGATTCCCTGGCGCGCGCCTTTTGCGCCGGCCGAGTCGATCGCCTCGATGTCTGCCGCGGAGATTTCTTACAGGAACGAGAGATGTCTAAGCGAGTTGCGAGCAGAGGGGATTGTTGCTTACTTAGGTCCCCTGCGGCAAGATAACCCTCCAATCTGAATTTCTTGGAGCTCGTCCTGAGGAAAGAGACAACATCAGCTGATACGTCGGGGAACGTAGCCCGGGGTACGTACGTGACAGCAACAGCACCTTTGGCTCTGACCCAGGCCAGTAAGACCTGGTCTGTCGTGGCACCGAGTCTCTGAGCTATTTCATTGAGCGGTTTGTCCACGGGGCCTCCGGGCTGGTGCGTGATTGGGCTATTTAGTCCAATCAGAACAGAACACGCAGGCCTGAGGCGCGCAGTACATCAGAGGTGAGTATGCCTCAGAAACGATGCCGTGCGCGGAAGCATATGCGAGCAGCGGTGCCTGACGCGCATATACGTAGGGATGCAAGAGAATCTAGCAGCGGATCAGCTAGCAAGCATTCGCTCGTTGGGCGATCCTACCTGATTCGCGGCGGGTTTGATCTTGGCGGATGCCAGTAGAATCTCGAGTTCGTCGACTGCCAAAGTTACTGACACCGACGCTCCTGCGAGTGGTTTATCCCGGCCATCCAGTTGGCGACAAGAACCACTCACTTGGCGAGGCCTGCCTTCTTGATAGCTTCCATCTTAGCCCAGGCCGTCGGGATGTCTGGCTGGGCGAGACTCGGGAAGTGGATGAGATACAGGTCAACGTATTCGACCCCAAGCTATCAGTAGTGCGGTCTGTGAGCCACAACGCCACGGTGCCCAACGAAAAGAAGCGCGCACGTTCTTGAGACTGTTCTGGATGGAAGTTTCGATATCAAGTCCGTTGAGCCCGGAGTACTTGGTGGTGATGAAAATATCCTGTCTTGCCAGTCCGCTCTCCCGCACGGCTATCCCGGCCTCTTCTTCGTTGCGGTAGATTTGGGCGGTGTCTAGGACGTTATCGGGTCAGCCGCGAACGAATCTACTGGAGAGACCGTGTTTGCCTATGTGGCTGAATCCGACGGAAATAGCCTGGTCGACTTGGTCTATAGGACCCTGACCGTTGCCAATGCCCCCTGTCCCAAATGCAATGCCCGGGATCACATTCCCTAAAAACGTGCCATGAGTGGGGGTGGAATCTCTTTAGTGGGCGTAACCCACCATCGTTGAGCTGGATGGCGTCCCAAGGCATCGTGAATGTGAAGAAGGTTGGCGGTTTCCATGATTCGACTCTCACTTGGTTAAAATAGAAGCCAGGGGTATCACATGTACTTTTGCACTTGAGCGTGGTATAAGTCGCATTTATTCGCACGTCCTTCTGGACACAGTGCCAACTGGACGACTTGAAACCACCAGCAAGTAAATCCTGTGCCCGAAACGGAGAAGCCCTTGCTATCTCTTACAAAAACCAATGTTAATTACGACTTTCCCGCTTATTGTAACTGATGTAACTGCGAGAATGAAATTTGTGAAGGAGGGGGGAATATAGCATGATGTCAGGAACCAATGAAGCCAATGAGAAATGATCCAATTATGCATAGTGGGAACTGGGAACTGGCGTGATTGCAAGTCACCTTCACCTGGCTCTAGCACCCCATTCGGTTCGGAGATCTGCTTTACATAGTCATACCCGACAAAGCTCATAACACTGGCAAAAATAAGCTTTCCGAACACCTGATGAAACACTGGAACACATACTAGATAGTCCCATCTGTGCAGCCAACTACTACTTCCTCGTGACTCAGCTGCACCGACATCAGATTCTTTACTGGCGTGGCCAGTCCCGCAAACTTCGCCAGAAGCGTCCCATAAATTTCATGTCGTAGGCCCCAACTGGGCCGTCTGCTATTACACCCCAGGCACCTGAAATAAGAGCAATACTTGTATCAAGGTCAACGGAAGGCGACGTTTTACCACGTGGTCCCCAGCGTTGTCCAAGTCATCGTCAGCGGCGGTGGCAATTTTCTCCTTGTGGTCGACATGTAAATCTGGGGGTGCCTCTACGAGTAGAGAAGAGAGGAAGAACCAGGCCGAGCTCGTACTCTCCGTTCCGCTCCTGCACGCGAGCTGAACCTAGTCGTGGTGACTACGCGACGTTTCCTCGGGTCGACGGCGCCAACTGAGACATCGGGCGTCTCGATAACTGCGATGAGCCGCGGCGGTGCTGTGAGTATGGCCGCACGTCCAGAGCGCGTTTGGTATCCCGGAGAGCCTAAGATAGGGCCGCCAGGGGCTAATAGGCGTACCGGGCGTATGAGGGCTAGACAGTCGTGTATGGGGAGAAATCAGAGAGCTACGACGCGAGGGTGTAGTCAATGACGCCGAACGAGTAAGGGAAGACAAGGTGCGGCTGCGCGCAAAAGATTCTGAGGGGCTAGGTGAGTTTAGAACACCTGGGTCACTAGAGTCGGGTGCTGCGTTTCCTGCGCTGGTCGCCTCCTCGGCCTCGGTCCACCGTAAGTGGAGGATGATGGATTTTGGGATTTTATGGCACACTGGGGGATAATGGTCAAAGAATAAAGAACGTAACTCTAAGTGGCCGAGCGTACCGTCATCTGGTTACCATGAGCAGCAAACCATTGCAACATATTGTCTGGTGCCTTCCCGACGTTGAAAAGCTTGGAATCCAGTGTCGGGTCACTACCTGCCAGTTCGGAGAGTTTAAATTGGGAGATCATCTCTCGACGGCCTTGAAAACGTTCAGTCCAGTCACGAAGCGCCTCAAGGTCTGAATACTTACGAATTGAGAAAAAAATGCGGACGATGCCATCAATGGTTACACTGACTACGCGCTCGCCTTCTTCCGGAGAACCACCGCTAATGAGCCCGCACGCCAATGTTCACAGTAGTCTGCTGGCCGAACCGTACGAGCTTGGTCCCGGCACACCAATCCCAGCACACCAGCGCTTTGTTGGCCCCAGCGGAGACGAGATTCTTCGTGGACAAAGCCACTAAATATCACAGGAAGGTCAAGGCAAAGGGAGCTGACTCAAAAGGCACTCACCAGCCCGGATACCATTTAAATATCCTACTAGTTGCTGCAGAGGGTTGAATGTTACCGAAGAAAAAAGGTGAACGCGGCTGCAATAGTTTAGAATCTATTCGTATACGACCGCAAGTCAACGATCCAACGTCATGAAAGTTAACCACAAACACCTCTGCAGAATTTATGAAAACAACCAGAGCGACAGCCTGCAAGATAACCAACCTTCTTCGAGCCAAGAAATCTACACAACTTTCATCCGGGCCGCTCGTCCGACGCGACTGGTTTGTGGTCATGTGATCAATACCAAATTGGGTGACACGATTGGCGGGATCGGTAGCGCGATCGCGCTGTCGTCTTTCTCCTCTTGCCCACGTAGGATGCCCACGTAGGACATACACTGGAACTTGTCGTGCAACCCGATCGGGGTAACAAGGGTGCGCACCGCCTTCCTTTCGTTTGTAAACCACACATGAATTAACTGAGCCTGCTGCAGTAAAGGCCGCACAATCAATCTTGCAATCGATTACTTGACTCCCTGTTACGGGAAAACTCCGCTGTCGTTCGCCGCTGCCTGTTGGATACTTCAGCTCTCCTATTTGGACACTCTTGGAGACCACTGGCCTCGATGCACAAGGCGTACGTTCGGCCGCAGTCTGGATACCCGAAATCACAACTGGCCGACCCTTTCTTTCCCATTCCTTCGTCACACTATAACTGCCTCTCTCTTGATCCCGAGGGGCTGGCCCTTGCCCCCGGCTGAACGTGCGATTTCGTCTTTCGTTATTTATCTATTTTGTTCTAATTACAGGGGTTTGCGTAAGTTTTGGGTTAGCGACGAGTATGGGTCATACATCTACCACTTCTGATCCAGACTATCCAGCCGCCACAAGTAATTATACCACTTGACTCCGCGGGACAGCTGACTTTTGTCTCTGACTCCGATCCGGTCACGGCGCAAATCAAGGCTAGCTTGCATTTCCTATCCCGATGATGATAGTCGTCGTCGTCTCCTAGGGTTGGAGGGATTGACCATCTCCTCTGACGGAAATACGCTGCACGCGCTTCTGCAGTCTGCAACTGCGCAACGGTGGAAGTGGGAAGAACGCCAACTGTTACACATGACTACTCGCCTAGCCTCGCCTACGACATCTCTCACGAAACGGCCGTCGCTCGTTGGCGAGTGGGTTGTGCCTTTGCTACTTGACAGTTCCGGCGAAACGCTTCCTGCGAACGAACTGCACTACTTTAAAGACGGGGTGTTCCTCGTACTCGCCTCGCCCGTGACAATAATGGGCATGGCGGAGCTGTGACGTTATTCGGAATACAAATCGGTGCCTCCTCCCACCCGTCAGCACCGGGGGTTGTTGGGTCGGCTGACATGGCTGTGGTGTCATAGGCGTGCAGACCTGATTTCGACCGTGGGCGCGACTGACATTCACGGTGTAAGGACGTGAGGGTCCTAGGTGAGTTCGAAGGCGGAGAGGATCTACCTCCAAGAGTAGGGGAAGAGAGAGTGGGATTGTCCTTCGAGTGCCCGCGTTTGGGCCTGACTTCCGGGGCAATCACACACTGAGTTAAAGGGGAAAACGAGACTTTTTTTTGATTCAATACCAAGTAAAAGTTCATATACAAAGGGGATCCTCTAGCTCGGAAAGCAAAAGGAAAAGAACCTAAAGGAACACGGACAAAGGCCGCGTGGCCGAGGCGATCGAGAGTCCGAAAATGGACGGTTTCGGGCTCAGCCGGAATGCTGGCCTTACAACGGCACCTCGTCCGACAGTCCGGGCCACCCGATTGCACCTGGAGGCGTGCTGTCTAGTCGCATTGTTCCAGCGACATACTTTAGCTTTGTGGACTATCTCGACAGCGAGCAACTGGCGCGATTTGGCTTACACAATGTGGTACACGTTCTAATCACCGAATGATAAGGAGGAAGGCTGAAATTTCGACTCAGGTAGTCCCTCGAGCCAGACATTGATTACTGCAAAGTGGGAATCGCTCGCCATCGCACCAGTGTTCGCCGATCCTGCAGCACCTGATGATTATCTCCTTTTCACCACCGTAAGTGCCCCGGCAGCCTGTCTGTAATTAAGACTGACAGCTTCTCCCATAGGCTGACAATGACTTTATGTCGACGCATGGTATATTCGATGATGAACCGTTCGACGCAGGTTCGAATAATAGCCAATTCCTTGTGTTCCGTGTAACCCTTCCCAGGCCACAAGTGGTAATCTGATACGAAGTACATCCCCTTAGGCGATCGCCATGTCCACATAGGTTAACCGTTCCGTAGCCAATCGTTGTACCACTGTGAGAGGAAGGACACCGTGGATAAGATATCATCTTTTGTGCAATCCCTCGGTCATCTGAGAAACATTTATTCACCAAAAGTTGGGTCTGTCTGACATTCCTTGAGATTTTACGTGGGTTGTGTGCCCTTTCCGCGAGCAATTGACGAGCCATGTAGCAATTTGCTAATTGTAAAACATGAAGATCGACCTCACTCGCTTACATTCTACAGTGATCGAGGGACTCCCAGATTTTACATTGGAGATATTTCCCGCAGAAAAAGAGTTTGAGGGGTCAAGCTAGTCAAGTACGTACCACATTAGCAATGACTGGAAATCGTATAGATTGAAATACCATTTCCTATGCTGTCAATAGGGGTGCACAGCTTGGTGCTTCAGTGATGCTTTAGACGAGGGCAAGAACCAAAAACCGCCATCCACGACCCCACGATTCCGACGATTGACTTAATGCATACTCTAATTTCCATGGACCTTTACGGACCAGAGTGAGACCAGAGTCGGACCAGGGTCCAAAGGTCATGACCCTGCCAACCTTGCGTAATAATAATCACCTCGTTTGAGTTTCGAGTGGCACTCGTTAACCTTTTTTTCTCTCCGAAGGGACCCGGGCTATTACACCTGTTGGTATATTTGTACCACTGAAGTTCCTATTTTTCCTCGAGCGCCGATGAGTTTATGCAAGAGTTCATGTTTCAGTATAGCAAGTTCCAATATAAGACCAGTGACCCACCTGTGTTCCCGATCGAACGAAAGACATGCATGGACGTCCGCGTTCACGAAGATTCCAGGCAAGAAACCCACTCAGTTCCGAGTAAGGTGGACTTCTGGCGCAAGGCTGACATTTCCGCCCAGGATCTTTCTTTACAAGCCGGCTATTCGTGCAACGCCGCCAGATGTATCACCGCTATCACATGTCCTCATGAGTGCAACCTAAGGATGATGAGGGTGGTGGTAGGCCAGAAAACCCCTCGTTTTATTGACTACGAACACAAGTTTCAATTTTTGAACTGAGGTTGAGTCTCAAGCAAGGTCTCAAGTCCCCCTCGAAGTCCCTATGCGATAGAATTCAAATTCGTCTACAATAAAGTCTAGATTCAGAGTTCTAGATCCAGAGCAGTCATGAAATTACCAATTCTTATTCACACTTCTTCCCACAGTGCCCACCCGAACCCGAGATACAGGGTGATGGAACGGAATCAAGTCGAGTGGAAATGAGGGCTGTCGGCCGTAGATCGCTGTTTCGAAAACTTTGACTTGACGGTGACGTGATGGCTGACAGCGCTGACACTCGCCTCCTCCGAGCCCGAGTCATCGCAGCTTGAGCGTAGAGCCGGCCGGAGCTTCTGAAAACCCTTAGAGTGCGCCCAGATACCCGACACCCGACGTACTTGGGCCTTGGCGGAACTACTCAAGATCCGATTTAACGGAATCGGGACGAGACGGGAGAAAGGCTGTCATATGGTCTGAACAGATCCTTCATCGGTACAGTACAGTACAAATGAAAAGGTTGCTGCCTCAGATTCCGCGCACAATTACGACATCCCATGAGGGCGCAAATGCGTTCGACTCATCGTAACCGCGTAAGCATGAATAATTCTACATTAACGGACAACAACTACAACAGAGGATTGTTATATATACGAAGAACAAGAAACGTGTATGTTAGCGGGCAGGATTGCAAAGTGATATCAGCAGATATGTGGTTGAGCGTATCATTGTGGGTACAATTATGCAGCACTAGTGTATAGGGGTAACCAGCTTGAAAAGAAGAAAAAGAGGAACATCGAGAAAAGCGCCAGGAGAATCGCTTACTGCCGCAGGCATTTGATGAGCTTGTTCACACCATCAAGGCCGAAGCCGTCGTCAGCGGGGTAGCAGACATACATCGGCATGTGCTGTGAGTGGAACTTGTTCTGTGAAAGATCCAAGCAAGTCAGCATCATGTGAGGATCGAGTCAAAATGAACAGGGAACGTACGCGGAAATCACCGCGGCGAGTCAAGCCAGTAAGACCAATGACCTTGTTGTATGTCTTGCTGAGCCATGTGATTTTCCAGCCGCTCAAGTTATCGACGGGTGTGAGCGAGTCCGAAGCCGTGATGCCGAACGTGACGGCTACACCACCATGACGGATGCCGGTGGGCGATGCCTTGCCCGACGAACTGTCTGAGCGGGGCGGAGAATCCGAACGTCCCGAGTCGACACTCTGCGAACGAGAGTGACCAGAGTTCTCCCCGATCTTGCGGGCGACTTCGATGTCGGTCTTGGTCCACAACAGCGCGCCGTCCTCCGATTTGCGATCAGACTCGTCGGAATAACACCCTCGTCTTGCAAATCCGACATCGCGCGGTAGATGATCTCTTCAGAGGTACCACGGGGTGCATTGGGGAACGACGCGGCGTTCTTGATCTGGTACTGATTGTGGTGGATACGAGCGAGGACGAGGAGGGCAACGATGTTGCTGTCCTTCTCAGCGATCCAGTACCTGCGATGCTCAAAGTCGAGCCAGGGCTGGAAAGAAGTCTGGATCGGGCAGAGATTGGCCACCGGCAGTTTGAAAGCGACAGAATACAACTTACGGATGCAATCTGAATGCCGGTCTTGCTCTTCTTCCAATTGGCAATGCCCTCTTCAACTTGGTGCTTCATCGCATCAGTCCACTGGTCGGGTTGGATCTCGCGCACTCGGACGTTCTCGCGTTCTGCGCGGCGCAAATTCTTCTTGAAATCCTTGACCTCAGACCCTCCTCCGTGTGAGTGAGCAAGCTCGACGACCGAGCGCGGGTCAAGGAAGTCCTCGACGATACAACTGAGCGCACTCCAGGCAAACTTGGAACCTTGACCGCCAAGGACCTGCTCCATCTGACCATCGACGCAAAGCCAGATCGGGCGGAGCTTTTGCGATTTGGCCCAATCGATGAATGCGGCACAAGTTGCCTCCAGGGCAGCCGGGTCGGAAACAATCGGGTTGCCCCAGGCAAAGACGAAAGGATCGGAACGGAGGTAGCCCTGTACAGGGGGGAATGAAGACTGTGGGATGGGAACGCTGGGGCGCCATATCTTGTAACGAGCAAACTCGAGCCATGAAGTCGCAGAAGATGAACCGTATTGGGCGATCAATTCAGCGATACCGGCCTTGTCGCCAGTGGCGTTGTCAGCCTCAACATCAGCGGCTTGTACGGGGGCAGAAGTAGAAGGCTGCTGGAAGTCAAGCTCTCCCATGTCGATAGAGTCTGGGTCTTGTGCTTCAGTAGTAGGGGGCGCAGGTGCTGTTGGCTTGGGTACGGAAGGCTCGCCCTGTGTGGACTGCTTAGACACCTCCCGCTGTACAGTGGAGGAATGTGGAGTGGCGGTGGTGGCGGGCGGGGCAGGGGTGGTAGCAGTAGGGACGGGGGTGGCCAATGTTGACTGAGTGGTCGGCTCTGGAGTACGCCAATATTCACCGAGCTTTGAGAGACGGCTCTTAGGGTTGAAGGCAGAAGTGTCGAATGGAAAACGGGAGAGGAGGGTCGCCATTATAGGAATTAAGAGAGAGTTCAGTAGTAGGAGGCGAGATAACAAATGGAACAAACTGGTAAGGAATTGGAGAAGAAATTGGAGCAGATTATATAGGAGTGGAGGACCCTAGACCCGGCGAGTGAGAGTCATCCTGCGTAAGCTGCGTTCGCGCAAAACCTTGGCAAACGCAAAGCCGATTAAAGATCTTGTCAGCAATCATCAGCATCGCACAGCCACACCCGACACCCGTCGGCCCTGCGTCTGAATAATAAGTTTTCCTATCTCACCCGAAATTACTCACAAGTTCCTATGATTGTTCCAATGTTCCCAGCGTCTTGGTGTTTTGTTTTCTCTATCCGGAGGGGTATGGTTAACCCGGAATAGAAAACAACTCGGAGTGTGATCGACCGTTTCCGGAGAAGCCGCGTCAAGATTGGAGCATGGTCGTTTTCGGAACATTTCGGTTGAAGTTCCAACTATGATGCATTCTAAGTGGATCATTCTAGCCATGCTCCACGATCCGGTCCGTTGAATCGGGGCCATGTACCATGTCCGGTCACGTGATGTGCGATTGTGTGTCGACACGAAGCTGTGTTCCTGTTCCATCTTGGTGAAAATGGCACCACCCACGCCCCTTGCTGCGCATTCAAATGGTTTTTTAAGCACAACTACTCCATCTTTCTTTCGTCTTGACCACGATGTACGACAAGACTCCAGTATACCCCCACCAGCAGCATCTCACCTGGGCTCATGAGCCTTTAAAATCCGTTTATGTCTCTCAGCGCCTCTTCACAACACTCCTCCTCGTACCACTTTGGGCCATCTACTATGCCATCCTCCCTCGCTCTTTCCGCCCTCGTCCTTCATGGTCCATCACACAGGTCATCGTCGTCAAATTCACCAAGCGCATTTCCAAGGTCACCGAAGTAGCTGGGGTCACCTGGGGAACCCGTGATCCTACTCAAGAACCAGATGAAACGTCTCTCAACGAGACCCGTTTCGCTTGGGTCCCGCCTCTTTCTGATGAACTCCGCACCGGTGTTGTCGATGACAATGAAGTCCAATGTCTCAGGGTCGGTACTTTCATATGGCCTAGAGTCCCCTCTCCCGCCGTGCGCATGCGCCGTCTGCTCCAAGGTGGAGGTGGAAGTGCGGCCGAAGATCATTATCCCCCAAAGTACATTCCCGACAACGTGCCCATCCCTTCTTCTAAATTCAATGTCGACGATTGCATTACGGCCTCCTCCACGCCCGCTTCTCAGTACAAATTACCCAACATCTCCGAACTAGACGCACATCTACCAGAAGTACTTCGCTCCAATGGGGATGCGGATGTGGAGGCAGGCGCAGTTAATTCTCCCCCTCACATGATTGGGAATATACCTGCATGGAGGTGGATACTGTCATATGTCTGCTCACGAGAGCTCTGGTACTTCCCGGATACCTCGTCGCCTGATGAAGGTATGCGTCATGCCAAAACGGATGCATCTTCGTGGTGCTAATATAATTTATCAGGACAATCTTTTTGAAGAGATTCATGGTGCGTCTTTAGGCACAATGTCTTTTCTCGTTCTCTCAATCTTCGTTCAGCCGTCGAATACAGACTTTTGCAACACGCACCCATTCCTGGCGCCTTACAAGATGCTGCAGCCGTCTATGCGCACATCGTTACGCACCATCTTGGTGCGCGCAAAGGCCCAGATGGCAAGTACCATTACCCAGATCCCTCCATACCTTATCACAGGCACGCACCGATGTCTACGCCACTTCGTGATACTGCTTCAGCCACATTTAGTCCGAGTGTAGATCAAGCTTTGGATTGCAAAACGCGTTTCAACAGTGTTACGCTCCAGCCAGGCACGGTGGCTTCCCCGGTAGCTGATGCCGAACACCGACAACACTTCGAGACTATTCCAGGACATCATAAGAGCTCTGACTCGGTCGACCCAGTGATCAGCGGAAATGATGCGACCCCACGTTTATCTATTGGCTCTTCTCATCTGTCGCGAGTAAACGCCGATCCAGTCACTTCAGCTTATCGCCCACGCATAATTCTCATCGGCGATAGCGCAGGCGGCAATCTCGTATTAGCACTTTCCCGTTGGATTAGAGATGAAGGTGTACTGCCTGTCCCGGACGGGATGCTCCTTTTGTCACCTTCTTGCGACCCGTGTATGCACCACACTCGTTCCAAGGTTCAGCTTTGCTGATGTCATTTGTGTTTGTCAACAGCGCATACCCTCCCTCAGGTACCCGCCTCACGTCGGCCACGGCCACACGCCGACACAGACTATTTGCTAGACACCCCAGAGCCGCGCGCTCTACTTTCCCGTACATTTCTCGGCCACCATCCGGTCGAAATGGTCTACTCGCCTTACGTTTCGCCCGCGAGCGAGTGGGTGCTCTCGGTGTTCCACGGAATGACGGAGGGCATGATCGATCTCGAGCCACTGGGCCCACACAGAGACTCGCGCGATTACCGCGACGAAGGCATCAAGACGTATGACTGCACCGTCAATGGTGACCCCAGGTCCCCGGACGTCCGCACCCCGGCGAGCAATCCGTTTATCCGCCTGCCACCGGGAATGGGTCTCTTCACCGAATTTCCGAGAGCGATGATCGTGGTGGGCGACGCGGAGCGGCTCGAGCGCGAGGTGGTCGCGCTGGAGCGAGCGCTCGAGTACGACGGCGTACGCGTGCGGATGGTGTGGGCTAAAGACGCGGTGCACGACATTCTGATCATGGGTGCGTGGGACGAACGCGTTCGAGAAGGCGTATGGAAGGAGATTGGCAAGTGGGTACGCGAAGTCGTGGCGGAGTAAAATCCGCCCGGTCAAATATAGAAGAGGATCGAGAGCACATATAATGTAAGGGGGGATCGAGGGACCCCGCGCATCGCTTGCAGACATTAATTAGGACTTGTTTATCACTCATTGGGGGATCGTCGGTGTTGTTGTACTTCTATTGTATACATACATACATAAACTCTCGCTACTTTTAACGGCCCCCTGCGGTGTTTGGTTAGTCGAGGACTCGAGATATGTTAGGCCGCCCTTCTCGGCTAGCGAAACAGAACACATGGACTCGTGGACCAATGAGGACCACAAAACAGCACACGTTGATGACAGGCCCACGACGGAGACAAGCGGAAGGCCAATTGACCAATTAATACGAGGTACTTTGTCGATGCGGTTCGGCGCGGTACAGCATGGGCCCCACGCTGGGGTTGCTGACCCCAGGACAAGGGTCATGGCGCTGATAGGGTGTCCGATCAGTAACGGGTGATGGGCAGAGGAGGGAAGGTTGAATGGATGGGCAAAGGGGGTTGATGGTGACTGCGGGTAACTCAAGGCAGTGTTCGCACGGCGGCCGGCGGAGAGACGAGGAGGCGAGGTTGATCCTGCTGTGTTGGAAGCAGCCGACTAGCTGGCCGTGGGACGGTGCGAACCCGCGGGAGGAGCAGAAGCCTGCAATGTGAGTGGAGTAAGAGGACCAGCAGCTCTGAGAAGGTTGGGAGATGAACCGAGGGGGCACGTTTGCCGCACACAGGACACGCAGCCGAGGCAAGGCAGAGGACGCAACCGAGTAATAACGGGCGAGATGCGGCGCTCCCTACTGTAACCACCTTTGGGTGGACAACAAATTTGCGCTTGGTCGGTGCTTACAATATACTGTGGCGCTTGATGGGAGAGCAACCGTCACACACGTGGAAGGGTACTGTAAGGTTGTAACAGAAATGGCTTCTGCTCTGGCCAGTGGCAACAGCTTTCTGCTAGTGTCATCACTCTCGTAAGACCGATGACGCTTGTTTAGATTTATTGTACGTCTGTGGCGGCAAGATCCCCGTCACGTCGCAAACGGTTAGTGAATCGAGACAAGCTGAGACCAAACCGAGCCGAGAAGATGCGCGACAGGACATTGAATAGAGCACTGGCACGTTTACACAGCAGAGAAGCAGTGAAGAAGCAAAGACGGGGGCCAAAAAATTCCAGAAATCGGTCGATGACCGCTACCATTCATTGCCAGAAGATCTTATATGATAGGCGAAACGCAATGGCCAATGAAATTAGCAGATGCTGTGGAGCATTTGGAGAAACAGCGTAGAGGACATTATGTGCATCCGAGTCTTCCCTAATTGAGATGATTCGTGTAGTTGAGCAGCTCGGCAAAGGACCGGACCGAGACACGACCCCCGACAATTTATCAGCCATTATCGGGGAAGCACGCTTGTAAAATAAGGTGTTGCACGCTCTATAGTACTGACCTACACCTCGCTTGGGGCCTGCCATCTCCCGTTCCCTCTTTCTACCATGGCCGCCGCCATCTCGTATTCCCCTCGTCGTCCCCCACCTTCGACATCCTACAAACCATCTACTTCCACATTACCCCAATCAAAGCGAAATCATGACTTCATCCGCCCGAGACTTCCCACTGACCCATTCTCTAATAACGCCTTCCGTCAACGAGACCCCCTCGTCCTAAACGCTGAACGTCTATTTCACACCGCCTCCACCTCTCACCCGAGGCGTGATGTCATCCTGGTCCTCGGTGGTCAGTAGTTCTTTTCTGATGAAACCGCGCCTTTGCCTCATTCTATCACAGTCCCAAGCACGAAAGACCTTGCACCTCTATTCAACTCTGAACGCCTTGTATTTTCTCTTCTCATAATCGCATCCCATCAACCCCCCTTGGTCCCTCCCAAGGTTCAACCTGCGGTCCGCATCCTCCATCTGACAGCGCCACTCGGCTTGGAGCAAGCCGGTGCCATCCGTTTCGTGAACACCCTCGAATGGGCCGAGCGCGTCGCACGCGTATGGCGCAAGGAAGGCGGTATCGGTGTGAGAGAACTCACCGAGAGCGACCAGGACGGGTTTGGGGCCCTCACACCACCCCCCAAGTTTCTTGGCCAACACTCGAAAAGCAATACACCTTCCCCCGTCTCATCGACTTCGCACCTTGACTCCGCCGCTTCTTCCGTTCCCACTGCCTCATCTCTTGGCAAGCGGAGCTTCTTCAAGAAGCTCAGTCTCCGCTCCGAGCGGGCCCTTCCGTCACCTGACTCTTCCCAGCGTCCTTTCGATGCGCTCGTCAACTTCCTTCCGCACAACATATCTGACAAGTCCCTACTCAAGCAGGCCATTCTAGTAACAACTATCAGTCGTCCCTTTCTCGTCGCTGCCACTCCTCCGTCTCATTCTCCACCGACGCGCCCCTCCGCTCCCAAACGAGGCTCGGTGTTCAGCCGCATCTCCATATATTCGATGCCTCCTACGCCACCACTTGGCTCTCGGGACTCACTCAGCAGTCTCGTCACGGGCACCCCTTTTTCTCAGAGCCCGCAGATCAAGCCCCGTCTCGTGCATCTACTACCACCCCGCCCGCGCAACTCGGTCACCAATCGCGTCTTGCACAGCATCGAATCGTTCCTTCTATCCTTTTCGTTTCCGCCCGCCTTGGAAATTAAAACCACCGATGGGCTCGAGCCCGCACGTACGTGTCTTCTAGAGTCTGCCGCGTTTGCAGAACCCGTCGGTACTCCTCCGAGCTTGAACATCAACTGGACGGTCGCGGACATCCTATTGAGCGGCTGTCTTGACGACGAACCGACACCCCGCGCTTGGCTTTCTGGTGCGGCGGACATCATCGTCGCGTCACCTCCGCCGACGCAGCATTCCCCACCGATCGCGCGTCTCGATCCCCATACCCCAGCGTCACTCGACGTAACCACCCGCTCGAATCTCGGAATTAGTGCGCTCCCGACGCCACCTGATTCGGAAGAAGACATGTCATCACGGCATACACTACCCGCTGCCAAGGGCTCGAGTCATAAGCACGCGTTGGGATGGAAATTTTGGAGGCGGCGTATGGCGTCGGACACATCGCGGTGAGTGTTTCACGTTCAGAAGGTGCGCCTTGTCGACATGGAGAATTATTTTGATACCTCGCCTGGCTATTGGACTAGCGGACACATACTCTTGTATCCCTGCTTTCCTCCCTCATATTGTTCAACTCCCATACGGCATTTATGTATTTTCTTTGCCACTATGACCCGACTCTTCCATTGGGACTATGCCTTATCCCGTTACTTGTTTTTTTGGCCAACTCACGCATTTAACTCCGTTCGATCCAATACCATCCATAGTGTGTCGAGGGGGAACTATTAACGCAAACATCGGATTCCAATCCAGGTTGCAACCTGTACCATTTAGGACTACGGTCCCACATACAATCCCAACGTCTTACCTTAATAATTTACCTCAAACTTGTAGACGAAGCAGAGTTCATGGTCACATATTACATCAACGTAACACGGTGTTAGTAATGAAGACTCTGACAGCGTGCCCGAGAAAGCCAAGGTCGCGACGTATATAAGTGCAGTCCCAAAGCACCATCATGCTTTGGCGCGCAACGGTGCCTCACTTCTCAACACTTGACACAGCGCGAAGCCACTTCCACTCCAGAGCGGGGAGGCTATCAGAGGAAGGATAGAAAATCGAATTTGGACGAGGAACCGAAGGACATAATCTAGTATTACATGGTGCTACATAGGGTTCTGTGCCCCAAGGAGTCGGTAGTGAATGATGAGAACGTTCCGCCGGTGGGGGCACGGGAGATGTCCGAGAGCCGGTGCAGGTCATAAGCCTTTGAACGTGTCACGCTTGACGCCTGCACAGCATACCGGGATACCCCTGCTTCATTGCGGGTTTCAGCGAACCGAATAGAACGCCAAGCTCTCCGAGAAGGTGATTGGTGGCGCACCAAAGCGGTATGAAGAAAAAAAGGGGGGGGGTTCCACTTAATGGCATCATCATCACCTCAAAGATTGCGCCTCGTAGTCAGGCTTTGCGTCATCACGCTTCCAGGGAGGGACTATATATAGACAACGCTGGTCCAGAACCAAAGAGTCACACCACGGCGAGGGTTTGCCGCTGGATCCCCACGCCAATGCTATCAGAGGGACCTTTTTTCTCCCAGCGCCTGGAGTTCCTCCCGAGGAGTGGCCGTGGAGTCGTTACCGTTGACTCGGTAAGCCGAGCGAACATCAGAAAATAAGAGGCCGGGCGCGAAAAGGGGCACCGCTTTCTGTTTATGATTGGAAGAGATTGCATCAAAAGACACCATCAATCTGTTAGTAAGAGCCGGCGGTACGAGACAACCACGTGAGTAGCGTCGGCGCTCGTGCCACCGCCACGCCAACGCGCGCGAGATCAGTTCGCTTGGGATATGCTGGGTATTGCCTGTGGCACGGCGTAGCGGGTCGAGATGACGATCGCATTGATTGCTGGAGGCGCGCGTGTATAAGCAGTACCGTCAGAGAGTGTCGCAACAGTGAAAGTGACTCAGAGCCCCAGCCGTGACTTCAAGTACAAGGCAGTCAGGGAAATGGAAGAGGGTGCACTGCATGCAAAGCAGAGTTTTTGGACCAACAAAACCCATAGAAAACCCATATGATATCCTTGATAAATGGTTGATGTTTAACACTCCATAGGGTTTTCTATGGGTTTGATTGGTCTGAAAAGCCTGCTTTGCACCCAGTGGTGAACTGGTAAATCTTGGCGCGACATAGACAGCGGTTAGTCCTGTGGAGGTGCAAAAGCAAGAATAAGATTGTGATTTAGAATGACTTTAAAGTCAGATAGTAGCGGAGAAGGACGGAGACAAATTCTTCGATGGATCGGCGGGGGGACCGACCATCCTACGGCCACGGAAGAACACCAGCTGGGGCGTAGAAAATTTCGGCGAGAATAAGTGCTTCTTGTGCACTGCTGTCAGAACGGCCAAGAGTGGTTTTGTGTTAGATATCAGAGCACAAAAGAAAGGAGCGCGAGAAAAGTAAACTGTATAGAGCGAATTTGAATCATAGCAGCCCGCGGACAGAATCCCGTGCGGGTCAACGATACCCGGTCAGCGGAGGAAGAAGGCAGACGCGGGCATCAGCCAGAAGAGACTCTCGGAATTCATTTGCGCCTCGCACCCTTTTGCGAAGACATATATGTAGAGGTCCGTGCGGCACAAGAACGCGCGGGGAACTATGGGGCAGGAAAGTGAGAATCGAAGGTCGCCGGCGTACCAATGGTGCCGAGTGTGTTATCGCGCGCGGTTGGCACGCCACGGGGCGATGTTGGGGGGAAAGACGGCGAGTAATTTTGAAAAGAGAGTGATGCACGCAGTGTGGAGACAAGGCGTTCGTAGAAGATAGTGGTCGCCGCGATGTATGCAAGAAGCCGGACTTTAAATTGTCTACAGTCCTCGTGTCGACCTTCGGCAGCTTTTGTTTAAACATTGGAGATAGCTGTTGTATGGGGACTGTGTACAAGAAGCGTTGCTAGTCGCTCTACCGTTCGGTATAGAAATCAGATACACATTGATGGTGATGATGGGGGCTGGCTGGCGGTCAACTGGAAGGAGGGACTGTGTGAACAACGACGACCGTCTTATGTTTCTTGCCTGATGTGGGAGGAGACGGGGACGGACAAATGTCGCTTCATCCGACAGGAGAAGGTGTATGTGACTCGACATGAGTCGGCGACTTCGTTGCTCTGACTTACAGTAGCAATGTAATGGAAGTAAGCGAGCGCTACCGAGTTCGGCCTCCGGAAAGAACGGTTGATCCCGCGGTGCGCCTTACGGTCAACGATGTGGAGTCAGCACTGTAGCACTCAGGGGTAGTCAACAACAAGGATGAATCGTTGCATACGCATTCTTCCCCATCCGCGATTTTGCAGCCCGCGGTTCCTCACATCCGTGGACTTTAGTCATTCCTTCACCCACCCCTTTCGTGAAAGAGGACACAAAGCGGGTCTGACCCTTACTCCGGTTGCTGTGCTCCAAGGCTGTACCAACCCCCGAACTTTATACAGCGACCGACCCGGTGGAATTTACCTGCTGGAAAGCCGATTCTTCGATGAATGCCAAATCGAACCCCATCTCCACTTACTCAACATGGTGGAGGGCGTAATGGACAGCCTCAAGAATCCACTTTGACTTGCATCAGTGTCAACCGTCAGACAGGTCGGGGGGAACTCCAAACCAACCCTCCGATCTCAGCCCTCTTTGAGGAGCGAGCTCGTCTGGTGGTTGGTCGTGGCTCGCACGGGCTGTCGTAACGTCAGCTGTCGTTACTCACAATCCTCTCGATCGGGCACTCACTGCTGTCTTCTTGGTGCTTCTGTCGTATGTTTTCACAGAGATCTCATTGTCACCGTGCGCGCTCGTTCTGTCAAACGCTCGCACGCATCGCTAAATACGATGTATAAGCTTGACATGTATACAAGCCCCAAACTGAATAGCTTCTCGTACTTAAATTGCACATATTTTAGCCATAAGTATATTGGCTTCAAACGTCAAACCCCTGCGTCGCTACTAGGTTGGGGCTGCCAATAGATTTCAAGAGCTTCGAAGACAGCGTGTGTGCGCACTGTCACCCTATAATTCACTCTTGGCTACTTTCGTGAGGGTCTTTGATACGTAAGGATGACTGTCAGCGTCGTCCCACTTCGCACACCCTGTCACGAGTCGCTTATCTCTCAGAACCTCATGACCTATGGTGGCGCGAGGCGGTTGGGGCTTTGTGCTGGCATCCGACTTTTGCACACTCCTGTCTTGGCAAACCATCCTAAGCCAGTATCTCCAGCCAACGTGTCTGCAGTTCCTGTGATGTTTCTCAGATTCATCCTGTCACCCCTTTTCCCCCCCCTCGTTGCCATACGTTCTTGCTACCTCCAAGAAGCAGCTTCAATGCACTGTCCCTGCCAGTGATACCAAAAGTGACACTTCCAAATTTCAATCAGCGATGCTCCCCCCCCCCGGAGGAAGTGTTCCAAAAGCCGCGGGCCGGGTAGTCCATCCATCATACTGTATGTTATTTCGTTCACGAACTTAGCTTAAATCTCCGCCTGGGCGACAGGCACCGAGTTTCTCGCTGCTGCGCAGCAGGGCGCCGCGTTTTCGTGTTCCCTCATGGTGCAAGCCAATTCATCTTAGATCGTTGATCCGACCACTTCTCGTATTGGTCTAGTCCCGCGCGACCGCGCGCAGCCCTGCATATACAATCGGGAGCGAGAGCGAGAGACGCCCGACCCACTTTCCGCGCGTCTTCACCCTTCGAATCCTGTCAAATGTTCTCCGCGGACATACCTTGCAAGACCGGGTTTGGCCGCACAAACCGGTGGCTCAGGAGACGGATCAGGATTGTGTGCGGTCACAGCCTGGCAGCCTGATGGTGCGGACAGGTTTAGATCCCGCAGCTTCAGACTTGCCCGGCGTCCGTTTCCATTCCGCAACCTGTATGCTAAAGGCTGAGACCGAAACTAAAAATAAATGTTTGCATTCTACCAATGAGATGAACAGAACTTCTACGTCCTAGCACGATGGGTGCGTCGGCTCGGTTGGGGGTCGCAGACGAGACTTTTGGTTTGACCCGCAACCCCAGAGTAATTCGATGGCCCCATGACGCTGACATGCGCTCGCTCGCGTAAAGCAAGAACGATGAGCAGCTGGGCGCGTTCTATTCTCGCTCCAACCCCTCGGCAAGTCTAGACAGCAGACATGCCGGTATTTGGGTGCGCCCAGCCCAGCGGAGCGTCTTGACAAACCCCTAATCATTGGAAGACGGTCCTCGCGCGGACGAAGAAGCATGTACCGGCAGAAGGATACGCCATTCAAGCCGGTGGTAGATAGTATGAAGAGGGAGAAGGCAGCTTACCGAGGATCGCAACGTAACTGAATAGTCAGTGTTCTAAATAAAGTGGAGGGTAGGTCAGCGGCGATTGTGCGATGCGCTAGAGAGAAAGGCACCGGAGCTATCGAATCTATGGCCGTGCTAGACTGAAAGACTTCGATATCCCCTTGCGGGCGCAAGAGTGCGGATATTAACGGAAGGATGATTCGAAGCACGAAAGGGGGGAAACCAAACCTGTCTACATTACGTGAATTCGTGGTACCCAAAGGTCTCGAGCCGATTTCTCCCTTCCTAAGCGAGTCATACTCGTGGAGACGTGCTCCACAAGTACGATAGTTCGACATCTGAAGCGAGGGCGAAGGGAAGTCCAATACAACACGCCTTCAACAGCTGGCTTCCGGCGCCGAATTCCTTGCTTATTGTGTGGCACGTTTTGTGTCGAGAATATCGCGTAACGAGAGCCCTCGTTCGTGTGCCCCCAAGCCCAACTGGCACGAGACACTGATAGGAAGCCACAAAGGCGGTCACGGACTTGGTGCTGCATTAGTGTCGGAGTTATGGCCAGAGGATATCAAGTGGCCGACTTGACCTTTGCTTCGCGGGAGGTTTTTGCGAAACATCCCGTCAGGCTATCATAATATAATGATCCGCAGTTCTCAGACCACGTCGAAGGGCTGCCAGAAAATGAACCAACCAGAGGGCGCGAGTGGAGTAACAGGAATTCTACTGGGGGATTGTGCGGCCGACGCTGAACTACCACTAGGGAAATGAGACATGCACGACGCACACACACCTCAAGACCTATCGGGGAGAACAGGATCGGGCTCACCGTTTCTGACCAAGATAAACAATCTGTTATGCTAACCTGACAAGTTCAATTGATAACTTCTTGCGGTTAACGCGGCTTGGCCACCGGGCTGGCCCTATGATGGTTCGCAATCTAGTTCGGCTTGGAATTCCATATGTCCGTAGTCGTTTAGGGCGTTTAGCAGCCATCAGGTGACTCACACAGTCTGCGGTACCTGCTGCGAAACGATCGATTGCACGACCCAGCCCTGGCGGTCAGCAGGGGCGTCTGGAGGCCGGTGATTCGCAGTCCGGCTGCTGAGTGATGCCAGTGCCCACTGGATGGTGTGTGCCCTTGTGCCATGCGGCCGATTGAAACAAGGCATCAACGAATAAGCGCTGAGCTGTCGCAACGAGCGCAGGAAGCGCAGGAAGCCGGTGTTGATTGTCAGAGCATCCGAGTTGGGATTCAGGGGCTAGGGTGCCGCGGCGAATCACTAATGGATCGCATAGGAGTGAATGCTGGCACAGCCGGATATATGTGCGTTGGTCGGGTAAACGAACGGATTCAGCGTCTGTTCGACGTAAACGACCAACGATCAATGAAGGCGGCTCACAAATTTGAAACGAGGAGGTCGAGGCTGCTGATGGATGCATCGAATTCGAATTTTGAAAGAGGGCATGAGTGGTAAGTTAACACGACCGCCACGATGCTTCCTTTCCGAGATCAGGCCAAGGTGAATGGCCAATATTTGGTGCTTCCGTCGGTTGGTCAGGCGTCCGATCAGCTATCCCACAGCTGACTCCGGCATGGGATGAAGCAGCAGATCTCCATGAAAAATACAAAACAAGAATTGAGTCCTCGGCCGAACAGGGGCGAAGAAAGTTCAAAGAGTAGCATCCGCTGTGGGCTTGAAAACTCCGACAAGACGTTGACTAAATATCGGTATGATCCCCTACCCGCAGAGAGCGGAAAGGAGCAGCTGCTGACTCGGAACACAGCACGCTATGTCTGTCTAGACTCGCTCGAGACTTGGCCTTGGTGAGTAAGATAAATATATGAGGCACGTGGTTGCGACGAACGATGGAGGCATAGCAACCTGATCGGGTGAAATGGTCGCAAAAACTTACGGTAGGGAAGGTGGTAAGAATGGTTTTATCGATTGTGATCACCATCGCCGGAGTAAATAAAATTTCGTAACCCATAAAGAAATCAGAGAAGCGAGCGCTATTGTATAGAGACATACAGAGTACGAACGCTCTCGGGTGTTCTTACGTTCCGATGTCAAGGCCGGCGAAGGGCCACAGTCGCAAGTAAAGGCAAAAAGGGGCCGGGCCGGGGGGAGGACCGAAAGGGAAACAGGTGAGCTGAAAGGAGCGGATGGAAGCAAAGAATGGAAATGATCGGGCGAGGCGAGATAAATTCAGTCGCGAATGAAGATAAGTGAAATCGATGATCATAGATGGAGAGCGTGGATCAAGTTCTGGGTGATATGGCACGGGGAGATGGCACGGTGGCATGGGGATGGGATGGCGTGGCACGCGGCACGGTCCTGAGGACGAAAAAGAGGTAGCTGTCTATCCTGGGAACCTGGGAAAAATGGCGAGATCCGCGGGGACTACGAACCGATCGAATTGCCAGATCGCGTTGCCGTTCTTTTTTAGGGCCAGACGCCGCCGTCAGGCCGTTCAGGTCGGCCTCAAGTTTGGTTGGCGCCGCATGAGCGTCTAACGGTGCGTCAATTTCAAAACATGTTGGGCAGCGTCTCAGTGGCTCTCTTTATTCGACATGAGGCCAAGCAAGGCTCTCACAAGGCAGTGACTGTGATACCCGGGTGCATGGCGAAAACTAGTTGTAGTGATCTCGGAAACAAGAACTGATGTCAGATCCTGGTTGGTGGTGCGCAGTTGCACACCAAGCCACTCTTGCTGAGCCAAGCCTTTGTCGCAGCTCAAAGCCCTTTGACCTCTTCCGGCGACTTTCCGGCCCCTCCGTGCCAGTGCCATATGCATATAAATATCCCCTTATCCTTCCCATCGCCATCTAGAATTTGACGACACCCCCGCATATCATCCTCCCGTCTCATCCCAACCCAACCTCTATCATCATCCCCCCTTTCTAAACACTCGACATCATCATGCCCGCCGTCGTCAGCAACGCAACGCGTATCTGGGAGCTCAACATCCACTGGGACCTTTATTCTCAATGTGGCATTTGGGACGCGAAGGGACGGGGTGTGGACATCTATGAGTGCATTCGTGCCCGTACGTCTCTCTCTACACTACATTTCTCATCCGCTCATGGGGTCGCCCATCATAGACCAATCCACCCCTAATACCCAGGTCAGTCGTTGCCCCCCCCCCATGTGCCACGTCGTGTGCTAACTTGTGAACAGCCTCCAAACAGCGTGTATTGGCGCTATGTCGCGCGCCGATAGTTGATTTTGATTTTTTTCCGCGCGTAACGAAGCATAGCCCCACCGTCGTCATTCAAAACCCATCGACTCACCGAGCCTCCTGTAACACCGACATGCACGTGATTATGCGCCCGTTGAACCCATCCCCTTCGGGAAACAAATGACCATATCGATGGCGCGGATCATGCAATCTAATAAGTCGCGCTTATCGCCGTGACCACAGCCAAGAACAACAATCTTTCCCCCTCATCGTCTCGTTTTCTTCTTCCTTCACGACCCCTCCTAACGTCACCGCTTCGCATGATACCTCGTCTCGGAGACCCGATTTGGACGACCCCCACCACTTTTCCCAATCATACGCCTTTTCTTCAATCCTTTTTTGGTGACGTCCTAGGCCCAACGGCGACGCCGCGCCTTAATGTCCACTGCGATCGTATCATGTATCAGTGGTGGCAATTAAGATGATGAGGGTACGCAGGAACTATTGGCTGGACCTCCCTTCCGCAGTCCTCTACGGGCATTCGTTTCCACCTTGTACTTTTTCCAATGTTTCGCCACCCATCACGCTGTCGCTGTCTGTGGGGTTCATAAAGTTTGCCGAACTGTCTTCGTTTTTCTTTTTGTCTTTGGTCCCCCTTTTTTTTTTGTTTTCACGTTCGCAAAACCGCACACAGCTCTCATCATACACGTTAACGCACAACCAACCTTCCTCCTTTCCAACCACCACCTGGTCTTCCGGGTTGCATACTACATCCTCTCTCTCCCGCATCATCAATCATGAGCGCCAATATATGTTTATTCGCTAGCACCTTACTGTACGTATACTAGATGGTGTAATTCGAGAGGCAGTTATTTATGTACACCCAATATAATACTAAACGCCCGCGCGTCTTTTGCCTCCTGCTTTGATAGGTACTGCGAAGTAGTGGATCTTTGCGAGAAAAGCAGTGAAAGCGCAGCAAAAATTTCCGATTCGTGCTATCATATATAACAGCTTCTGCCTACAAGAGGAAGTAAAATGTTTGGATGACGGCGTCGAAGCATAGTCGCGCCCTCATACATACGAGTGATAACGGGGTTGCATCGTGGTGGACGTCATTGACTGGAAAAGGTAAGGAAATTTCCAGTATCCTCGCGGTCTACCTACTGGCCAATGGGTGCTGTCGTCTAACGCACGACAAGCCCGGAAAGATGTACGGCTCGCCTTACCGTTTGGAGTAATGGTGTCAAATTCCAGACCAAGCTAAGTAGGAGAGAACCGAGACCGGGTCACATGAACTGAGCAGAGGGGGGAAGCGGTGGGAGTGAGAGGGGGCCAGGAAGAAGGGGGGAAAGTGGAGAGGATTGCATAAATTGGCAACTTCCAATACGCGCCATGCCGTTATAAGCGCGAACCAACTTGTACACGATAAGTAGGGTCGCGCGAGCAGTCGCGCATAACTTATCAGAAGCAGCGCAGGGCCGCGGGGAGCATAGCCTTGACCTGCCTGACCTTCCCTTCCCGACAGCGCCGGCCCCATATGGCACTCATCTTCGTTCCGCCCGTCCATTCGTCCATCCCGTTCCGCCCTTTCAAACGCCCCCTTCCAAATTCCCTCTTCGTCATCGACGTCAAACGCCCCGCTTCGCGCCTGCGGGTGATGCACGTGTCAATGTTGATGACGAACGAGGATGATGAGCGCGTTGGGATTGCAATGTTGCGTGACTTGGCTTCTTCTCCACCACCCCATGGCGCCAGGAGCTCGGCAAGCAGAAAATAGATGGGCTGCGCGATCAAAGACGGGTGCCTAAAAGTGACAGCGCGTGAAGCGTCGGATTAGTATTCATCGAAGAATCTGCACGCTGCATGTACACGCGCTGCCCCATTGGAAGCACAAAATTAAATGGTTGTGCTTCGTTCGCGCTTGCTCGCAGCGGCATTTCCGATGTGATGCAGGGAAGGTTAGGTCATCAGTCTACGGAACGGTCACGGGTGCCAAGATTACAGGGCAGGGGCTCCATACACAGCACTTGGTGGCGTGATAAGGAGGATTGGCTGGGTCAAAAATAGGGGCGTAGTTCGCAGTTGGGGCGCTTCATGTGGATTATTCCCAAATTCTGAACCCCGGTTCGTGATTACACCTACGTGAAGACACGTTAGTCTAAATGTAGGCCACGGAAAGATGCACCCAAAAGTACTCCATGAAAAGACTGCCGTTTGCATTGTCAAAAGAAGCCTGTTAACCGAAGAATTCCAGATTGTAAGCTGGCAAATGTTCGGGTCTACCAGTAACGGCAAATCCCGTACGGGGTTAACTGACGACTCGGGGAGAGCAGCCGGCGGAGAAACATCACCATGAAGGTGAGGTCGGCGGCATTCTAGAGTAAAGCGAGTAGGATTGTGATTATTTTTAGGTGCAAATGAATACTGGGTTCCTCTGAGGTGTGTGTAATGGGTGGTCCGGACCGAGAACGAAAATGCCGCTTGAGATGTGACTATTCTGGGGCGTTTAGGTTTGGGACGTGGAGAAGCCCTGTTTCTGGTCACTTGCCGAGAGCTCTGCTGTTGAGTGACTGGTCCATCGCCCGATGACCTTCTCAATGAGAATAAGGAAAGCGACTAGATAAGCCAAGAACGCCACCGTAGAAGAGGGTCGTTCCGCGGGGGTGGTGAGAAGACATCAAGGACAGGGGATTGATAACCCCCGGCTGCTGCATTCGACCAGCGAAGACAAGGGTGAGGGGTTAGAACGAGACTCAAACTGGTGAGGCGGTGCGCTGTTGAAGAATGGTGTTATTCAGTGGGGGAATGCGAATGTCTAGAAAGTCAGAGATAACTTACCAGAGATGCTTCCGAGTCACCCGGCGCGGGCTCAGCAAAAAGCGGCTGACATTGCGTGGGAGGAAAATAAGTCAGGTACAAAGTCCTGTCGTGCGTGCACGGCTGTGACTGGAGCGAGTCAAAAGATTCCTATCGTCCGATGGGGGCTTGCGATTGGTGTAGTCCAGCGCGTGCAGGGAACGTTGTGGCCAGAAAGGGAATTGTAACGTCAACAAGGGAAATTGGGAATTTTGACGGAGGTTGACTGATGCTGGCTGTGGCGGAGAACAGAGTTGGGGGGCGTGATCGACTACGGAGCTTCTTTTGACCCACACCGAGCCACTCAAGCACCTCAAGACGAAGTGATTAGAGATAACGATTGAGGGGGTGCGTCCAAGCGTTCTGAAGCCAAGACCCTGGGACCAAAGAACATATGATTCGTTGCGCCTCAGCAGACGTCTGTTATATGGGCAGTCGTGACCTCATGGTGTGCACGAGAACGCGAGACATGACAACTTTGAACACGGGATGGGTGGCAGGTCTGGTTGTACTATAACCCGAATTGCTAGAACGTCGGAGAATGTGAATTTCCTATCGTATCGTATCAGACGGAGAATTGCCACGATTGCGACAACTCGAGACAAGGATTCTACTTGGCGGACGGATCAAGCACCGGCGCTCGGGCTCGGTTCAGACTAGACACGTGACCACTGCGCCCTACAGGCGGCGGTGACCTGGCGTTGTCCGACCATCGTTTTCCGCACGGCATGAATAATCCCAAAAGTATGGTAGGTTGTTCTCCATGTAAGGTACTGCTCCCTCTCCCCTCTCTTACTATCGCTGCAGGTTCTGGGCTGGGTCAGCCTTATTGCTGTGGCCGGTGTGAGCTTTTATTTTGCAAAGCAGAACATCAACGAACGGCGACGGCAGCAGGACATTGCCGGTGAGAGGCCGAGTGTTAAGATAGACTGTGAGTACCACGGTTATGACTCGTTGGCATATCTATCTCATTCTTCCTCCGGTGTACCAGGGAAGGAACGAATTGCCCGGGACGAGGCACAAACTGAGCAGGCGTCTAGGGAGGGGCTCCATTCCCGCCCGAACCCCGTCCGTGGCTCCCTAATTTCTAGCTCGAAGGATGACGCGACCTAGGCCTGATAGCCAAACGTGTTCCCGGCATACCTTCGGCGTCGCTGGGCCACCGCCCGGGCTTGATACTCCTGTTCCATTAAATTCTCCCCCTCTTCTTCCTGAAAAAAAATGAGAGAATGCGATGATCTCGCTCATTCTGCGTGATTTGTCACGAGGACCGACGTCATGGGCTCCTGTGTGCGGAGCGGAGAGGAGACGGTGGTGCAAGTGCAAAAATCGGAACTTTCAACAAGCTCACACTCCACTCCACGCACCGCTCCACGCACCATGTCCACCCATGCTAGCCTCGAAAATAGAAATTCTTTTCCGCGCCTACCTTCTCGACCTGGGAGAGTGAGTTTGCGCCTGAGAACTCTGATGCGAGCGCGCTCACGCCGTATGTTACACACAGATTCTCTTGGGGGGTGCCGCCGTCATTGGCGGGACTTTTGCAGGGGCGTGGTACTACATGAGCGCCAAGCAAGCCTACAAAGCCAGCCGCGAGCCCGGAGAACAGGGATCGCTCCCTAGCTGTTGAGCGCTCCTTCCTACTTACCTATATCGTTCCCAACTGACTCACAAGCTAGGGGAGTACCGACTGTCGCAGGCAGTCGACCCTGTGCGCGGCTCCGGCTCTGGAACCAACACCGGCGCCGGCACCGTCGAGCCGCGCACGTCACCGCCAGCTGCCCCCAACCGCGATCCGAACCGTTCCCGGCAACACCGCACTCTCGCCTCTGGCGACGCGCTTTACTCGGAGAACGGCGCGAAGATGCAGCCCGTACCACAGCGTGACCGTGGCGACGGGCTGGCCTACACGAAAAAGGTATGCTCTGCCCTTAGTCCCCTTATTCTGTCCCTTCGATCGTGTTGTGTTCGCTGATACGCTCCTCTAGTATTCTCCGAACCCACCCAAGACTGAAGAGTCGGGGAAAAAGGGAGTGTAATGGTCCTGGGTCTTTGTTCTGTTATGACATGTCGGAAAGGAGAGAGACGACGGTTAACAAGACTGTCCGAAGCAAATAAACTCGTACAACAGATGTGTCGGAAGAAATGCGTATATCTATTAGTTGGTCATGAAGTGGCGTATTCGTGATTTTACGTGAGCGGGGGAGAGCAGACAGCGCAGTGAGTAAGACGTAGAGCGGTGGGTACAGAGCAATGGACACAGTACAATAACAAGGCATAAAGAAACATGAAGGTACAAAACTTTGTAGCCAGCGCCAGTGAAAACGAAATGGCGTTCCAAGAACCAGTCAGAAACCTCTATCCCTAAACGCCACACGTTTCCAGAGGGAGTCAACGAAAACACTCCACGCTGAGGATGGAACAGTCTACGTATCCTCGACATTGCGATATTGTAAGTCGTGAGAATAAATGGGGAGACATAGGTGAGTCGTGAAGTGAATCAGGAAGTTGCGGGTGTCGGGGCAACTGTAGCGCGATTTCGGCGACGCCGACGCCTAAAATGCAAAAGCAAAGCGGATAAGCGGTTGAAGAACAGGAATCATATGCACACAATGGCAGAACCCACCGTGGAAACAGGGGGCCTTTTGGCATGGGCCGTACATCCAAATCCTGCGCGATGTTCGCGGCTGCCTGGAAACCCTGCATCGTTAAACAGCGCACCGTCAGCGTTTTCCGGACCATGTGCTGCCATAATCGAAGAGAATAAACGCACCTCTATCCAATCCACGACACTGGCTACGTCGGGGGCCTGCAGCAAAAACTGCTGACCCTCCATGCGGATGCGGATTACGTTCCGCCGCTTCGAATAGTCGGTCCCCAGCCCGCTCTCCGAGTTGTGTAGCGCGTACGCTTGCAGGAGGTCCTGCTGTTGAGGCTGCGGTACAGCGGGGTCGTCGACCCACAAGTGCCGTCGTTTGGCGCGCGGCTGGCGAGGCGTGCGCGATGTACCGGTCGCGGGCGAGGCGAGTTCGATGGTCGTCGAGTTCGGGATCGGGCAACTCGCGGAGGCGTGAAGGGCCGAGCCAGATGCCGCGCCGGGGCCAGAGCGAAAAGTAGATTGTGACGAAACAGTCCGCAGATTAGAGAACGAATGGCGTGCGAAGCCCTCGGTGCGCGACGTCGATTGCGCATCACTCGCTATTCTTTTCCTCTTGCGGAAGTTAGATGGGAGCAGCCGAGAACGGGACGTCGATGACGAGCGCGGGGTCACTTGGCCGCTTGCCACCTGCGACGATGTGCCAGCAGATACCGATGTGGGGGACGACGGGCTCTGCGGAGGCGCACCTTCCGCACGATCCAATTTTGTCTCCACCGCGAGTTCGCGTTCGCGTTCGCGCTCTTTCTCCTTTTTAGCTTTGGTACCAGCGACACCCGTCTGCGTGGGTGAGGCGATGTCGCCCACACCGACTGTCTTCTCCCACAAGTTCCCTATGAGACCCTTCCCTGCGGCAGCAGGCGGGCACTTGTACACGCGGAACGAGGTACCTTCAAGAACGCAGAGCGTGCGGCGCCACTTTCGGTCGCGGGCCTGCACGCCAGGTGCAGAAAATTCCATCTTGCGCGGCATAATCGCACGTAAATAAATATCGTTGGTGTAACGTGGGAGACGTTCGCAACCCTCTTCGTCCCGCGGCTGGATCGCTGGACCGCGATCACCGAAGCGGAATTGTGGGTACGGCGGTGGTGTAGACGACCGTCCAAATGTTGGCATTGAAAGCCGCCGACGGAGAGACGGCCCCAGAAGGGTTTCCGGATCACCCGTAGCCGCACCTGCGGTATCGGCTTCGGCGACGGAGGTGCGCACGGGACTCTTTGGCGTCTTGGCTGCCACCTCTGGGCTACGTTGTTCTTTCTTTAAGATCTCAGATATATCAATCATGCTGCGCGAACCTTGACGATATACGGTGGGAAGTGCGCTGAGGGTGGGGGTAGATGGCGTGGGCAACACCCGCGGCGTCGGTGCCCATGCCGCAGCCAGAATGTTAGGCGAAGGTATTGAGGTAGGCAGCACCGGGGAGGTCCTCGCAGACGTCCAGGCAGCAGGAAACTGCCGAGAGTTGTGTAATGGGGTACGGCTGGTTCCAGGATCAGGTATATTCAAAGAAAAGTAGTCATCCCTCCGAGAATTGTCCGCCGGTGTCTTGTCATCGCGCCGATGAGTGGGACCGTTATTGCTGTGTAAGAAGGACATGTCCAACGGAGAAATCTCAACCGTTGGGAGGATGCCTGCGCGGGGCATCTGCAATATCACAGATGAACGTGGGCTAGGGATGCTATCACCATCTTCGCTGAGGGTATCGGGGTGCTCGGTCACTGCAGTTTCTTCTGCTTCCCCCTCTTCGTCCTCGTCTCCTGTACCTTCTTCTTCCTCCTCTAGATCATCCAGAATCGCGTCGTCATGCTCGGCAGGATCGAGATCTTCTGTGCCTTCCCTAGGTAAAGCCGGCATACTCCGCAATGACTGCGAACGACGGCGAGGAACACTTGTCGGGGACGATGCAGAAGATATAGGGGGAAGAGTTAGTATGGGATGTTGAGGTTGTCGCGTGATGAGCGCCGGAGACAAACGCGCCGGCACACCCTCGATAGAGAACTTGGGAGGAAAGGGTGGTACCGGAGTGAGATGCGGGGCGACGGTGCGGCGGGCGGGAGATCCAGGTGTCAAGCTGGCTGGATGACGCGTAGCTCGGTCGGGAGAAGAAAGCGGAGACACGATTTCGTCCGAAGGACCACCTGCAAGACCCACATCCTCGTCTCGAAGGCTCGACACAAGAGGTTGTGGTGTTGTGTTAGCCCTTGGGCGACCAAAGGAAGAAGTGGGAGAGACAGGCGAGGGAGGGGAAGGATCCAAGGAAACGGGTTGTCGAGAGTCGGCAGGACTTTGGGAAGTTGAGTCGGCTACCGTAAGGTGAGCTGCAATCGCTCTCGCATGGACAACATCGAGTCCGTTGGTAAGCACACTCATCAATGAATTCGGAAGAGGATTGTACGAAGGAGGACCGTTCACTAGGCTCGATGGCATGGGGTGAGCCACAGCCAACTGGGATGGTGAGGTGAAGGGAGCGGTGGCTCTCCGGTTCGGAACGCTCAGGTCATGGGTAGAGGTGTGAATAAACTCATTCGGAAAGGGTCGGGCGTTCCGGTCGACATCCATGCTTACTTTTCCTTGGCTAGTTCCAGGCGAGCTTCCGGAGTATGTGGAAACGGGGGAGCCAGAGCGTGGACCATGAGGACCGTCCTCCGAGGCAGGTGCTTCAGAACGGGACATAACAGGCTTTTGTTGAGCCATATCCGCGGAACGTGTTCGTCTAAGCTTTGCACCAATACGATGACAGGCTTTACCAAGCCCTTTAGGTACGAAGCTAGCTTTGTTCTAGAACTGGTTAGACGAAAGTGCAACGGACGGATTGGAAGCGCATACAGGAGCAGGAAAAGTAAGCAAGTTCGGATTCAAGATGAGCGGAGTTCCCGACTGCTCCATGGAGTAGCAGTGGATATGTGGGACTGGCCGTTCGGGACGGGTCGAATGAGAGGTGAGTTGTGATGGTCAACAATGACTGCGTGTTCCGCTGTGGGCAGGTCTTGGAAGCGCCGAACATGATGCATCATCACGATGCATGATGCCGCCGCATGGAGATGGAGAAACGAATCTATGACTGTCACCCTCGTCGGTCCCTCGGCCGACCAACTCAATAACTCAATGACACGTCTATTTTTTCACGACGAACTGCATTTCAAATGCCCCTCCCGACCATCTCGCGCAGTAGGTACTATAGTTCCCGTACCAATGCAAATTTTTTTACACGACATTTGATCACTACTTCCTGATATCCTTTCCACTCAAAAAATTACTGTATGTATACTAGGGTATGTAATTATAGGATCGTACAAAAAAAAAATGAGGATCAATGGGAATATATGTCCATGGTGAGGTCAAAACATCGCACTACAAATATTTGCATTGGTACCGGAAAACTTGGAGGTCTGCTGCACTTCCATTCAATTCAGAAACAAAAATAAATAAAAATTGACATTTCATTGGATATATACTGGTCTACGACTATGTAAAATCTGATGTACTTGGGATGTTTTGTTGAGAGTAGAGAAAATGTTTATTGTAAAATTTGCATAGGTACGGGAACTATAGTACTCAACGTACTCAACCGTCGCTTCTCTACTACTGTAAGTTGTCTTCGCTTCACACGTACCCACCTACCGTTCCGAAAATTTCTAGGTCTAGTGACCGGTGACCAGTGATCATGGGGCATCATTGGGGCTGAACAGACATCTGATCTGCTGTGACTCGCACTAGTGCTGATGAATTGAGCGTGTTCTCGTTCTTCGTGTTTCGGTACGTTTCGTGTTTGCGATCGTATGCGCGTGTGTCACGCTGTGTTCCTGTGTATGAATGGTATGTGTGCTACTTACTGTATCAAGCTCGTCCGCGTCGGGTGTCCTTACTGTAGCAAAATGACGCTGTCTTTGCGTCACAAAACGTCGGTTTACTTTACTCAGTAGTTTACTTGTATGAGTAGTACAAAAAGGCTCGAATGCGAGCCCCTAAAATGTAATCACTTTGCCCTCTCCTACTTGTGGGCCTTCTCTCGTCGTCCGCGTTCGCTCGCAAATCATTCCTTTCGTCATTTAAATCCATTCCCGCGTCCCATAACCTCACCAAGTGCACTAGGCTTGGCACTAGGCGCCACACAACCTCGCATCCGCGTTCCAGGCAATTGTTAGTAGAACCTGCCAGGGGCTAGAAAGTACATTTCGAAATGCCATGATCACTTGAGGGCTCTCCCGAAGTCTATGGCCGACAACTTGAAAACGAGTGGAATGTCCAAGGGTTATCGATTGATATACACTAGCCAAGGCTGTGGAACCCGACCGGTGGCCTTACGGTAGGGTAGGGAGACCAGCTGCACTCAGTGTGGTAGATCCATTATAGCTTTATCTTCCGAGAGGTCTTACAATCTCTTGAAAGTAACTTAGCAAGCTTTGTCTAGCTCCTGTTTAAACAGGCCTCTCGCGCGCGCCCCGTTCACCCCGGCACGTCGGCATATGTTCCTTTCTTAAGCGTGATACATCAGTCTTGTACCCTTTCAAAGTTAGGTGCTTCAGTAGGCTTAAGGCTGTGCTCGTAACTCATAACAGGTTGCGGATCCGTTTGCTCGGTTCGGTTCGGAACTATAGGTATTTCGTCAGCTTGAACGGACATCAAGAAAAAAAACGGCAACATCACAACTATGCCTGAAACTGAAAACAAGCAACCAGCCAACACTGCCGAGAGGGACACTTATGACTTCGAATTCCCAAGCAACAAGTTACCAGAAAGCATATGAAACCGACCTCCTAGAGAAGGCGCCTATTGTGTCCCTTTCTCCGGACTATTAGATGCGCAACGCTTGTTTATATAATTCTCATTTGACTTAGACTAGTCTGTGTCGAACTTGCCCCCACGATGCCGTCCCTCGCCGCGTTGTACTTAGCAGGTGTCATATCTGGTGCAGCATTTTTTGGTGAGCATTATCATTCTCGGTTCGTGTTGCGTTGGATTTGCTCACCAGATGCTTACCTAGGAGCGTACATAATCTTGACGTTCACCGCCGTATACTTGCTGTACGTTGCTCTCTCAAACCCTCTATGATTAGACGTCACCCACCTTGACTGCAGCGCCCGGAGAGAGAAGACGGCCACCTCTATTTTCATGATGGTGCTGACACTTGTCATGTTCGGTGTCTCGACAGTCTACTTTATTTTGGACATTATTCTCGTCTCGAACGGCGTCCTCCATCCGCAAGAATACCCCGAGACTGTCATTGACCTCTGGGGAGGGGTGACCACAGCACAGATCGTCTGTCAGGGAATCAACGTATGCCTTCTGTATGGTTTCTAACATGCGTGCCAGATGACGAGCGGCGTTACTTTAGTCTGTCCTTGGTGACTCTATTGTCATTTGGAGAGCCTGGGTCGTATGGGGCCGCCAACTTTCCGTGGTAATCGCGCCACTTGTCCTCCTGTTCGGCGTCGCTTGTACAGACGGTTTTATTTCTGCAAGTTCTCCGCTGACTCTCCTCTAGTTACATCCTTCGGTGCGGCCGTCGCGCAAAGCCGAGCGCTTGCAGATCCAAGTTATCTAACTGTGTTCAACAAATTCATGATCGCGCTGCCCTCCCTCACGCTTGCTACTAATGTCACCGCGACAGCTCTTATCTTGTGGCGAGTGTGGTGTGTCTTTTGTGTTCTTGCTTGTATCCCGTGTGGGCGCAGAATTGATTGACCCAGTTCTAAGGGCGTCCATACGAAAAGTGGAGCATCACGGTGCCGTGACCCACGGAACAGTGCAGCTCCACCGTCTACTCAAGATTCTGATCGAGTCTGGTGGACTTTACTGTTTGACATGGCTGCTCCTCCTCTGCTTCAACCTTACTGGATCTCCCGCCTCTCACGTTTTCCTGAGCATCATTGGTCAGCTCACGGTGCGTTTCCTTGGTAGCAAGAGGGTAGGCTGCTGACCCTAGACTTCTTTTTCTGGCATAGGGAATATACCCAACTCTCATCATCGTACTCGTATCAATCAATTTAACTCAAGACCGCCTCCAGGGACCTGTATATGAATCAACTATAAGGTTCGACCGAAACCCACAAGCCAGCCTTGCGCACACAGTCAGTGTCACGCTCACATGCGGACCACACAACGGGTGCGAGAGAGACGCCGAAGCGGGCGACGTGCTGAAGTCCGGGGATGGCGCTGATTATGCGATCGATGACATACCATCAGATTGTCCATCGAGTTCCACCCTGATGGTCGGAAGCGACGAAGCGTAAAAAATTAGATAGTCCTTGCGAAACGTAGGGCTCGGGTTCCCACTGTCCGTTCCAGTGCGCGCAGCGCGACATCCTATGGCATTTCTGTCCAGTCCAGATTCCAAAAGAGGTACTTGAAATACTTCAGCGCAGCACTCGTTTTGACCTCCTTCTTAATTGCAGTATATTAGATATGTTTCGTTTTGTAGCCATATCACAAGTACTGAAGTATTGAACACCAAGAGAGATCTGCATCATTAAACCTACGGAAACGATGCGCTGGCGGATTTCGGATAACCTTTTTGGGCAGACACACTCCGAAGATTGCGGTCCGCTTGGGCCGACTGTTTCGTTCGGCACCACTTGCACTGCACTTGCTCAAATGCGTTGTCACACTCAATGACTTCTTGCCATGTTTTCAACCTTTTATCATGTATATCTGTCAGAGAATGATACATAGAAGTTGTACAACTATAGAGAGTGTTAGAGCTGAAGCTTGAAGGATCAGCAATTTACAGTTCTTGACACTCATTTTTGCACATTTTTCAAGCTGCAGGACGAGTACAGAACTTAGAGTACAGTAAAGTATGGTCTATGATACACTAATTCCTAATCTTGACATTGTGAGGCGTCGATACAGTGTGTGGTGTTCTAATCAGTTGGTGCTGCATCTCTCAGGTTGGTTTTGTTTGGCTGTTGGATCAGTGACTAACAATAGTATACTAATTGATATCATTGTGTCCATTAGATCCGAAGACTAGCATGGCTTCCGACAAAGCCAAAGCACCAGAAAACGCCGGGCCTTCGGAAGAGCAGTCTATGGCCGAAGCTGAGGCCGACGTGGGTGGTGAGTCTGGTTCCGAGTCTGAAGCCGAAGTCCCAGCAACTGTGTCTGCCGAGTCTGGCCCGTCCCGTCCATCCAAAAAGAAGAAGAAACGTTCAAAGATCTCGCGCGCCATTTCTGCGCTCAGTGGCGATACCGTACCCCAGGCTGTTGTCGACCGAGTTGTTGCAAAAGTCAAGGAGGAGCACGGAGAAGATTCCCCTGCTGCGGACGAAGACGCCGTACGCCAGCTGCTTAAACAACTCAAGCTGAGAGATGTGGCCGAGGGGAAGGCTGGATTAGGGGGAAAGCACAAGAAGGACGCTGGGGACCATAAAGTACGCCATCCCTTGCATCGAATATGCTCGAAACCGAATCTGAAATCGATGGCTTCAGTTCTGGGCGACGCAGCCTGTCCCTCACTATGGTGCGTTGTGTACATACCGTCCGTATTGATACTCGGCCCGCCCATACTCTGCCAGGTGATAGCGCCCCTGAAGAAGATGGGTACATCGAACCATCTAAGCCCAGAGAAGAGGTCAGGCAAGACCCGTATCCCTTGCCAAAGGACTTCGAGTGGAGCATTCTCGACATAACTGAACCTGTACAGGTTTGGACGCGCCAATCACATAGCAAACTAAGTCTCCTCACTTTTCTCGTCGCAGATCAAAGAGGTGTATGAACTCCTGTCAGCGAACTACGTTGAAGACGACCAAGCCGCGTTCCGGTTCCAATATACGGCCGAGTTCTTGGAATGGTATGCCTCGAGTTTTCATTTCGGATGCATCGTCATCTATTCATTAATTTATTTCATAGGGCTTTGAAACCCCCAGGATGGCATAAGGAATGGCATATCGGTGTTCGTGTTTCGTCCAACAGAAAGTTGGTCGCCTTCATCTCTGGCGTTCCTATCCGTCTCCGCGTTCGCAAGAAGTGAGACTTCTGCACCATCTACACCCCGTCGTTACTGACGCGTCTACAGAGATCTGAGTGCGGTCGAGATAAACTATCTCTGTGTGCACAAGAAATTACGCTCCAAGCGTCTCGCCCCAGTGCTTATCAAGGAGATTACCAGGCAGTGTCACCTCAAGGGCATCTTCCAGGCCATTTACACTGCAGGAATCGTGATCCCCACGCCCATCTCCACGTGCAGGTACTACCATCGCACATTGAACGTGCCCAAGCTTGTCGACGTCAAGTTCACGTACGTGCCTCGCGACATGACCATCGCCCGAATGGTTCGGCAATCCAAAGTCCCTTCGACTCCATTTCTCTCGCGTTCTGGCCTGAGGGAGATGGAAGAGAGGGATGTGTCAGCGGTCGCAGAGTTGTACCGGAGGTACATGGAGCGCTTCGACATGGTTCCGTTGTTTGAGGAGGAAGATATACGTCACCAGTTTCTCAGTGGGCGCGGCACTGGGGAGAAAGAGGCTTCAACGGGACGGCGGACGGGCCAAGTTGTGTGGACGTATGTCGTCGAGGTACGATCCTCTACTTTCTTCCTTCACCTCTCCTTCCGCTCAATACTGCTCGCCTCTGTAGAACCCAGAAACGCACGCGATCACGGATTTCTTCTCATTCTATACGCTGCCTTCCACCATCGTGGCGCATCCGCGGCATTCACTCTTACAGGCTGCCTATCTCTATTACTACGCGTCTGACACCGCATCTGAAGAGAATGCGGATGATCTTGGACTCTTGAAGCGTCGATTGACGGAACTCGTCGGCGACGCGATTATCTTGGCCGACCAAGCGAAGTTTGACGTTTTCAACGCACTCACGTTGATGGACAACCCGCTGTTCTTGCAAGAGCTCAAGGTGAGGGTGTTAGGGCCATCACGGTGTTCGTTCCTCGATGACTCACAATTTGCCTCACGCACAGTTCGGATCGGGCGATGGCTTACTCAACTTCTATCTCTACAACTGGCGTTCGAAGGCCCTCGCTGGGATGAATCACACGGAGGATAGAACTGCGGGGCGCGGTGTCGGGGTGGTCATGCTTTAGTTGAATAAAATACCTTTGGGCGTGGGACTTTTTTTGCCCCACGTGAGAGCGTGAGTGCCTGCACGAGAACGGATTTGATAGGCTACTAGTCTGCTTAAGTGTTTTTGGCTATGGGAGCTCACTTATGTGTTCGGGAACGTCGACGTCGTCCAGCTGGATTTCGCGCCTCCGAGACACAACTCATTCTCTCGAGCGTGCACCTGCGGAGAGAACTCACGAACCGACGCAATACGCCCGATGTTGTCCGTATGTTGCTGGGTTTCAGAGATGTGGCTGCATTTCAGCTGGCCGAGACAGCTCAGATGTGGAGTTAAGGCAAGTGGTAATTTTATTGTACCAGCAACGATGACTCCGAGCAGTCATTAGATAACACAGTGTGACCATAAATAGAGCCCTCAGAATCTCCAGATTAACTCAAAGCAGTCGGGCCCATCAACTTCCCACTCACAACAGAGATGTACTCAGGCGTCACCTAAACAACACCGCACCATCAATACCACGGAAAAATACAGCAAAAACGCTGGCAATTAGCTATGGGCTCACCCCGTCGGTGCCGCATTCCCACCGGCAGCTGTCCTGGCGGGAAGAGACGGGAACATGAACGTGGTGAACAATTTGCGTTTTTTCTCCTATCGAATGACGGCGAAAAAGAATAAGTCAGCTTGCCCGTGCCTCGCCGTATCTCAACGTACGTTGTATGGCGGATAGCGGAATTTCATGATGTAGTCCATACTTGAAATGAAAGAGTTAGGTACAATCAACGTGCCTGTGAAAAATCACGAACATGCCGGGATTGTCGAGCGTCGAGCGAAGATGCGTGAACATATCGAAAGCGAACTTCCCTGAGGTATAGCCGGCTACGAGGGATATGCGGCTCAGTAGACGAGAGAACCATCTCGACTATAAAACATACATCCACTTGGGCCAATTCCTCCAAACGGCAAACCCTCGGCTGGGAGAAGAAGAAAGTGTAGGTGACTGGAACAAGTCACGAGTAACGCCGACGAACCAGCAGCTTGGATCATTGTATCATTTATGACCACAGTTCCGCTTTGAGTGTTCTCGATTACTACGGAAGACAATCAGTCATCGCTAGTAAGAGTATCGCAGGGATCACCTTTCGACTTGAATGCTGAATTAGGAGAAAACACGTATAGTGCGAGAGGATGGTCACTGGTATCGTATTAGATAACGTCTTAACCCAACCCAGTCAGTTGACCATACCGATCGTTGATGAATTTGATGGCTTCGTCCACATCATCGACCTCAATGATTGGTAAGACCGGTCCAAATATCTCCCTTGGTGCCGTTCAACTTGCGCTCGCTTCCACAACTGTAATATTGAATACTCACTCTCCCATTAACGAGTCATCACCATTGACCCCAGTCACAAGCGTGGGTTCGATGAATTTTTTCTCTTCGTTCGTGGAGCCGCCGAACACAATCTGTCCATCTGTGCGATCAAGTAGCCCTTTGATTCGGGCAAAATGCGATGCCGAAACAATGCGGCAAAATGAATCAGATGATTCGGCACCCTCTGGATAGAAGTCCTTCAACCTATTGACGGGAATTCATGTTCCATTCATCGGACTGGGCGGGGGAACTTACACGTCTTTGCACGCTTGAACGAACTGATCCACGAAGCCTTTAGGTACCAGCGCATAATCCGGAGCGATACAAGTCTATGCACCGTTGTGAGAACCCGTGGTAAGGTATCTTAGACATTATACGCACCTGGCCCGCATTTGCGACTTTGCCCCATATCAACCTCCGGGCTGTCAATTTCAGGTCGCAACTTGGGTCTATGACCGCAGGAGACTTTCCGCCGAGCTGTGCATGGAGGTAATTAGCTGTTTTGAAAGTGCTGATTCGTGATGACTGTGCTACCTCGGTCGTAACTGGGCTCAATGTTTTGGCGGCTGCTGCAAGCACGATGGATGCCACACGGGAGCCTCCTGTGTACAGAACTACCTCGGGAAGTCAGTACCAGATCGGGCGTGGGGAACATGCAAACAAACTGTGATCCCATTGAAGCTCTAAAATCTGAAGAGAAATTATGATTGATTGATTTGATGACCCGCAAAGGAACGACCTGCCTTGGTGGTTTCCGGGATGGCACCATTGATGACTGCGAACGACTCAGGGTCCAGATATTTTGGCACAAGCTCTGCTATCAAAGCGGAGAAGGCGGGCGTCAACTCGGAAGGCTTGAGCACGCAGGCATTGCCTGCCGCGATGGCTGCTACCTGTGGGCATCTCAGTCGAACTTCATACCCAACTCGGATGGAAATGTACCAAGGGACGAAGTAACAGCCAGACAGGATAATTGAATGGACTGATTATCAGGACAACACCTTTGGGTTCTTTGCGAATCGTTGGCTTCGTGGCGAACCAATTTAAAGACCAGGGGGCACGCTCAGGTTTGCTCCACTTGGCAACGTTGTGGTAAGCATTCACTGCTTCCGTGAGCGTACCACCAATCTCAAGCCTGGAGAGCAATGATGTTCAAGGAATGGTACCATAGCGGACTAGACACCTACACGAAAGTTTCAGTGTCGGACCTTCTTAGGTCAGAGGCTAAGGCTCGCTGGAAAAGAGGGATATTATCTTTGATGAGGTATGCGAGGGCAAGCAGCTGCTGCTTGCGGAACTGGATAGGTCTGGTTCTGCCAGTCTTGAATACGTCCTTCAAACGACCTCGAACCTGAAATAATCAGGAGGCTCTAGGATTCTGAATGGTTGCAGTAGTTAATAACATACAGCAGGAATGTCATCGACAGGGGTTGTAGTATAAGAGGGGAGGTCCGGTTCGCGATTGGCGTTGAGGTCCTGGTTCATCTCGGTCTAATGTGAGTCCAACTACGGCGGACAGACAGTATAAGACAGCAGGTTTCTCGTCGGGAATGAAACGTGCCTTTTCTGGTGACGCGGTGACGGGTCGCATGCCATTTGAAATCTGGGGACAGGGTTGTTGGGCGTTTACGAAACCGGGCGCTTGCAACTTCCTGTCACTGGTGCGAATTTCATCCTGTCATCTCTTCTCTGACAAGAAACGGGCAGCGAAAACCCCTAGTCTTCCTCCAAGACCAGAGCGGCCCCGGTTGCAGCCTGCGAGTACGACTCGGATGACGTGATGTTATGAGGACGGGAAACTAGGCAGGTGCGTGCACGGAACCAGCCAGCCCAATTAGGTTCAAGGACTGTGAGATACAAGAGACCAAGGCCGCCAGTGAGCGACGAGCAATGAATGCTGGAATAAGTGTGAATAGGCAAGTCTCGACCTTCGTTTAAACTCAAGTAGTTTCCACTCGAAAGTCAAATATATTCTTGACGGCCTAGTCTATATACAACACGGTCTGTGTTCAAGTTGTTCAACTACATCACTACTACCCAAATAAGGGCCAACATCATGTCAGGAGTGCCTCACGTCAGATAGGGCAGGCCTCTGTGCAACGGGGCCAAGAGAGCCTTCAGGAGGGGGCATGGCGAGGCTGAAGGACCGCACATTATGAGGTAGGATCGTCACGTCTCGTACGATGTTCGTCGGGAGTGTGCCACGTATGACAGGGTCAGAGAAGAAGTTGGGAGGGAAGCGCCTTGGCCTCCCACATGAGGGAGAAAGGTGGGAGGGAGTCGAGATGGCAGTAGGAGGGGCGCATCTCAGATGACAGGAAGGCAGTGCCTCGCGCAACGGGGTCAGGAGAAGAGGGGCGAGAGACATGCTCCCTGGGGGACGGGCCCGGGGCACCTATGGTGCCGAGACAGTTGGAAGGAATAGGCGGGGGTTGGAGGGCAAAGGGCGGGGTGAGAGCGGGGACGGTTGCTCCTGATGCGACAGCGAGGAGACGAGAGGGGGTCGAGAAGACAAGGATGAAGGCGCCGAAGGTAGGGGGAAGAGGTGGGCAGGGTGGGGAATAGCGGCGAGACGAGCGACCAGAAGGAGGGTAGAGGGGCTAGGCCGGCAACGAATGAGTAAGTGAGAGTGCGGGTTCTGGGTGGGGAAGGGGTGGGGAGGGAGGGGTGACGCAGGAGGGCTCCGCCTTGACCAATGGCGGAAGAATGAACGGGAGGCAAGATGTGATCCCAGACCTCGTATGCTGTGAGTCGATGACAAGTACTCACAGAGCTAAGCAGTCAGAAATCACGACTGGGATAGAGACCACACACCCTAAGCACTGGGAGCGCCGCTCGCGGCGGTGAGAGTCGGCCACGAGGGGGTGGTTCGTGCGACAAGGCCAGGCTGGAGTGAGAAGGTCGCTGCTCACATTATAGAGTAAGAAGAAATGGAAGGCGCGTCACGACTCGTGCGAAACGGCTTGGAGGGGATGGCGTATTTCACATGAGGATCAGGGAAAGGAAAGGTAATGGGGGAGAAACAGGGAGCGGTTAAGGAGAAGATCGCGAGAGGTGACGGAATGACGGGGGAAGAGGCGGTGCAGGCGAGGCAAACGACGGCGAGGCAAAGAAAGGATGGGCACGCAGGGTAGACAGTGGGAAGGAGACAGAGACGACGGTTTCCTTCAAACATGACGGCGGGGAGAGCATGGGAGAAGTGGAACGAGCATTGGCAGGGCAGATGACGCCAAGGCGGGGGGGGGGGGGGGGGCAGGCATGGTAGGGAGAGGGTGGGTGTGGAGAAGAAACGAGGTCAGGGAGAAGGACAGGCGAGGAGGCGAGGGTGAGGACGAGTAGAGGTGAGGTTGGGCAAAACAAGTAAAGAGCGAGCAGGGCGAAACGCGGGGGGGGGGGGGGGGGTACCGTCGACGAGCAAGCAGATTGAGGGAGTGGGAGATGTCGAGAACGCTAGCCATGTGAAGGCGTCGCAAGCGAGGGTGGGGTTAATAGGGCACATAGCAGGTAGTCACGGTGCTTTGGCATGAGGGAGAGCGTTGAGCTGGCTCAGATGCCTGATTACCATAAACTAGGGGTGACTTCATCGACGGAAACCTAGAGCCGCGAGAATTGGTTGTGCATGTCACAGTTTGGTGGAAGTTCGCCACGCATCTCTTCATTTCGGGGCATGAACCGGTGAGGCCTAACTTCGAACCGAGTGACACAGGAGACGAGGGGAAAAATCGGATGATGCATCAGCGAGTCAAGAGCGTCACGTTAAATACATGTGAGACTGTAGATGAAGTATTCCGAAACCAAAACGAATGTGTAGTGGGGGGGATAGGTAGGTACGACAAAGGGTGTGGTGAGAGAGACGAATGGGTTTAAGCAGGTCAAAGGGAAATGAGCGCGAACACCTGCACGACCTCTAACGGTGTTTGAGGGTGACTAGAGACAGCTGGGAGTTGAAAGGGATTGGTGATGATAGAAGGAAAATTGGGGACACGACGGGGACAGGGTGTCGACGAACAAAGATGGCACGAGGCATAGGGACGCGTGGCCTGTGTACGAGTGGTCAGTGAGCCGTTTGCAAAAGGTATTGGTATAGAGGGTGGTCCATGGCAACGAGAGGCGAGGGCGAAGGAAATATGCGAGAGGGATAGGAAGGGGAAGCGTTGAGAATCGATAGTGTGAGCGAGGTGCGAGGTGTAAGCCATGTGCTGCCGGACCAAGACCGAATAGACCGAAAATGGGTGAATTCGGGCCCAGGGCCTGAGGTATCCTTACTTGAACGGAACTAATTCCATGTGAGTCCGAAGGCTGTGAGGGATTCCGCAGGGTTAAGGGAAGGGCTAGAGTCGGGATATGAAGGGAATAAGAGCCAGTCTGAAGCGAATATGTTGGTGGGTGCCGATGCGAGTGCAAAAGGGTGAGACGATAGGTGAGGAGCCAAATGATAAATAGTACGAGAGCAAGAAGTCGAGTTGAACGAGTGTAAGTCGCAAGTTTCCGGGTGCCCTTTGGACGGACCTGACCTCAAGAATCACACAGTGCAAACATAAAAGGAGGGGGAGACAGTGGCGAACAGGCGCTGTCATTCAGCAGATGGGTTGGGGTGTAAATACAGGAGTAGGGAAAGAGTAAGGTGGAGTCATTATGGGATGGGAGTGACGGAGATGCGGGGAGAACAAAATGGAAATGAGTTAGTAAGGTACGAAGGGCGAGTGTCCATTGCAACGTGATGGGAGGAGGACAAACGAGGGAATAACGAACGAGAGGAGAGAAAGAGACAGTACGGTCCTGTTGAGCTGGCTCAGCAGCTCGTCCGTTTTTGGGTCGAGCAATCTCGGGGAGCCAACTATCATAGTTAGTAATATTGTTACAAGTAGTGGTCACATAACAGTGTGATCGAATGCCCAGAAGATCACGAAACAGTTGAGTGCACCAACTTCCCGCCCACAACAAAAATCTACTTAGGTACTACCCAAACGCGTCCGCCCTATCAGCGCGACGGAAGAAGCAGCAAGAACACTGGCAATAAACAGTATGCCCCACTTCGGTGCCCCATTCCCATCGGCGGCTGTCCTGGCGGGAAGCGACGGGAACATGAATGTGGTGTACAATTTGCGTTTATTCGCCTATCGAATCAGAGTAAGTTAGCTTGTCCGTGTCTTGCCATGTCTCAACGTACGTTGTATGGCGGATAGCGGAACGACATGATGTAGTCCATACTTGAGATGAATATGTTAGATGCGCGATCAACATGCCAATGAGAATTTACGAACATGCCGGGATTATCGAGCGTCGAGCGAAGATGCGTGAACGTATCGAAAGAGAACTTCCCAGTGTTACAGCCGGCTACGAGGTGAATGCGGGTCAGTAGACGCCATCTTGACTATATATAAACCTACATCCACTTGGGCCAATTCCTCCAAACGGCAAACCCTCAGCTGGGAGAAAAAAACATGATGAGACTGGAAAAAGGTCACGAGTAACATTGACGAACCAAGGGCTTGGATGATCGTATCATTCATGACCGCAGATCCACTTTGGGTGTTGTCGATTACTGCAGAAGACAATCAACCATCGCCAGCGAGTATATCACCGGAATCACCTTTCGACTTGAACGCAGAATTCGTAGAAAACACATATAGTGCGAGAGGGTGGTCACTGGCATCGTATTAGTACGTCTTAACCCAACCCAGTCAGTTGACCATACCGAGCATTGATAAATTCGATGGCTTCGTCTACATCATCGACCCCAACGATCGGTAACACTGGTCCAAATATCTCTCTAGGTACCTTTCAACTTGCGCTCCCGCACTGTAGCATTAAATACTCACTCTCTCATCAACGAGTCGTCGGCATTGACCCCGGTTACAAGCGTGGGTTCGATGAATTTTGTTTCTTCATTCGTTGAGCCTCCGTACACGATCTGTCCCTCTGTGCGATCAAGTAGTCCTTTGATTCGGGCAAAATGCGATGCCGAAATAATGCGGCAAAATGAATCAGATGATTCAGCACCCTCTGGATAGAAGTCCTTCAACCTATCGACGGGGGGTCATGTCCAGTTCATCAAGCTGAGCGGGGGAACTCACACGTCTTTGCATGCTCGGACAAATTGATCCAAGAAGCTCTTAGGCACCAGAACATAATCCGGAGCGACGCATGTCTATACGCTGTGTGAGAACCAATGGCAGGAGGTATCCCAGACACCATATGCACCTGCCCCGCATTTGCAACTTTGCCCCACATCAATCGCCGGGCTGTCAATTTCAGGTCGCAACTTGGGTCTATGACCGCAGGAGACTTTCCGCCAAGCTGCGCATGGAAGCGGTTAACTGGTTTGAAAGCACTGACTCATGGCGCTTGTGCTGACCTCTGTCGTAACTGGGCTCAATGTTTTGGCGGCCGCAGTTAGCACGATGGACGCCACACGGGGACCTCCCGTGTACATGACTACCTCAAAAGTCAGCACCAAATTGAGCGTGGACAAGTACTGCCAACAAACTATGGTCCCACTGAAGCTCTAAAACCTGTACAAGATATTATAATTAATTGATTTGATGGCCCGCAAGGGAACAACCTGCCTTTGTAGTTTCCGGAATCGCACCATTTATGACTGCGTACAGCTCAGGGTCCAGATATTTCGGCACAAGCTCTGCAACCAAAGCAGAGAAGGCGGGCGTCAGCTCGGAAGGCTTAAGCAAGCAGGCATTGCCTGCTGCGATGGCCCCCGCCTGTGGACGCCTCGGTTAAAGACCATACCGAGCTCGAATAGATGCATACCAAGGGGCCAAGCAACAGCCACATGGGGTAGTTGAATGGACTGATTATTAGGACAACGCCCTTGGGTTCTTTGCGAATCGTTGGCTTCATGGCGAACCAATTCACAGACCAGGGGACACTTTCATGTTTGCTCCATTTCGCGACATTGTGGTAAGCATCCACTGCTTCTCCGAGCGTACCGCCAATCTCAAGACTAGAGAGCAAAGATGTTCATGGGAGGGTATTATACCGGATGAGACACCTACACGATAGTTTCGGTGTCGGACCTTCCTAGGTCAGAGGCCAAGGCTCGCTGGAAACGAGGGATATTATCTTTGATGAGGTATGCGAGGGCAAGCAACTGCTGCTTGCGGAACTGGATAGGTCTAGTTCTACCAGTCTTGAAACCATTCTTCAAATGGCTCCGAACCTGCGAGAACGACGAGGTTCCAGTATTCAGAATGGCTGAAGTGGTCGATGACATACGGCAGGGATGTCATCGACGGGCGTTGTAGTGTAAGATGGAACACTGTGCTCCGATTCGCGCTTGGTATTGAGGTCGTCGCTCATCTTAGGCCCTGTAGTGAGTCCGGCTACGGTGTATTAGAACCAGGTTACGCCGGCGTGTCGCACACCGACTGCAATATTACATGCCTTATGGGAGTCTTGGTTGAAGTGGTCCAGTTGCCGAGTGAGCGTTTCTGGAAAACTTGTGGATCAAATTGACGCTCGCATTTCCCGACTGCAACTTCTCCCACCCCTTTGCGGTCGCCCACCTGGTGTGTCGGCTCTCCTCCCTGCTGTTTTCCAATTCGCTATATGTTCCATTTACCCCCTACCAGCCATTCCTTTTGAACGTTCTCTTGCACACCTGCGCTCTCATTCGTACGCGCCCCCATGGATTCGACCTTCTATCAGTACCAGCTCGGTTGGCTGGCGGTGATCTGCACCGTTCTCCTGGCCTTTGAGCGTTACCTAAAATCCAAAAAATCAGCGACAGTCAATTTGAAGGAATTGTCAGTCGATGAAGAAACCCTTGAAGTCGGTGAAGTAACTCTGCAGTCCAATGGTGCTGCAGTGCCAGCGATCACCCCCCGTTCCGGGGCACTTGGAACGCTGATGCGGAAGTATCTCCTGGTGTACGCTATCGTAATGGGTAAAGTCGTCCTTGTTATAGTTTTCGCGGGTGTTGATTCCCTGTCAAAGGTGCCGACTGGCTCCAGGGCCCATATGTCTACTCTCTTTATCGCGAGCAATACGCCTTCCCTGAACGGCAAGTTGCTGTTTTGTTTGTCACAGGCTTTATCAGCGCTGCCGTCTTCGCTCCACTTGTCGGCGTTTGGGCGGACACGTAGTGAGTACTCAACTAGCTTTACTGAGAGTCACTTCTTACTTCGTTCTCTGTACAGCGGGCGCAGGCGGATATGTTTATTGTTCTGCGTCCTATATGCAACGACGTGCGGCCTTCTGCTCTTCCCATTCTTTCCTTTACTTCTCTTGGCACGCGTCTTCGGTGGAATATCGACCTCCATATTGTTTTCCGCATTCGAGAGTTGGCTCGTATCCTCGAGCTCAAATGCCGCGCTACACAGTGAGGACTTGAGCATCATCATGGGACGCGCGACTCTGGTCAATGGCTTTGTTGCCACAGCTGCTGGGGTATGTTGCATAGCCGTGGGATGTTGCTCTAAATTCTGAGGACCTGTGTTACAGATCGTATCAAACCAGCTAGTGGAATGGAACGATGGGGGGTTCCGCTCACCGTTCGTCGCTAGTGGGTGCTTGCTCCTGCTAGCCTGGGCTGTTATTTCCGGAACCTGGTCCGAAAACTATGGTGGGGGCGCGGGCGCGGGCGTTGCGCAGGTCTCCGCCGACATTTTTCAAATTCGGCGGCTGGGGGCGGCGTGGAGGATCGTCACTGCTGGTTCGTGCAGATCACCTATTTCATCAGTTGAGGCTCACGAGCGACGTAGACCCTATCCTCCTCGTTCTTGGTCTGACGCAGACAATCTTCGAGGGTTCTATGTATCTTTTCGTCTTCATCTGGGTCCCGACACTGCAAGAGTCGTCTCCTTACCCATCGTCTCTTCCCCTGGGCTACATTTTTTCGGCTTTTATGGTGTCAATGATGCTCGGATCGCTGATCTACACGTTCGTCACTGCACACTGGTTCCGTCCGACACCTACTTCTGCCCTGCCAAAGCACACACGCTCCTCCTCTGTCTCCTCTCTGTCCCTTCAGGGGAATTCAACGCTGGCGCTGCATGCGCAGTTGTCAGCTCTCGTTTGTGCAGCAGCAGCTGTTACATTCGCTGCGTGCGTCAGCATTGGGAAAGGGAAAAGTGAGCAAGGCGAACACCTCAAATTCTGGGCGTTCTGTCTGTTCGAGGCTTGTGTCGGGATGTATTACCCAGTGCAAGGCATGCTTCGTGGTTCGCTGATTGCGAACGAGCATCGTGCGACGGTGAGCGCCTTTCGTCGGGGATGTGTGAGTAAATGCTGAGACCTTCACACAGCTATCAGCTTTATTCCGCGTCCCGCTGAACATATTTGTCGTCGTATCTTTGCTGACGGGTGTGTCTTCTGCCCGTGAGGCAGTACTTACGACTTGCGCTGTTGTGCTGGCCATTTCGTCCCTCACAACTGCATTTGTCGTGATCCCCAGGGTTGACGGCCTTGCACAGAGTCGGACGCTCGATTAAAAGTATGACGATAGCAGGGTTGCTACGAACCTTCCTTAGATACCGCGGAGTAGTACCGGGTCTTGGACTCTAGTTCCATGCGGAGCTTGCGGTGTTCTGAGTGTCGCTATGGTGTCGCAGTCAGCTTCCTGCAGGATTTGCTGATTCACACAACATGGATATCCCGCTGCCTGCATACATACCTAATCCTTTTGTTCTTTCTTACCCCTTAGACTACTATGGCCTTACTTGTACTATCCGAGTCTCCGAGACAGGTGTCAGGGACTCTTCGAAGCGCAGCTGTCATCCAAACTCCGGATTTATGCACATATCTTATTATTTCTACCACAACACACTGAAAATCTTATCTCTCGGTGATTCTACTAGTTCAAGATACTAAGACTGCATCTCTTTGGACTCGCAGCGCTGCACGCTAGACCCTGCGCGTGAATGCGGACGGAACAATTGGTCCAAGCACTCAGTGTTAAGGTTCTTTGTGACAGTACCGGCCCTGATTGGACTTTTTTGAACCAAACTACAGTTGTAACCTTGGTGACCGTACACAGTCTATCTATTGGACCCGTAGTCGTCCCTATGGATCAATAATTGGATCCCTCGGCACCCCTGCGCGCCCGATGAACGCCACTGCATGCCACTGTCTACGAGACACGCCCGGGCCATTGTGTCGTAGTGAATACCCCTGTCTCTTGATCCTGTAATCATGTTCGCGGTCGAGGGCTCGATTTCTCACCGTTTTTATTCACATACACCTGGTCGCGAACTTGTTTACCCCGCGGATCCGTAGAACACGCAGCACATGGCCCCTGAGGGTAACTCGAGCTCTTCGAGCACAGCCAAACTGCCGCAGGGGGACTCTGCTTCGGGTGCAAAATTGCCAATTATGTTGGGTCCTGGTTTCAGTGTCCCTTCGGGTCACCCGATCCCACTTGCACCCCCACCCAAGCTTGCTTCTCCTGCGTGGCCAGACCCGGTCCCGTCGTGGAGCCTTACCCCTCAGACTAGTTTACCAACGTCGCCCCAGCCATAAGGGCAGGGCGTTGACCCCTCCGTGAGAGCCGTACGTCGCCACATCACCTTGACAAAATTGTGGTCACCCGCCTCATCAGCCCTTACTGTAACGAAATGCATTTGCATTTGCCACTGAAATGAGAGTTCCACAGTACAAATGCCATCCCTTATTACACGATGAGCGATTCACCCTCTTGTCACACCTTTTTCATCCATCCGTCCGTTCGGGCTCGGCCTGACACGTCCATCTATCGGTTCTCACATTGTGAGACACTCACTTCAGAGACGACTAGACTCCCTGGGATGGGAGAAGTACATTCACCTTGATGGAAGCATATACTATCAACACATTCCGATGCGGTTTCTAACCCCCGACGACGTCACTCAGCCACGTATCAGAGAATGTACCTGGAGGCTGCTTACCTGATTAGGATATGTTGACGGAGCACAACCTTCTTCACAAGTTGCCACCAGACTTCGAAGTCGTTGCGGAGCGCATGGATCCCGAGGTCCCAGGGGTGTTCTATTTCGTATCCCAAAGGTTGGGACAAGTCATAAACTACGTGTCCAATTGCCCATGCCAAGATCCCTCCCACCTACCTGATCAATGTCCAAATCCAAAATTCTGTACGGGTTTAGCTCAAACCTGTAAATCTTACTCACTCACCCCAGCACTAAAGAAGGCACCGACAACGAGCTTCTAGAAGCACCTAGCATCATATCCCATGCACATACAATCGTGGCCTGACAACTGCGAATCCGAGTTTCTCAAGGCTCTGACACACGGTGTGAATGGTGCGCGTCTCCCGTCGCGATCTGTCGAGCTGCAAACGCTGAGGAAACCCCAGAGCGCATCCTTGACAAGAAGTCGATGCTTCCCTATACGGACGAACAGGCGCAGCGATTCATGCAGGTCTACCGCGACCTCAAACCATGTGAAGCCCCCGCCGTCCTCGTATCTCATGTAACAAACTAATAATCGCCCAGCCGCACCTTAGGGCCACGAGAGATACTATAGCGTTCTTCCAGCGCTCGCCTGGCACATTTCCCGCGTTATGCACAAGATCGAGACCGTCTGCGAGCGGTACCATTATGGTACGAAGAAGGCACGACTGTATCACGACATCGCCGTCGAGAGGCGGACATGGCGCGACCGTCTGGAAGACATGTTGCTCTTCTGCGTGCTCTTCAACTCGCACAGGACGTACAAGGACAGGCTGGAGAGCACGCGGCCCAAAGGACACGTCTACCTCCCCGACTTTCGGGAGTTGATAAAGTCTGCTCGTCGAGTGGTCGGACTCGAATCTTCTCGCCACCGTATTTGTCTCGTGGGTCGCAAACCACCACTTTCTCCCCCCTCTTTTCTAACGTTTCATACCAGAGCCAATGTCGCCTTCCTGGCCCTACCCGTACGTCGTCCTTCTCGAAGTGTTATTTATCGCTGGGATTGACCGGCCGCCGGTCTCCCCCATCTTCACGCGCAGAACATCAACGCCCTTGTGCAAACCGCGTCGCTCATCTCGACGCTATTCTCCATGCTCTCTCATTGGCGTACACCACCTCTGGCGACACCGCCAACGCGTCGACGCGGACGACGAAGACACAGTACGTCACCACTTGCTATCACCACTTCCTTTATCAGACCTTCTCTCTTTTATTCAGAGTCGGTACCTCCGCCCCCGCCCCCACGGACACCGCGCCAGCCTGACGCTGCTCGCGTCCCTCCTCACGCTCCCGCTCGCGGCGCTCTTCTGGGCAATCCTCTCCTTCGCCGTCGTCATCGCCACGTTCTGCTTCGTCGGCAGCGCGAACGTGCGCACGCGCACGCTCCTCGTCTTCTGGGATGCGTGGCGCGAACAGCCGACGAGAGAGCCGGAGGAGGACCATGCGCGCGGCGTCGGCGTGGGGAGAGAGCTTGTGCGTGAGGCCTGGCTGAAGAATAAGGCCCGGAGGATGAAAATTGCGCGTGCCCAGGTGACGGACGGCATTCGGGCGCGGTTGGCGAAGATGAAGACGGCAGCTGGGTGGGCGTTGAGTATGGGGCGGACTACCGATGGGAAACAGTCAGCAAAAGTCTGACACCACCACAGTAAATACTATCATAAGTTACCCGGGATCAGGGTCAAATCTGTATTTTCGCTACATCCTTTCTCATAGTAGCCTCTATGGTATACAATAAACTAAGCATCAGGAGTAAACTACCACAGTATATCAACAAATGCGACAGGGTGGTCCAGAGTGCAGGTTGCACCCCCAGATAGATCCCTATGCGACCTGCCTTCATGGGGTGTTGGTAGAGTGTTTCACTGGAAATGCTCGGGCCATCTGGTCATGTTAGAGGTCAGTGAACGAAGGCGATCAAGTTGTAGATAGAAAACTCCTTGAAAAACTCACTGAGGACCCGGGAGAGGGACGTGACTAATCTATCCATCCTCTTATAACGGCAATCTAAGAATCTGCTGTCTGTACACGCCTGCGTCTGGCATTGGCAAGGCACGTCTGCCCATGTTCCTTCCCTGCATCCCACTGTCCGCAAGTGCGTGGCACCTGCACGCATTGCAACACATAAGGAAATGGGCAAACTTTTACGTGTGTACGCTCCATAAAAAATCATCGTTCATATGTATAGAGGGAATCATCAACACAGCAGTAAAGTCTTAACCGGGGCAGCACAAGATAGCAACTATGAAGCAACGACAAACAAAACGTTGAGAAAACAGTACGAGGATAACACATATACCAGTAGTTCACTCTCCCTTTCTCCGATGCTCGAACATCGCGGGCGATGGCGAGGATCACGCTTTCGACAGCGGATGCTAGCTTCAGAAAATATCGGCCAATTCGAGCGCAATTAACACCTCGAAACGCCCACCAGGGCCAGGCCCGATCCGAAGCATGTTGACGTGCGTACCGGGGTTGTTAAGGTAATGGCTAGCAAGATTTCTCAGACCGTTCGCTGGTGGCATGTCAGCAGGTGGGGCTGGGTGGGGCTGGACACCTGGAAAAGCTTCGGGAGGGTCAGCCGCGGGAAATTGAGCACCGTAGCCAAAAAGGCCATTGTAATTCTCTTGAACCTCCTGTACCAAATGATTTGGTTGGATATATACGTGGAGAAGAAGGTTCTACACACTGGAGCAAAGGGGTGAGCTTGTGCTGGAACGGCTTCGGCAACTCCTACATCCCGATGCACGTGCATGTATGGAACCTCCGGGTACTATGCGAGTGAAGTGTCACGCTCAGAAGAGAAGTTCAATAACACACTGACGAATATCACTTACAGGTGGTGGGGGAGGGTTATAGTGGATCACATTGTAATTGGGTGCGTCGATGTGGCGTGGATACTGCATTTCACCTTGCACAACTACATTTCCTACTGGCTGAGGAAAGCCCTCCCGATGGACGTCTTGCTGGTCATCAGTGGCCATCTGGGGGTTCTGAAAAAAACGGTACACGTGGGTAAACGGCGATGACGAGTGACACGGTGAGAAACGCAACACGCTGCATATGGCCGTGTGACTGGTGGAGAGCGGGACGAGGAAATGTGTTTGCTGAGATGTGTTCGGGTTGTTGAGATGGAACCCGATGATCAACCATTAGATGGTGGGGCGAGCTGCTCTAGAGGGGGGAGCGTAATCTAGCCGGGAAGCTCGAAGAGACTTCTGTTCAGTTGGAGTTTAACCATAGTAGAACCAACTTTATAGGGGTGGAGTGGGCATCCTATGTCTTAGTATTGCACCAGGCGCGTATGTGAGCGAACCTTGCTGGAACTAAATCTTCCTGAAACAGCCTCATAGTACTAAATGCGACCTTGAGTCGTTTGACATCGTTTGGTTTCCAGTGCCTCGGTGCGCGTGAGTGAGCCCTGTTGACAACTACACCTTCAGGAAGACACAGTCTCACAGTACTAAATCCGGCCTTCGTTTAGTTTCCAGTGTCTCGGTACGCATGAATGAGCCTACACCTTCAGAAAGATACAGTCTCACAGTACCAGATCTGGCCTTGGGTCGTTTGACATCGTTTAGTTTCCAGTGTCTCGGTACGCGTGAGTGAGCCTGTTGACACCTCCTGACACGGCCTCATAGACCGCTATGCCGCTATTTTTGGACAGCGGCGGAATTGGCCGGCGAAAGTTTTGTGACCACACCTTCGAGACATTGAAGGAAAACTTGCCAAAAGCCCTTGCCGAAAGCACTTACATCGGTATCAATTGGGACTATCTGGAAATGAGAGCATCAGATGAAGAGGTAGGATGCACATCAGGGTGGACTGAATCAAAACGAGCTCAGTTCCAGATCAAAATGTTCAGGTCCACCGTGACGGTGCTACACATCACGTTGAAGGGTAGTCAAAAAAAACAATCTCCTTCGTTTCCAGTGCCTCGGTACAGCGTAGTGCCCTGTCGATAACTACATCTGACACAGCCTCATAGCACTGAATGCGCTTTGAGTCGTTTGACACTGTTTAGTTTCCAGTGTCTCGATGCGCGTGAGTGAGCCCATCTGACGACCTGACACAGCTTCATAGGCCGCTAGTACCAAATGCGGCTCGGCGTCGCGCTTGACACCGTTTTGTTTCCAGTGCCTCGGTGCGCATGAGTGAGCCCTGTCGGCAACTACGTCTTCCCGACACAGCCTCATAGTACTCAATGCGGCTCTGGGTCATTTGACATCGTTTAGTTTTCCAGTGCCTCGGTGCGCATAAGTGAGCCCTATTGACATTGACAACTAATACAGTACCTTCCTGACACTATACCAAATGCGGCTCTGGGTCGTTTGACCATCGTTTAGTTTCCAGTGCCTCGATGCGCATAAGTGAGCCCTGTTGACATTGACAACTACGTCCCCCACAGTTTACTAAATACGGCCTTGAGTCGTTTGACATCATTTGGTTTCCAGTGCCTCGATGTGTGTAAGTGAGCCCTGCCGGCAACTAGTGTATTTTTTTTTTTTTTTTGGATCATGGCAACTAGTGTATTCTCAACTTTCCTTTGAGTTCTGCTTCGGAGCTGGCTCTGTTCCTCTCTTCATGATCTCCTAGTCAGTGGCGGACATTTGCAGACATTCTTGTACTCTTCGTGCAGTATTTTTGGGCACATTGTCCTATTTTTTCCTTCGCCCCTATGTACGCATCTATCCATTCTTCAGTTTCCTTTTTTCGTCTTTTGAGTGATGTGTCGACAACACGCACGTTCCTTTACTTTTAGTAACATCTATGTCTGTGTTCCATCCTGAAAGTGAATTCTTCATTTGATTTTCAAGCCTGGCCCTTTCAATGCGGCCGCAACGCCCGCAACGCTCGCAACGCCATCTTGTTCCCTGCATGTCATTCCAGCCACGGCGACGTTTTCTGTTTCCACGGGGAGTGAAAACCCTGCGACCTTTCTGATTTTTCGCATTTTGTCAGAAACGTTCCTCGCGTACAGTCAATGATGAGGGTCATACATGACATGCATGACACCTCCACTGATACTACGTTTCTTTCCTTTCGGCCTTTCGATGGCAATGGGGTGCATACACGAAGTTATCTCTTTCAAGTTCGAATACTTCTGCGTCCTGTCGATTTCAACCGATGACACCATTCGTGGAGCTCCAAGACTTCATCTTTTTACTGATGGCCCTCTGAGAGCCATGGTACACCCATACATATGCATATCACGACCCCCGGCTCTGGCCGGGGGGGCAAAGCGAGTCCTCCCGCATGGATTTTCGCAAGTAAGTCCCCAAAGAATCTCATGAACACCAGCTCTCTTCTTGCAAAGACGTCTGGTACAACCCACTGATATCACATAAAGGTAAGACTACAAACTCGACTACAAAAAGATTATTCGAAAATTCGCTGTACGACCAAGTGTACCGACTGTTGACACGTTGACGAGTCAATACTGTAAGAATTTTAGTAGGTGCAACATAAGGTAGGGGCCATCAGGAACCCGCATCCCCCCCCCCCCCCATGACTTGTTTCTGCTTCTTCTCTTTCAAATAAAAATATTTTTCAAAAATAAAAGATGAGAAAGAAAGATGACCATGTTTCCTTTAGGTCTCATGTACTACATTTTTACCTTTGTGACGAGTGAGGGAGGAGAAAGCAGAGACAAGTTGTAGAGGGGGGTCCTGATGGCCCCTACCTTAGTGTGCACATTTACCGATTGAACGGACGGACGGAAGTGGCCAGCCTCCCCGAACCACTCAAAGTACTGCCGTTGTGACAAAGCGTGACAAATTGCGATGGTACATGGGTGGGTGAAAATAGAAATAGCATTCTGTGGGTATTATGTACTTGAAGTGACTACGATGGGCTGTTGACGCTGCAGAAAAAAGTTGCGAGCACGACAGTAATATATATAGCACAATTAAGTCTAAAAAGAACTGGTCTAGATGAACCAGCGCGTTAGGAAAGTGCGACGGCTGTATAAACGTGGATTGGCTGATAATTCGAACATAGATTGTACACCAAAAATACGAGATATTCAAAGCTTCGTGATTAGCATAGCGACCACTGCATACCCCACCATAGCCGGAGGCGTAACGAAACAATAAGACCAAAAAATCGTGCGACTTATAAGTCGTTCAAAGGTGTCGCTGGAGACCGCCTGTGTGATCTATAGGAGAAGCAATAGATATTAGTCAGTCACATGGTAAAAGGGGAGGAGGTTCATACCTGAGCCAGAGTCAACGCGGGTGGCGATGCAAGCAAAAGGACATTGCTGAGGATAAAAACGGGACTATACCAGCACGTGAGCATTGAAGACACCATGTCGATCATCAAGACGGAGAACTCACTCTTGAAACACGGGCGGGTGATCCCGCAGTGCGCCGATGGCCATGAACGGGAGGAACAAGGCGGGCACGACGATCATACGAGCAAAAATAGCCACAAAAATGGTTCTTCCCTCACCCTTGCCTACCCGCTGCTGCACGCGCGACCGCCTGTCCTCCTCCCGAGCCTTGAGGCGGAAGATCTCGCGCAAACTACTCGCAAAAGACGCCCTCCGCCAACTGCTGCGGGCAGTAGAGGGAGCAGCTTCCGTCTTCTCCACGGGGCGGTGGAAATAGGCACCGAGCACAACGAGGGTGACGGGGATCGAACAGTTGCCGGCCTGCGTGATCGCCCCTTGAACGGGGTGCAAGTGCACTTCGAGTACGTGTTGCAAGGGTTGGTTGAGGGCGACCGCAAGCGAAATGAGGGACGCCCAGAGCGGGGGCGTCAAGAAATTCGTCACCTTTTTCCAAATGGAGCGAACTGAGCGCCCCACACGCTGCAAGAACGTGGGGGAGGGACGGGACCAAACCGGTATTTGGAGCTCGTCGTCATCGGGATTCGAGTCTGAGTCGGATATAGAATCGGTTTCGGGCTCGGGAGGTAGATTGACGGCATCGAGGAAAGGAGTGCTGGGAAAGGAGTAGAAGACGGGGGTAGTATGTCTGCGATTCGGAGCCACGCAGGTTCGGGGTCTGAGCTGGTGTGAGGTGGTATGACCATGACTACTGTATCACGGAAGATTCCGAAAGGATGCTCACTATCAGCGACATCGCGCGTTGACGTGGCGTCATCTTGGAACCCTGTTGTATTTCCGATCTCTTCTTCCAAGGGATCGGCCTTTGAGAGTAGATGAACACCATAACTCCAACGAAGCTATGATCGCCGGTGATGACTCAGGACATAGGACACTGAAGAAAGATGCCAACAACTTACGAACTGGCCTATTGTACTGCACAGAAGCAGGTAAGTGAGAGCGCGGCCGATAATGGCGTCCTTGGTGTCGTCTTCGCCCCATTTGAGCCCTGGGACTGTGGCAGCGAAGGGATTGGAGAAGGGCGACAGGGAGAGAGTTCGAGTTCATGAAAGTGGCAGCAGCCATGGCGAAATTCCTGCGAGGATGTAAGACGGTGTGTGTCGAGAATGAAGTGGCATACCTTTGTGAGGGCCGGAGCCGGAAAACGTTACCGAGGAACCAGGCGACAACTAGTGAGACACCACTGACGAGCAAGAAAAAGATGGGGATGATCCATAGTTCTCGTAATTTGGCTGGAAACAAAATGCAAAATGTTAAACGGTTGGACGGACGGACTCGGAGGATCCGGATGATCACTGACCTGGAGAAAGAATGAAAGCAACCTTGGAAAAGAGGAGACACGGTGTGAAAAAGTTGACGTTTATAACGTTCAGTTGCTATCATCGACAGGAGAGTAAGTAGGTGGAACTGAGGGCAGGGATATGGTAAGACCTTTTGAGTTGATTTGTCCAGAATTCCGCGTCTAGCCAGCACGTAGCCAGACACGCATACAAGGATCACCTGAGTTATTGACTAATAGGGGAACAAACATCAACAACGACGAAATGAAATGACTTGTACACGGTGACCTACGCCGAGGATGGTTTGAAAGAGTGGCCATATTGGAGTATCACCAGGAGGTGACGAAGATGACATGGGGGTAGGTGAAGAAATTAGCTGCGGGGTGCGGGAGTGGTGCGGGATGTTCAAGTGCGTTGAGCCAGTCCTTATCCGTCTGTCCGCACCGCACTTGGCATATGTGGTGGTGGCCAAGCACTGTTACCCAGAATTGTCACAGGGAATTTATGGTGGGATAGGGGCGCCAGATTCCCATTCGCACTCTGATTTTGTCCGCTGACCCCTAACACGCGTATCTGACACGCATCGATGCTCCTCTATCATGGGTCACCCCGGTTCCCTCCCGAGTAACCAAACAGACATTTGGTGCTACGGGCTTGGCGCCAAGTCTCGAGAGCGCCACTCCAAACTGGTGAACAGGATTTGTCTTTGCCTAAAGTCCGTAGGTACTGCATGTTTTTCTCCGAATTTTACTTCCTGCCCCCTACGATCTACGAACAACTGTGTCCCGAAAAGCACCGCATCGGCGAGATCCGCGCCTCTTCTCTCACTTCGAAAGAACTGGACCCTTCGCATAGTGCGCCTGGGCCTTGACGAAGCAGTACCAGACTGTACTACCAGTACTCGCTTCCATGCACCTAAACGGCGCACTAGTCCTGCTGCGATACAGTGCACCAACCTTCTCTCTCTTGAATTAGAGTTTTGGGGCTATTTGCGGTTTTTTTTTGGTTCGGAGGAAACGGGATCTACTCATTGGACATCTTCCATGCTAGCACTGTATGGCTGTTCCACCTTCCAAACCTAAACACGGAGGCCGCCGATGCACATCCTATGCGCGGCTTTGTGCCATAGGGGACGCGATCTTTGTACTGGAGCAAGGCGACTTCTAGGATCCCTGAGGCTATCTCGAAGCCACTGTTACATAGAAGTACATGCGGGCCTTCCCCCGCGCACGACACGATGATAGCTTCCGTCCGCTGCGTGAGATGACGGGGCTGAAGCCAATTTCATTTTGTTCTTGGCAGTTGCTTTCCTCTGTCTGTTGACCGTAGTGACGAGCCCTGGCTCTCAGAGATTGATTGACATGTTTTGTAACGCATGAGACACTCCTGGCAACAATACGAACGTATTTTTCGAATTCCATGAGCGGGTGTGGAGAGTGGTGGTACATCGGTTACGTCATAGTCAATTGGCAGTGAGACCTCGTCTCAACAAGAGCGATCATGGCCTGGCGCTGTACTGGAAATACTAACGTCGAGCTCGTCACAAACTTGATGCACCACGGGCTCATCACTTCAGAAACTGTCGCCGCTGTACCGCGTCTCTCCCGTCTATTGGCCAAACGGTTACGGTTCTGACATCGTCCCCCCCTTACTTATCCCCTGCAGGCGATGAAGTCTGTCGATCGCGCGAATTACGTGCTCGATAAAGAACACCCTTACGAAGACTCGCCCCAGTGCGTGCCTGCTACGCCGTCCTTACTCCGAGCTCTTTCACACAGACCGGGGTCTGTCCACAAATTAGATCGATCGGCCACAATGCGACCATCTCTGCACCACACATGGTACGTCCCGTCCCCTCTCTCTCCGTCCTCTTGCCAACAGCGGCGGCGTGAACCCTCTGCCCACGATCGAACGTGTGCTACGCACCACCATCAACGGGTGAAAACAGCACGCGCATGCCGCCGAGCTGCTCCTCCCGTATCTGCGCCCCGGTGCGCGCGTCCTCGACGTCGGCACCGGCTCTGGCTACCTCACGAGCGTGCTCCACCGGCTCGTGGGCCCACACGGCGGCACCGTCGTAGGGATCGAGCACCTACCCGCGCTGACTGCGCTCGCGGAGTCGAACATCCGCGCGGACGGGCTCGGCGCTGCGCTCGACCAGCAGGCCATCGTGCTCGTCACCGGCGACGGGAGGCTCGGTGCGTCTTTCGGTCCTCTTCCAGCCGGCCAGTGATCACTCAAGTTATGGGTGCAGGGTACCCCGAGAACGGCCCCTACGAGGCTATTCACGTCGGAGCGGCTGCGCGGACGATCCCCCCTGCGCTCGTGGAACAGCTCGCGAGCCCAGGGCGCATGGTCATCCCCGTTGGCACGTACTCCCAGAGACTGATGCAGGTGGACAAGAGCGCAAGGGGAGAGATCACGCAGAAGGACCTCTTTGGTGTTGTGGTGCGTCGCGTTGCACAAGTGCCTTACTATTGCGACGAGGACTGACTTTACGCCTAATAAGTATGTGCCGCTTACGGACAGGCCCAAAAGTTCTGTGTAATTCAGAGATAAAAATACGCCATCACATGTATAGTATATTCGTTGACCGAGAATGATGAAGCGTCACGACAAACAGACAATTTTCGGATACTCAGGGCTAGCAATCACCGTGATCAAAGAAGTCATCAATTCATTCAAACAGTTAGGAACGTCTAGCATACTGATCTGGGTAAAACGCTGTCAGTGACAGTAATAAAACGGAAAACAGGGTATGCTACATGTGGTATAAAGATCCAAAAAGTCTAGAAAGAACCTGCCAACAGGCATTTCACTTCGAAAGACCGTAAGCCTTCCGTGTCATGCTAACCATTAGCTCTTTGCCCTTCATTGAACTGGAGAACCAGTTGCCCAGTGTAATACCCCAAAGGAAGCCCATGTAGGAAGTGCCCTGTTTCTGCATGACACGAACAGAACGAGTGAGGAACCATTGGACAGCTAAGATGGCAACCACTAACCTTGCCGTTGGTAATAATAATGAGCTCGGGCTGACCGGTGTATTGCTTGCCTGGAGAGCCACCATTGAGCTGCGAAAGAATGTTCGCAGCGGCGATTTGCGCGTGCTTCGGGGCCTTGGCAGCCTGCTTCTGCTCGGACCAATCGATCACGTCACCAATTGCGTAGATGTTGGGATGTGACTCGATCTGGAACGTTGGTGCGACCTTGATTTGTCCGCGTGCATTGAGTACACCGGAACCAAGGGACTTCACAAAGCCAGTTCCAGGACGGCCACCAAAAGTGGGGACCTAAAACGGGACCAACGTTTAGGGAGTGATGTAACCAAGGGGATTAAAAACAAACGTACAATGAGGTCACCCTCCAACTGGCGCTGAGAACGCGTCGTTGCTGGGATGGTATCGAAGTTGTCAACGTAGTCATTAAATACGATGTTGATTCCGCGGGAGGTGACGTCTTTCTCAACCAGCTTGCGATACTTGTTGGGGTAGGTCGAATTGAGAAGCTGTGAGTCAGAGTGGACAATGGTGACCTTCTTTCGTGGGAACACGTCCTTGATCTCGCCGGCGTATTCTAAAATTGGGCATAAATGATAGGCTCAGCACAGAATGAGGCAGATCAACATACCACATCCGACGGCACCACCACCAGGCAAGGATGATCCCACTTGCATTCTCGAACTTGCGACGCCAAGACTTGATGTGTTCGAGGACGGCAGCCCGGTCATCAGGGAAGGCAAGAGGACCGTCCCACTCGGAACCAGGAGCAAGTACAAGGATGTCGTAATGGACGCGTTCACCCGTGGAAAGAATGACAGAGCCACTGTTCTCTTTGTTCTGTTCGATGGAGGTGACACGGCCAACCTTTATAGTTCCATTTCCATTGACGAGAAGGTTATCGTAGGGAATGAGGACATCGTCCTCGAGTTTTCCCTCGGCGGTGGTGGTCAGGCGGATGCAGGCAGGAAGGTGAAGGGCGAATGGGCGCGCAGTGATAAGTGTAAGGGAAGTCGTGCTAGCATTGATCTTGGAGGAGAGGATGCGAGTAATAGTGGCACCTGCTGCACCACCACCAACGACAACGATGCTCTTGCGAGTAGCCGACATTTATAAGACGGAAAAGTGAGAGGAGGAAGAAGGCGGGATGAGTTGAGAATGACGAACATGCTGCAGTTGCCTTGTATTAATACTGCGAGGAAGAAGAGGCGTTCAATATGTCAATGCTTGCTGATGTAACCTGGCGGCGTACTTGGTCAGCGGAAGCAAAATGTAATCACGCTGACGATGCCTCATGACATATTCGACTGACGTCCCGATGTTAACGCAGCGCCGCGAGTGCATCAGCTGACTGTCAAGATTGGCTCGTTGTCGTTCAATGACTCGTATGCTTTTCAGCTCTTTGGGTTGTGGGTGGTCTCAATGTCGGCAACGTTTTGGCTGGTCCCGATCGCGGCTAAGGCGGCGACTCGCGATCCCTTCACCTCTCCTAGTTCTCGTAGTCGGACTTCTCACACGAGTCGAATTTGATCACATCTCTCACTCCACGCACGTCGTTTCTCACCCAATCTCCCAACCATGATGCACAAGAAACTCACATCGGACTGGATGCCTTGCCCTCAGTCGCTATCATAGTATCACAGGAATTTTCTATGTGGCCGTGTCCCAGGCTTCTGTGATACGAACAAGTGATTGCCCCCCATGAAGGCTATGCGACGCAACTACTGTGCATGTTTTGGAAGCGAGACTGCGGCCCTATTCAGATTTCCAGCGCCACCCCTTTTCAAGGGTATCGCCGACCACACACGCCCCCACGCCCTCGGGCTAGCCCGGAGCACATCTGGTCGCTCACAAGTCACTTTCAGAAAGGTGGATGTTTCACAGAAAACGTTTCGCCTACACTATCGATATGAAATAGCGGAAGTCACACAACGGTACTGTATTTGCTATCATCCGAATGTGGATGTTCTTTCGATGTGCAAACGTTGCGCGCGACGTAAGGTGCAGTGGAATTACTAAATCCTCACAATAACTTGGACAGCTCTTTTTGTGAGACGTCGCCAGCTGCATCTTTGTCAACCTGAATCATAGCTTCGCGCCCGTCAGTTCGGACCGGTGTTATCATACGCCGGGGTCGCAAGTTGCGTTCCGTCACGTGGATCACGTCGTATGGTGTGCATGGTGAAAACCCTAAGCCAAGCCTGCTTACGTTCCTTCACATCAAGAGAAGCGCCCCATCGTACCTGGCTTCTCATCACTCTTGACGAGCTCTCTAGGCTCGGTCAAGCTCGTCTGCGGTCGAGTTGTCAAGTTCCGTCTCGCCAATCCAACCTCCTCGGGGGGTGGCAGGCTGACGGTGACCATCCTGTCCAGTGCTATGATAAAGCATAGCGGTGAATACGCCCGTGCTAGCACCGACGTCGAGCACCGTGCGAACACGACTTGATGTGTGGTAGGATTGACTCCCAAATAGCCGCGTGCTGTTGTGTCAGAATCGGTCAGCACTGACCGCTGCTGACGTGAGCAATAGCGAAGGGGCACGGAAAGCCGCCCCTTGCTCGGTAGTAAGATTACAGCCCCACTGCTTAGTATGGCCGTCGTGGTAAAACGCTCACACGTGGAACGTACTGCGTAACGCTATACGCCTTGGCTTTGTCGGTGACATAATGCGCGCAGACCACGTACTGTACTTGCGAACACAGCCAACTGCGCGTTTGTTATAGAGAAGCTTCCCGTACATCAGCGCACCAGCGTCGGCGTCATTAATGGTCCCTCTGGCGATCATAAGTTGGCCTTATTACCGTAAGCCGTGAGTCAACTTGACCCTCTCGACTGCGGAATTGCATAGCAACAGTCCCCTGCCATAAGTGAATCGGACTAGCGGTAAGGGCGTCCTCGATAACTTCAAGCATAATTGCGAACATGGAACAACATCTTTTATTACGTGCCACGTGCGAGCGCGGGACGGTGATAGAACAGGAAAGAAGTGATACTGTACGAAACAAGGTACGAAAAGCTGGAGCACTGAAATTGCACACGGAAAACAGACTGGAAAACATATGTCACGTGGAAAAATAGCATTCAGCGGAGAAAGTTGAGTGCTCACTCCCAAGCTCACTCCATCAATGCACTCCATGCAAAAATAAAGGATCAACATACGCGTGCAAGCACACGGAAACAGGAAACCGTGAATAGAAAAAGGTAGCGTGAAGACTGCGAAAAGAGTCCAAAGGCTGTGCCAACTGCTTTGAATCACTCTCTCGTAACTATCATATTCTACGATGCGGGCTGAATCCCCGACCTTCTTACGCCGTTCGACGATGATCGGGTACTCGTGACCGACGGCATCGTACGAGCCCCGCGTTGCTCACTCGTGGGCGCTGGTCTTGAGTTGACGCCCGCGCTCATCGAAGCGGAGGCGATATTTGCGTCGTGGCGAGATGCTCGGTTACTAGTGGCTGTTGGGGGATATCCTGTCGACGGTGTCAATATGCCATCTGAGATCTCCCTTACGGTCATGCATACCCGATGCATAATTCTGAGTCGGGGCGCGCGTCACCCCAAACGACCTCTCACTTATGCGACTAGTATCTGTAGGTGAGACCTGATATCGCGGGCCAGATGTGCCCGTACTGGCGACACCCCCATAGAAATCAGCTCGGGGCCTTGCGTAATCGGTAGTGACGCCAACATGCGGCGACGGGGAAGCATGTCCGGTGATGTATTCGCTGCGTCCCGAGCTGAGGAACCTGGTCGGTGCGCCCGTGGACGAGGGTCGTACCCCCGTAGGGCAGTGGCAGGCAGGGCAAAGATGAAGTCCATCTCGCGCCTGCTCGTGTCCAATCATTGGCGCATACGATGGCCCCCACCTGCTCGAACCCCCCTGGTATGGTGTGCCACATAGGGGGCAGGACGCCTGAGGGGTAGACGCCACGGGATTGTAGTGGTTGCCAGGATATGGTTGACGCGGGCCTGGGGGGGGATATCGAGGGTCTGCCAATGCTGAGACTACTACTGTAGCAGCAGTACGCGCGGTCGTAGATGCCACACTCGAAAGCCAGTTCATCCGCGATCGGACTGGGGCAGTGTACTTATTCTGTCCTTCGTGGTCGTCATCTTGTCCTGCAGTTGGGAGACGCCTCTGCAGTCAGCACTACATTGCGGTCGGTCGATGCCCGTTGTACGTACGTCCTACGGCAGGGAAGTTCGGTGCAGCAAGGGCCCCGCATTCTTCCCGCTGGTCCGATGCATTCGGTCCTTCATCATCAGAGTCGGCGCTAGGAGCACCGTTGACATCCGGTGGTGGGAGCGGATCAGTATCCACCAGGCGTAGACCCAGGAAGGGGTCTGCTGGATTGAAGGGGAAAGCCATGCCACGCTCACGAACCAGTCACTCTCGGGGGGGGGGGGGGGGGTTGTCCGACTGCGCTAAAATAACCTTCTTGCAAGGCTTATCATGCATTCTCCGCCTTCCAGTGGAAAGTTCGACGTGAATCAAGGCTGCGTCCTAGGATGTTGGCTGTGTCCTCAGGACTGTCACCCGATGGAGTTGGCGTAAACGGCACGGTCACTGTCAAAATAAAGGGATTACACTCATTAGTGTATCATCGTGTGATGTTCATCGACGCGTCAATCAGGGTATATTGCGGCAATGGTCTGTCTAATACACCTCTACCAGTGGAATTGGCCTTGGCGGACACGTGGTGATGATACGCTACTGGAGGAAGTCGGCCCGACTGCGGCATTGCTCCAAGTGACGCTTCCGGAATTAGGATTAGGGACCAGTGGGTATGGATTCACGGCCGACGACTGCTGCTGGCCCTGGCGTTGCTGTTGTGGTTGTTGTTGCTGCTGCTGCTGGCGCCGTTGCGCTGCCCATTGCTCGCAGGATGTCCCGCAATACTCGCGACCCCTGCGCCGAGGGAACCTATTACATGCTGGACAAACAAGGACGCCGTGCGTCTGCAAAGCCTCACTAGGTACCAGACGAGAGCGAAGTTCAGCACAAGAACACAATCAGACCACACAAGACGACGGCGAGACGACGAACATCATATGCGCCTCTCCGCAATACTCCGTCAACTCGTTCGTTCGGAGGTCCTCGACCACCGGCCTATGGCAGCCCGGAATGAGACAAATTGGGGGCCTGGGCGCCGTTGCTGCGGGCTGAGACGACCGCGCTCGCTGGTGAATATTGACCACCGGCTGCGGGGCGCCTAGTGGTGTAGTTCGTGGTACAGCCTGTGGTGTAGGTCGTGGTGCAGTTCGTGGTACAGCCTGTGGTGTAGGTCGTGGTGCAGTTCGTGGTGCAGTTCGTGGTGCAGTTCGTGGTACATTCTGTGGCGCATTCTGTGGTGTAGTCTGTGGTGCAGTTCGTAGTGTGGCTTTCGGTGACCGGGCTCATGAGAAAACAGAAGATATATATAAATTATAAAGACGCACCTGAGACGGAAAGCGTGTCTGGGCCACCGCGGCGGTATCCCCAGTCATTGGGATTTGCCCCGCCTTCACCAGGACCAGTGGGTCGAATGGACGCGTCCCGACGATTCTGATTTGGAGGAGGCTGAGCTACCGGTGGGTGGCCACTGTCATAGTTAGAAGAATGTGTTCCTGTGTACTGCTGAGATAATGAAGGGGGTGAGTTATATTGAGTGGCATATATGGGTGCCCCTTGAGATGTATTTGGTGATACTTGAGGCTGCGAAAGGGATGGTACGTTGTTCTGAGGCCTAGGGGGTGAAGGCTGCTGCTGCTGCTGCTGCCGGCGTTGTGGAGGATAGTTCTGCGGACCTCTGTTTGGGGTCTGAGGATACTGAGGACGGAGTAGCGTAAAGCACGTTGGGCGACACAGATGTAGTCTGAGGTTGGGGTAATGGAGATAGGGGTTGTAGAGACGTATGGGATAGTGACAGATCATGAGTATCTCCAGACCAAGCTATTGGATGTTGATACCGTCGGCCACGGTCACCGCTTTGCGGATTGACATACTGACCACTGGAAGTGGGGGTAGAGGTGGAAGGATACAACTCTGGTACCGCAATCTGCAGCTGGTGCGACGACGTAGGTTGCAATTGTGCCGAGCCCGTCAGTTGGGAAGTTAGGTTCAAATCTGGGCGACCTCATAAACACCATCATCAACTTCAATCATGAACAACCAAGGCTCACAGTCCCAATCATCTCCGGAAGGGTTTGCATACAGGTGTTGTGCCTGACCGGGAGCAGATCCCTGGAGATTTGATGGCGGGCGATTCGTCCAGGGAACACCGCCACCTGTGCTGTTGTGTGTACCACTGACAGTTACAGGGGGCTGAAACGGTTGAGGTGGCTGAGACGACGTCCTTCTGACACTGTTCGGAGAGCGACCAGAACCACGCGGTGCGCCTGTACTATGGTGTCAGAATACGAAGTTTCGAGGGGTATAAGTAGCGTACTATGGTCGTTGTTTGGACGACGGGAGGAAGAGCTCATAGTGGTCTCTGGGGTACCGAGTAAAGTCCAGGGGACGCGTATTTAAAAGTTTTAGGCAGAAAGTGGTTTTTGATTACGACGCGCTGAGGTTTTTCCCGAGTGGAGCCCGCGTGCTGATGCCACTCCGGCCCAACTGCAAGAATTGGGTGAGGCTGTAACCGGATTTAAGCATCAATCAAGGCGATGTAGTTGGATGTATGACTGTGCTCGGCTCCGCCAATGATTATCACAAGAGTCGTTACCACGGATGTTACTATTTCCCCAAAAAAACACCCGAATGTAAAAGGACATCGTCGTCGTACCGAGATAATAATATAAAATCTTCTCTCCTCACGCATGTAGATCGTCGGGGGAACCGAATTACGCTTTACCAGTGGTCGCAACTGCATTACGAATGCGATATTCCCAGTACCTGACGTATGATGGGTAAACATAATCGGGTCCCCGCTCCGCTGAGGAGGGCGTACCTTTTCCTGATGGTGTCGTGGGTGTCTGCGAGCGAGCGCCATAACTAGCAAAAAAAGGCCGATGGCATCAGTAAGGCGAGTCCATTGCTCGTATCAGGCCCGCATACCTCCACAGCCTCAGATATCCCCTCATTCCCACTCGCCTCGTGTACATCTGCCATGAATTCGATTGCTGCCGCACAGGGCAACTCTGCGCCTTCCGACGGGGGTGGGTTCTCGAGATCGAGGATGTCGTTACCTCTGGGTTCGACCGTGTCGACGATGTACTGCCTCGCGAAGATAGCCTGGGTCGAATACGGGACGCGTGAATGATCTAATATCCCGCGCAAATAATTCCACGCGGAGGAATTGTTGGGCGCAAGCGCAATCTTCTCCTTGGCGAAGCTAATAACCAAACATGAAATAGGCCGCACGGCCATGGGCGCGAGGCGGTGTAAAGGGAGTCGGGTGTTACCGTCAGCGCCGATACACGACAGGAGGAATGATGACCCACGCAAGTTCACGCTTCACTATCGCCTCTGCCTCGTCCTTGTCATCATTGCTCCCGCGTTCAAACGAGACGAAGAAGCGGTGGTGCCACGCCGAGTTGTTGCGAACGTCGTCTTCGAGGAGCCCGTCGATGAATGGCAGTTCGTCAGCCCACAAATTCTCTTGATCGAAGTGCGCGAGCAGCCACTGCCGGTGGCTCCAGGTGTGGTAGTTCTTCGCATCGGCCTTGAGTACCTCCTCGTTGAAAGCTAGTTCCGGCGCAGGGTCGCCTAAAGCAGTGAGGAGAAGCCGTCGATGGTGCCATACTTGGTATGTCTTTGGGGAGGCCTTGGTGAGCGTGTTAGATAGGACAAGTTCGGGCTGGAGTGGAGCAGAGATAGCGATAAGGGTCTCGTAGCGGTATTGCCTAATAGCTGTGCCGTAAACGAGGTGATTGACGCACGAGGAGACTGAAAGACACCCACCAGGCGGAATAATGTGCGGGATTGAGCCTTATAATTGTCTCTGTGAGCTGGAGAACGCGTAGACTCTTCTCTCCTATCTTTACAACGCCACGGAAGTAGTCCGTCGCGTCTTTGTCTGCGTTATCCAGCGGAGCATTGGGGTTGAACAGAGGATCGATGAGTAAGTACAGTACGCAGGACGATAGCTAGAGAGTTGCGTACATTCAGGGCTGTAAAATATGGGTGCAAGTGGCTGTATATTCTCATACTGAACAACGGGAACAACATCAGCCCACTCAGGTCGTTCTGCGTAAAAAACATGTTCTGTTGTGTCGTCGGCAGTTGGTGCAGACATGACAGTCAAGTGCAAAGGGAGCTGACAATGACAAGTGTTCGTTTTTGACAATTGAGTTCACGCCCTCTGCAAAGAAGAACAATGTGAAATCGCAATCGGTAAAATACTGGACAGAGATTATAGACAAGCATCAAACAAAGGAGACATTATACACTATGGACCGAGACTCGAAGCTGGTATACTAGATTACAACATCAAGCAGTGGCAGCGGCAGTTGCTGGAGCAGCGTTACTTGCAGTATAATCCTGGGAGAACACAGGTTGAGTAACGATCAGTCGAATTTTACCGAGCTCGATACTAACCTCCATCTCCGCGTCCAGGTCTTCTGCGGTCTTCGGTGGTCGCTCGGTCTTGCGGCTGCCCGGTCTTCTGCCCCGGCCACGAGGGGCACCACGACTTCTGCAAGGCGGATAATCGCATCTATAAGTGGTCCTAAACGGAAACCAAGGGTGGTACGGGAACGGACCTGGCAGCTTGGGTGCCATTAGTGACAGGGCTGGTATTCTCTGCTGGGGCAACGCGGGAAGCGAGACTGGGAATGGGGGCGAGGCGAGATGGGTCGACGACGACTTCAATCTTCATAGGGCGCTCTGGAAGCATAGATGATGGATAACGAGGAAAGGAGCAGGAACGGCGGGGAGAGTTAATTGGTCAGTTGAGCGTTCAGCGATGGGCGAGGCAAACGAAAGACGAAAACGAGCCGAGCTAAGAAACAGTTGCAGAGTAACCGCGGATCCTTTGATTGAACATCACATTGGACGTCGTTGATATTCTGCCTTAACCTTGCGCAACGCAACGGATTGAACAGGACATGTGAGGCCCGTCCTTGCAATCCTTCGACGCCAGACTTCTTCAACAGGACCGGTCTTGAAGCGACAGCGAACGTCTACACGTTCAACGGCACTTCAGAACTAGGCCCTCTCTCAGTCCAACACTCCTGTCCACTGGTCCAGCCTCGACCGTTAGCCATGTTCGGCGTAGAAACCACGCCAGCCAGGTCACCGAGGAACACATATCTAACCCCCCTCTGCCAGAGCAGAACGAAGCTGATCAGGTCCGTTGCTTCGCACCCAGGATTCAACCTGAGGGGTTACATGTGGCCAGGAGAGGGGTCGTGGTGTAATCTCACGATTACGACTTGCCCTTGCACGAAGGCGAATCAAACGAGTCCGTTGCTGACGAGGCACCGCGAAGAAAAAGACGAGCTTTAAGTAGAGAAGGCGGCGGATACTAACTCCCATCGATGAGGCGGTTGTTGTATTGTTGATAGGCCTTATTGCCATCCCCTTTCTTTTGGAATATGACCGAGGCCACGCCTTTGGAACGTCCATTTGAATCGTAATGTAGGTTGACCTCGCGCAGGGGTCCGACGGTGGTCTGGAAAAGCTCCTGTATAACAGAACCAAGGTCAGAACTTCTTCGTTTTAATTCGTAAAAAGAATTTGTCGAACCTTTACTTGAGCTTCGTTTACATCTTGAGGAAGATTGGAAACGACAATTTTCTCAACAGGTTGAGGGGAAGCAGCAGTAGCGCCCTTTGTAGTATTTGCTAGGCGGGCCTTGACGGCGGGTGGCGTGCCAGCCGTCCCAAGTACTTGAGCACGTGCGGTGTTACCACGGCGTCCGGCCCCACGCCTTGATTGTTTGACTGTGCGGGAGGCGGAAACGATCTGAAGACAAGAACAAAAAATTAAGACGATGACGTTCAATGAGTGGGAGGGCGAGTCGATAAAACATACGTCGTCGAGTGATTTGTCCATTACAGCTGATGGGAAAGTGCTTTTACTTTTTTTGTTCTCGGGTGTGAGAGAGAGGACAAAGGGTCAAGAGGGGAGAGGTTGGTTGAGGGGTAAAAGACACGGACGCGTTAGAGCGCCTTTTCTATTATTTGGTCGCGTCGGAGTTGGAAATCGATCACTTCGAATAAACACAGCATCCCTGTGTGGTGATCTTTGTTCTGGCACAGAATACACCAATGTCTAGAGGTGGCCGTGCGGCAGGTCGTGGAGGTTTCGGGGCCAGGGGTGGCTTTGGCACAAACAACCCACCTCCAATGGGCCTCACTTTTACCGATTTACAGACCATGTCGAGGGAGCAGAGCGCACTCTATCCCGTATGCTCTCTTTCTGTATCACGTACTTTCAGCCTGACAGCGTTAAGAAATATGTCATCTAGCCCCTTGAACCCCTCCCGGTACTTACAGAGTACTCTGAAGAGGAGAAGCGCATATGCGAGCTACAACTCGGCTTTGCAACTAGATTACGCAAGTCAGCTTATTATGTGACGGAGGTTGTCAAATCTGCGGGTGGGTCTCGCAATGTTAGGGCGCATCGTTTATTCACCACATAACAGAGTTGGAACGTTATGCGGATAAATATCGTCCTGCGGCCACTTTGCAACCCAAGCTAGAACGCAGGAACCTTCACCAGCCATTTTTCCCCCCAGAAGTGTTTGAGGCCTATTTTGACTCAAAGAAAAGGCGAAAAGGTGGAATTTTTGAACCCCGTGTAGCCTTGTCCTCATATCCATTTGTAGTTGAGAAGAAGGCTGTCAAACGTATCAATTTGGATGACCTAGAGGATAACGCGGAAGAAGAAGTGGTCTGCTCACCTTCACCCTTGCATATACCTCGCTTGCTGACACTTGTTGTCGTTTGGCCCCACAGGACAAGTCGGAGGTATCGGATGCTGGCTCACAGGTTGCGGAGGAAGACTACGACGTAGATGAGGAGTATGACAACGATTATGCTGACAATTACTTTGATAACGGGGAGGGCGACGACTTTGACGACTTGGGCGGTGGCGCTGGTGATCCATCCGGTGGTGGTACGTCAGGTTCATTTGAGGGATTTCAAAAGTACTAAATGGGATCTTGACAGGCTTTGATTATGATTAGACACCTGTTTTGATACCAATCGAGCCACCCGCAACTGAAACACGTTCCCCGTTTGCATTCCTCCGAGCTGCGACTCACGTGAATGCGTACATGAACTCTTTCGAGTTACCTTTTATCATTCGGTACAACCTACAACAACTCCGTCAAGCCGCCCACCGCAAGAGGGTTCAGCGCCAGTTTAGCAGGGCCGCTCGATTATAAATGCTCATCATTTCTATTCTTCTCTTCGCCAGCCAAATTTCTGTCTTCGCATGCGAGGGCGAATGCATAGTTGGCATTACCCGGGCTTGGTTAGACAACTATACCTTACCCATCGACACTGTCTTCCACAAATTAGTGAGGTCTCGAACTAACGCCCGTCCATGTCTGCTGACGTTCCATAGGCCAAACAGATCACACAAAAGCTACTCCCCCCTGAGAACCACGACGATCCCATGACATTCTTTCATCCTATCCTTACTACGTATCAGGACACCTCATATGATGACATGAGGACCGCCATTTTCCCGTCCTACTTTCATGGCAAGTGCCAGCGAAACGGCGTCGAGCCACATGGCTGTCCGAACCCAAATTGCCCAGTGGTGTGTGGCACTCCGGGCTCGCTCGTGCACTTCTATCCGACGTTACGATTCATCGCGTTCAAGTCCACACGCGACACGCTGCAGACGCTGTGTTCTCCCAATAGCGACGAGTACAAAAAAACCGAGCAAGCGGTCGCACAGGCTGCGATTACGACCCGCAAGAGTGGAAGTAAGCAGCGCAGAATGTGGATGTCCAGCGACAGGGCTGCTCGGGGGGTGGAAGGAGAACTGGCGCATGGCGTGCCGCTCGGGAAGAGCTTCCAATACATGCGGAAGCGGGAGGAGGATGTAAGGAAAGAGTTTAGGGAAATCATGAAGCAAGTACCAGTTTTACTTGAGAAGGCGTGTGGAGGAAAACCAACAGAGGACGCGAGTGGGCTGCCTGATTGTAGCTGGGAGGAGGCGATGAAGGCGTACATCCTCTCATTCCCGTAAATTCCATTGCCATCCTATGTCGTTTCTTATACGCTTGTAACCGATCATTGCTATCGTAGTAGAAGTCTCATCAATAGTGATGCACTAGTGATGTGTACGTTCAGTTCGGGCTTTGCGGCCAATAACGGCGTTGATATTTGAACCAATCAGCCGCGGCGCAGGGTGTGCCCGGAACGGAACTGACTGACAACCCAACTACTCCGTACTGCCGGAGAAACCTCTTGCTCCTGGTACACTTATATTCTCTTAAACTAAACTTCCGTTGGAGCATACTTCGCCTTATATCAATTCTACCACGCTGTTAAGCCATGTTGTCAAAACGCGTCGTTGCTCTCGCCCGCGCGCGGGGCGTTATACCGCGTAGCACAGTCGGGGTTCTCGCCACGTCGCGCAGCTGGTGCGTCCTGGGTCTGGCCCATTCTCGTGCATTCTGTACCCACGAACTCCCCTCAACCCCACTTATACGCGTATGAGACTCGGCTGTCACTGACTAGGTGCACGTTACAGGGAGCTTGCACGCCGCGCCCCCTTCCATACCACGAAACTACTAAAGGGTACGGAGTTTTAACTGCACTTGGGTCAGTGGCAGGACGTTGTAACTGATGTTATGTTGCGTTGCGGATAGATGAAACCGTCAAGGTGCCTCAAATGGCCGAGTCCATCTCGGAAGGCACACTCAAGACTTGGCAGAAGAAGGTCGGTGATACAGTCGAGGCTGACGAGGAGGTCGCCACTATTGAGACCGACAAGGTATGTATCTCCCTCAATGACATATCGTCTGTCTCGTTGTCCATCTCTCGGATTTCTTCCCTCCCCTTTCCCCTTCCTTTTTCGTCATTGGAGCCACTTCGGAGATGGTTGACATCTTTCATTCCACCCTCTCTCGCAGATCGACGTGTCCGTCAATGCACCAACTGCCGGCAAGATAACCGAGCTTCTTGCGAATGAAGAAGACACGGTATCGGTTGGGCAGGACCTGTTCCGCATTGCACCAGGCGAGGCAGGCGAATCCTCCTCTCCTGCCGCGTCGTCTGAGGCCGCACCGCCGCAAGCGGAGAAAGGCTCTGCGGAGACAAAGGCCCCCACCAAGCAGGAGCCATCGCCACCGCCCGCGAGTACGCCGAGCCCAGCTCCCAGTGGCAAGACGGAAGCAAAAGGGACGAGCAAGCCCGCATCGGCACCGAAGGACGAGAGCAAGTCCGCTCCCACACCCACGCTAGCCGGGGGTTCGCGAAGCGAGAACCGGGTCAAGATGAGCCGGATGCGCCTGCGTATCGCAGAGCGGCTGAAAGAATCACAGAATACGGCCGCATTCCTGACGACGTTCAACGAGATCGATATGTCCTCGTTGATGGAAATGCGCAAGCGGTACAAGGAAGAGGTGCTCAAACAGCACGACGTCAAGCTCGGTTTCATGAGCGCATTTGCCCGGGCGTCCGCGCTGGCCCTCAAGGAGATTCCGGCTGCGAACGCGTCGATCGAGGTCAGGGTCGTTTCGAAGTGTTACATTTTTGATCTCATTTTAGAGCATTGCGCAGGGTGACGAGATAATTTATCGCGACTACGTGGACCTCAGTGTTGCGGTCGCGACTCCAAAGGGACTCGTCACACCAGTGATCAAGAACGCGGAATCGTTATCTTTTGTTGAATTTGAGCGTGAACTCACGGCCCTTGGGAAGAAGGCGTGTCTTACGCGTTGTCACGTTTTATGTGAAGCTCATATAATTTTTTCCCTGATAGGCAAAGGATAACAAGCTGACACTCGAAGATATGGCGGGTGGATCGTTCACAATGTGCGTGCCTCGTGTTTGACGGTAGCGATGAAGTGTTGTTACTGATAGAGTTCACTGATAGTTCTAACGGGGGCGTGTTTGGGTCGTTGTATGGCACGCCTATCATAAACCTGCCACAATCGGCTGTGCTTGGTGCGTGGCTGCGTTCTGCCTCGAGGGAACCCCATGAACTAAGCGAAACGGGAAATTTGAAACAACAGGAATGCACGCAACCAAGGATCGCCCGGTTGTCGTGAATGGACAGATTGTGATAAGGCCGATTATGGTCGTTGCGCTGACGTACGACCATCGGTTGTTGGACGGCCGAGAGGCTGTGACATTCCTTGGTGCGTGAAATCCACGTGTTGTTGAACAATCTGTTGATATTGTTGTCGTTATATAGTGAGAGTAAAAGAGTACATAGAAGACCCTCGCAAGATGTTGTTGGCATAATACAACGCGCACACCGCACCCCTGTCGATGTTGGTAGAGTGACAACGCGCGACTGCAGTGACGGGGGTGGGCAAAAGGGCGTGTCCAAGGCGTGGCAACGATGATGGAGGTTGATTGTTGTTAGTCTTTATTCTTTCTATTCGAAGCGTAGTCTTGTGTTGCGTAAGTTGACGACAAGTACGCATACAAGTATCCTCGTTTCCTTCTTTATTGCAGACTATAAGGCGAGAGAAAATAAGACCAACAAACTCTATAATAATATTAACAAAGGCGGTTCCCAGAGGCGGTCTTATTACGCCGGCACCCGTGCACAGGAATCAAGGAATCCGTCTTTCTACGGTTCGTAACTTCGTCCGTGTACGGTAGTTCCAGAAACCGATCCGCCGTCTACCGCCTTGTTGTGGTGTGTTGAGATCAGAATTCTCAATGCAGATAATTACGCTACTGGTGGTCAAGACCAAAAGGGATTGATCGGGGACACATTGCTGTGGCCTGGTATAAGCCTGGCACAACCTAATACCGTACCAAAAAGGTAAGATTGGACGAGGAGGGGGAAGAGAGGGGAGGATGTGAGTCCTTCTTCTGACACCTGAGGGAAGAAAAGAAAATAGGAGACGAAGACGAAGACGAGGAGTGTAAAAGTCTGTCAGGAGACAAAAATAAAGTTTTAAAAGTGAGGTACAAGAGTGTCGGTGTCGGTGTCAGAAGAAAATAAGAAGGCTCTCGAACCCTGAAGAAGTATGAAGTGAAACGACAGGGACGTTAGGATCAGGACACGAGGACAAAAGAGCGGCAAGGGCAGGGGGGGCGAGACCAATACGAGACAAGATCATCTCAGCGTAAGTGACATTGACGGAGAGAGTTGTGGGGTTGCGATAACGGAAGGGAAGGGGCACTAAGGCGGACGTCTGAACGGAGATACCGTGTAAGGCGAGGCGGTCCTGAGATCTAGGCGGCATGACACCCGAAATGGAACTGGGCGTAACGAGTGCGAAGTCGGAGTGTGAAATGGCGCCACCTTCTGATGACCCGAGAAACTAGTTACGGTTCGGGTATTCAAAAGGGACTTGTCAGCCCACCTTGCCTTTTTTTTTGTTTTTCGCTTTTCTTTCTCAGTCATCGCCCCTGTCCCCCCTCCGTCTCCCTTTAACGCACCCGCATACATCCACTCCTCCCTCCTCCCCATCTTTCACTTTGTCCCGACATCTCCCTACTCTCTCGACATGATAATGGTCCAGAAGCCGGTTCATATGCTCTCTACTCCTACTTACCACCGTCGGCATCCCTCTGCCCCTCCGACCGTACTCGTACAGCCAACTCGTATCCCTGGCTTACTTTCTCTATCAAAGCCTCCATCGGTCACTCCACCTCGTCCTAATCAGCATCAAACCCATCACAATCGCCACCCTCGCTCAACACATAACAATAAGCCAAAGTCGGCTAGCACCGCCCGCCAGTCGCTTCCTCCGCTGACTGCGGTACAGCCTCTGTTTTCCGATGCTTCGAACAACCCTCCCCCCGTAGCTCAGCTTCCCACCAGGCCACCAACCTTGCCCGCTACTCCGTCTCCCCAAGAGAAGTCGCTACGCTGGCCGTCAGAACTCGAAGCAGAGCAAGGATAAGCAGACACTAAGGTAAATGATTGCCACAATCGCAACCATTGGGAACAAGTCCTCACATTCACTATCGAATTGTCAGGAGTAACTCCCAGTCTCTCGTTCGTAGGGGCAACAACCGGCGACACAACTCTCAACATCATCAGGGCTCTCCCCCCAACCCTTCCCACCTTCCCTCGCAGGCAGAGGTTAACAACAACCCCAACCCACCTACTCGTCCTTATTCTCTCCATACCCCTCAGCATAATTCTTTTGACCTTTTCCTAGTTTCTTCGGAGAGCGAATCAGACAACCCTCCTTCCACTCCCACCAAGGCTAACCCTCCCGTTCGTCCCGCTCCCAAGCTCGCCTCCCGTCCTACTGGCAAGCTCGCTCGCCGTCGTCAGAACGTCGGTGGTGTACCGTCCACCCCGACTCCTTCCAAGGCTCTGTCCGTCCCTCGCCCGACCGCACAGCCACACTCATGGGACAATCGTTCTTTGAACCTCTCGCGCTCTGTTCCCACTTTGTCAAGCATGCAGTCAAACGGGGCTATCGCGGATGTGTTCCCCATTTGTGATGACCTCACTGACGTTGAGGACGATGACGACGTTTTTGCCCCCTCTACTCCCGTCCGTTCTAAGAGTGGCAATACCACTCGGCAGCCAGCTATGTATGACGATGGTCCTCGCACTGCTCCCATCTCTACCCCACGGTCGGGCTTTCCATTCAATTCCAAGCCAGTACCCACTGTGACCCCGGAGCGTAAGCGCCAGCACGTACGTTCTCCGAGCGAGGGTATTTTCAACTTGTCTATGGATGAGGATAGCGCTCTATCTTCTCCATCTGACGGTGGACTCAAAGCCCCGGGTAGCCTTTCAGCCCGTCGTCGCATTGTTTCGGCAGCCTCAAGCGGCAAAAGGGACTTTTGGGCTAGCTCCAAGTTCCAGAACTCCCCCAGTCCTGATGTTCTACCCGTTCCGGCCTTCAAGGCGCAGGTTGCCCTGCAATGAGCGACGTTCCCATTTGAGGTTGGTTTCTCTGTTGTACTGTTATTAAACAAATAAAGACTTACTCCCTTGTACTAGTTTTAGGTTGTGTCGGTTGTTCTGAGCTCCACTCCATTGGGGGTTTTCTTCCCTTCAAAAAGCCTGGCCTGCCGTCGATCAAGTTATTTCTTCAATATCCACCCTGGTGTTGATACGCCAGGGTTCCTTTTTCCGATATCATTATTTCCTCGACGTTTTGGTTCTTGTGCTCTCTCCTCTCTGTGGTATAACGTTCATCGCTGGGCCTCAAACGCAACCGACTAGATCTCCTTTTGTGGCAAACCCTCGTCAAGATGTCTTTTTTTTGTTCGGTTATTTTCCTTCCTCGGTCGGCTTCCGTATTCATCCCAGGTCGCCGATCAAGACTGCCGCCATCAATTGTTCAAGATTGCGCGTCTATTTGTCTTTTTCACTTTCCTGTCTATCGGCTCTCTAATGTTTCATCAACGACACATCGCATGCTTTCGCATCTCGCACTGGCATTGTCTCACTCTTGGACTTCGTACAAATTAGAAAGGCGAAGTTCAAAGTTGTACAAAAGAGCGACCACGGTCGGTTGACATATCTATGAAAACCCAAACGCCCATCTCCCACCGTCACCGCATCTATACACTACATCGGTCGTCTTTCGTTGGCAACCCTGCTTATTTATCCTTCCCCGTATTGCGCTTCTGCCATGTGTCTCGGACAACGTGCAGGGTTATTTTTTTTTCCCCTCAACGCCCCGTGTTCTTGGTTCTTGGGACGTTAATCCCAGCTCAAGTTGGTATATATTCTTCTCTCCGTGCTCCTTCTTTCTTTTCCTTCACTCGCACGGGAATTTCAGTATTTACGACACGTACCCTGGTTTTATATCTTTCTTCTGTATCAACTACCGCCATCCCCTCTTGTCCAACCGATGCATAGTTCCTCCTATCCTCGTCCTACCATTAGCATTATTATCCTTTTCACCAAGTTATTCTCTTGTTTCTTGGGTGTATTAGTGGTAACCGTGCTTTGGTTTTCCCCCCACGGTGTCCCTCTGGTATCTGGCTTGCCGCCTTTTCTCTTTTATCGCAGCCGTGTATGTTATTGGTGGTCACTGTGAGTTGTTTACTTATAAGCTTCGTCCACCACCCTAATATCTGTATGTTGGTTATAGCGTCCGTGCTCCCTTTTTTGTCGTCAAGCGCGTATACATACTCACCACTACTCCGTCTTTCTCGTTCAAATCGATCCCTTTTCACGAGGACGGCAAATCATCGCGACTTCCCTTGCCAATGAAGTTCAGAAGCTAGCTCCCCGCTTCTTGTTTTTGCCAACCTAATCTCCCCCCTTTTTTGTTTTTGGTCCTGTCCGTTATCGATACACACTCCTTATGTCCTTTCTTGTCTCATCATTAGAACTCCCCGTCTCCTTACGCCGTTTTCTGCCTAAATCTCTCATCCTTTTTACGCATACATCCCGTCTTCGTGCTCGACATCATTATTGTGTTTATATGCGTTCACCGCTAGTGTGTATTGCTCCGTTGCAGTGCTCTTGTAGAGGTGAGAAGGGGATGAGGGATAGGATAATACGGGTCGTATATACGATGAATACTTGTACGCCGTCGTTGCAAAGTGGTTAAAAGAAAGTTGATTTCCCAAGCTGGGCGTGCTACTCTCCAGACAACTCATTCTATCCTACGCTAGTTTGAATAGGTCGCTCAGTACACCCATAGCCGTGACTGCCGCTCCTGCGCCAGCACCCTGGACGATTAACGGACGTGCACCATACCGCTCGGTGTGGAACATAATAATGTTATCCGATCCACCAAGTGACGTCGCGAATGGGTGTGTCGTTGCGTACCTGCGCCGCTCATCAATAAATGATCGGCTCCTGAGAGTGAGGTGACGTGCCGTTCGAGACCAGCCCTGATAGACCCACTGCCGTTGTCCGCATCCACGTCGATCACGCCGACGTAGCGGAGCACGGCGCCACCGGGACTAGCGCCTTGGCCTTGACGCGCTGCTGCTTCAGTGCGCAAGGTGCCGAAATGTGCGTCGTGCGCCTGGAGGGCGTCAAGGAACGCATCGCCCGTGGGCACGGACGAGAGGGAGAAGCCTGCGGGGATCAGGGACTGCGTGGGCACGGACGCGTAGCCGTCTGGCAGCGAGATTGCTGGCTGGCGGCCTGGTGTTGAAAGGAGACGCGCGAGGATGGTCAGCTTGCGCGCGACGTCGGCGCCGTTGAGATCGTCTGCTGGGTGCGGCTCCTAAGTCGGCACCCCAAAAAGAAGGCGCACGTCAGAGGGGCAGAGGGGGGGGGGAGGTCGATCGTTCTTTGTCGATTGCGACGACGTGATGTGGAGAAGAGAGAACGTACGGTGTACCCCTTGTCGCGTGCGGTGCGCACGACGGTGGAGAAAGCCGGTCCATCAGCGGACCCTGTCGAGAATTCATTGAAGATGTAGCTTAGCGTTCCAGAGAAGACGCCCTCGATTCTGGTCACCTGTTCGATTCGATCAGTGTTTAGAACATAGAACAAAAAGATAAGGGGGACGTGGGCGTGGGCGTGGGCGTGGGGAAACCTCCCTCCCTCTTTGGAGCCCATTGCCCAAGCGAGAGGTGAATGTTCACCACAAGCACACCTTATCACCTGTCGCGACGAGATCCTTGAGCGTGGATATGACGGGCAGGCCGGCGCCGACGGTGGATTCGTGCAGGAACTTGGCGCCGCTCTCGCGGCTCGCGGCGACTATCTGGTCGTACAGCACCTGCGCGCCCGAGAACGCCTTTTTGTTCGGCGTCACGATGTGGACGCCAGCCCGCAGCAGCGCGGGGTACGTCTCCGCCACGGACACGGCGGACGTGTTGTCGACCAGCACGACGGCGTTGTCACTGCGGACGAGCTGCCCAAGCGTGTGCGCGAGGTCGGACGGGCTCGGCGTGGGATAAGAGGCGCGGAGGAGTGTGCGCCAGTCGGCCGTCGGCGGTATGCCGTTGGGATCATAGATGGCCGTTTTGGAGGACGAGAGCGAGACGAGGCGGAAGGGGTGCGGAGGCGGGAGTGCCTGCAGTTGCCGCACAAACTCGGAGCCGACTAATCCGACACCTACGACGGCGACAGAGACGGTTCGAGGGGGACTGAGGGGCATAGTCACGTTAGAGTGCGTGGTTCGATTTCGAAGAAGAAAAGTGTGGCGATTGCTAGGGGCGATGGCGACGGGCCGAGTTGCCAGTAATTGCTCAACCGGAATTTTTTTCGACAATGTTCGCACCATGATCCTGATTTTGTAAAAATCGATGGGAGAATAGCGAATCTACTGAGGCGCCCAGGGTCCAATCTAAACGACTTATCCCCGACAGAAAATCATACAGGCGCGGCGTCATAAAGAAGTGTGGGCATCTGTGATACCACCGATCTGAAACTTTGCCCATCACCATTGCTACTGAACTCCTCAGTGTCCTTTTCCTTTCCACTGTAATCGCCGCCATCATCTCCGTCATAGCTGCCTTTCTCGTCCTCCTCGCCCATACTGGGGACGATGGGTTTTTGCGACACCCACGAAGTTCGGTCAGGGCCAGCCATCGAACTGGCTTTCTCGATGAATGATCGAGAGGCTTGTAAGCCAGATAAGGCCGCGTTCTCGGTTACATCTCTGGGGGACGACGTCCAAAATTGCACTGTGCCATCGTGGCTGCCTGTGGCAAACATGAAAGGATTCGCTGCTTGATTCCACGCAACGCAAGTCAGGCCGCCACCTATCGCCGGCGCGCGGATATGGAGTAAGAACGACGCAGATTCGCGATCCCAAATATGTATGTCCCCGGCTACGAAGTACGAACGGTTTCAGCAGGAAAAGGTGAGGAACAATCGTCTCCTCTCACCTTTACCCGCGCAAAGAACCAATTCATCATTCTTGCCCCCAAAGTAACTAGGTCCTGGAGACTCCATCGGCGGCTTTGACACGTAGGTATGTCGAAGCAGGAGCCGTGTCGTTACAGGCGCATCAACCTTTTCCCACTCAGACGTGAGAGACAACTTCCAGAGCTGGGGTGCCGCCTAGAGAAGGATAGTGAGTCCTCCCGTCTACATGGACTAGAGAATGTTGACCTTTGATTCATAGCTCAACAAGACGGATTGTCCACTCTGTGTAAGCGCGATGTGTCGGATATTGTGAAGCACTGGAATCCGGCTTCATAAAATATATTAGTATCGTTCTCAACGCCGCTGAAAGATACGCGCACTCTTCAAGACGCTTCGTATCCAAGTTGTAAACTATGTATGCCGATCAAACGACACATCTTTTTTGGAAGGGGAAAATAGTACCGAAAAACAGCTTTTCCGCCCGGCATTTGTGGGGACGTAGGCCGTCACGAGAGGCGGTGCTGACCCCATAGCCTATCAGCCGCTGGCCGTCCGGAGTCACACAGACCTCTTGGATCTTCAGGCGTTCAAAATAATACGTATCCAAATCCTAAACATGTGAGAGAACGTGAACTTGTCTTCCTTGACAGCACGTCAGTGTGGATACCTGGCCAGTAATATCCTTCGTGCCGTTGAGCACTCGTGAGCGGAATGAGACCACAAATCACTAACCAACTTATGAACGTTTTGTCCTTCAACAGACATAAACGCTGTGGAAGCGAGCGGTCATGATCTGTTGTATGGAAATATCTATGTGAGGTGCCCACCTTCCCCACCAGGAAGCCAGCAGATCGACTGAATGGGAAGCTTGCGGTCAATTTCTTGACGACATTTGCCCGCCTAATTTACAGAGATGAGGAGGGAGGCCCTTACTATCCACTCCTAGAACTCACTTCGGTCCAGACTTTGACGGAGTGCCTGAACTTAGTCAAGAGAAGGCTCCCGCTGGGGGACCTGATGGGCCGGGTCAATCGTAGGAATAGAACCAGGATGGCCGGACAAATACCGTACCAAGCTATCTGGCCCACTGGTTCAGAATGGGTAAGCGTTCGGTGGTGCGGTGTTGATGTCTACAGAGTGATTAGTCACGTCCCCGAGAGCGACTTTCAAGTTGTGACTTACTCCAATGCTAAAGAGGACCGAGGTCTGGTCATAACTGGCAACGCGATTGGCCAAGAAGTCCGTGGTATCTAGTGGTGACGCTCACCTCGAGGTCGCCAAGAATCTGCCATTTGGCGAAAATTGCAGTTGACGTACAAGGGCTTGGTGCGCAGTAAAATCGTGAGTAGGCCTAAGAACTTTCAACGGGGGCACGAGCCTCGCCACACGCGAACTACGAATGATACCTCTGAGCTCTTCTTGCCGACTTTCGGCGGGAGCGGGTCGTGCCATCGTCGGGTTTTGTCTTGTGAAAGCGCCAGCTGCCTGTTTTTCCATCATTGTGCGGAGGGCTTGCGCGAAACGCGCTCTTCGAGGCGAGACAACTACGGTCGCAGGCCGGGGTTGTAGGTCTGAAGTAGCGATAGGGCAGTCGGCCATCGGATCGGATTGTGATGATGTTGTGTCAGAAGTTTGGTCGGATGGTGCTGCATGGCGGGGCGACACATTAGCGTATTGCGGTGAAGCAGTGTGATCCAAGGAGTTCCATGAGGAAGTTTGACCTGGAGCCCGAACGGGACGCTCAAAGCGCTGGAGAACCCACTCCTTTGCGCGAGTCAGTGAGAGCTTAATGCGATGTGCAATGTAGAACACTTGATGGAAAGATAGTACCGGGCGAACGAGTTTCCAGATATCGTCGAAAAAGTCGCTTAGCCACTTTGATCCTTTGTGTTTGTTGGAAACCCAGCGCTCCAACGCGAACCACGTCGATACGGTGGCCAACCCGAAGCTACTGAGAGCGGTGAATAACGTGGTGATTGCAGACACAAAGGAACTCTGAGGAGCGACATGCACGTATTCAGCTCGGATTTCCCCAGGGATACCACGTTGACATACGCACCTGCCCTGAAGAATATGCAAAAAGCACTAGACCAATAGAGAAGCACGCTACCGAAAGGACGAGGAATACCAAGGGTGTGCGTTTCAACCACAGCAAAACCCACCAGGGGACCTGATGGCTCGGAGAACGGCTGCACGTGTATGTTAGATATCCAGTCCAAGTTTCAGAGGTCCTGGCTTACTATGCTGACTGCTTCCAAGTCAGCCCAAGAAGGCTGTTGACTGCAGCCGCAATGCTGAACACCATTGAGGTGAACCAGAATGCATTCACGGCGTCTGCGAGGGCCGTGCCAACGTTCTGATAGGAGAATTGTATTGTCGTCGCCGTAACAGCAGAAAAGAATGTTGCGATCGTCGATAGATTGAGAAAGTTGCTTGCTCCGTGATGTTGAGCAAATCGGATCGTTGGGATACCTACCTGGTCTCAACTTGGCAGCCACTGAAATTGACACATGATGCTGACCGACTTCGTTGAACATGGATAATGCCGCGCTGACTGATTCGAAGTGTTCGCCCATATCGGACATTAGCTCCATGATGTAACGTTGAATTGGGGGGGATTTGAGTTCGCCTTCGTATTGATGAGCGCCGAGCATAGGACAGACGCTAAGAAATACCTCCAAATGTTAGCAGGCAAGAAGCCCAGTACTGGAACGAGTTGAAAGTCAGTAGGGTCCTGAAAAACTACAGAATGCAATATGGAATGCACCTTGAGATCGCCTTCGAATGCCATTATAGGAGCATCAACCGATTTATCCGTAAACTCCGGGAACTCGTTGAGGTTATACAAGAACTTGGAGAGAGCACGAGAAAAGAGGTCTAGTTGTTCTGGAAAGTCCTCAACATCGAGCTTGTCGAATGGAAGCCGTCGCCGAACGTTTGTTGAGCGTCTCAACTTTTCGAGCCTGCGTTTCGGCATTCTGCTTCTGCTCACGAGGGACTCTCTCGGAAGCCGGAAGATCTTTCGTGGATATAGATCTGCAGCATTTTCTCGAAAAAGGAACGAAATTTGAGCAAGGCGATCACGAAGCTGAAATATAGACGATAGAATGGCCACAGAGCTTCCCAGTTGTCTCGCTAAGTTGACACAAGTCCGGAGCTGGAATGGCGAACGACATTCAAGCCGCCTGTGAAGAAACCGAGAATGAAAGCACCTCTTTATCGAAGTCATTCACTCTTCTATAGGAAACATAAGTGCTAATTCATGAACCAGGGTAGGAGAAAGGTTCCGCACCTCTGAAATCTAGTGAATGCGTCTACAGCGGCATGCTTGTAAATGTTCATCGACACCGGCTGCGTTACAACGTCGTAAGGGGATATATGCGAAGGCAAAAAATCTTACATGCACCATCGTCTGTGATATCGCTATGTTGTACTTGATATATCAGAGCTGAACTCGAGTTATTGCATTGCTACGTCCTATGGTGATAACACTGACCAGCAGAATCAATCTGGTGGCGCTTGCCGATTTGGTCCAGAGCATCCAGGAGTCTTGAAAGCGTCTGTTCCCGTCGGGTGTCCTGTTCGCCCGATGGACGAAGGATACCGCCTATATCGAAGTCCCCATACTCAGGCGAATACGATGAGGTCATTCCAACGTGAGTATAGTTATGGCCACGGAGAGGTATAGACAGTCTGGTGCTTCAAAATTGCCTCCTCACAATAAGTGGGCACACAAGCACTTGGCTTTCTTGGTTTGCAGACACGGGGGAACAGGGGAAACGGCTCGAGAGGTTGACTGAGAGGTATTTGAGCGGGCCAATTCAAGAACGAGCGCTTCCAACTAGAAGTCGTCCGCGCGCATGCAACGAGGACACAGTATCACAGTATCACTGGCACACAGGGTGTTGTCAACTGCGAACAATTCACACGGTCCGCTTCATGACCATAGTCTAGACAGGTAAGCCCAAACCATGATGGCGTGATAGAGTGAGCCCATGATGCGGTTGTACGTATATAGTAGCTGTGATTTCCGATCAATGCATATTTAAAAGTTCGCAACTCCCGAATGATTGCACCGCGATGCTTTGCCATGATTCTGTCATACCCTGGGCATGAATCCAACCCACGCGTTTTCCTGACACTACTAACCCTACACCCATGAATGGCGCCTTGGTGCGAGAGTGTTTGATGGCAGCCGAGATGACACCCCGAGCGCCTTCTGTGTTGGGTGGTCGTATATCGGAGTTGGTTGCTCCGTGGATCTAGCGACATTCGGCTTGCCCCTCAGAGGAAATAGGTGACCGGGCTCCGACAGAATCGGAGGGGTGAGGTCTGCGATGCTTGAAACGGACCTCGGTAGTGCTGACACCGCTGTACGTGGTGTAGTGGTCGCGATAGTCGGACGTAAGCTGCGTGGCTGCCTTCCCGGCGTTGTCCAGATCTGCACTGTACCGTCGTGGCTGCCAGTAGCGAACATAAAATGCTCAGCAGCAGGATTCCAGGCGATGCAGGTCATGTCGCCACCCAAAGTCGGCGCTCGGATGTGGTGTAAATATGATGCGGATTCGCGGTCCCATATATGAATATCTCCAGCTTGAACGTTTCCTCAGCGCGATAAATGGTCGCCCGAGAGAAACACGGCTCACATTTTCCCGCACAAAGCACGAGTTCATCGTCTCTGCCTCCAAAAGAACTAGGCCCAGCAAAATCCACAGCGGTCTTGGGGATGTAGGTGTGTCGGAGCGAGAGCGTCATAGTTTGAATTGGCTCGACCTTTTCCCAGTCGTAGTATGCCACCAATTTCCACAATTGGGGTGCGACCTGGACCAGGAGTCGACCGTTTTAGAGTGCCGGACCAATACATATTCATGATATAACACGAACCTTCGGCTCATAGCTGATCAGGGCGAAATGACCACTCCTCGACAGAGTGATATCTCGAATGCTATGAAGCAGTGGGACATGCCTATGGCAGTTCTATAGCTGAAGAATATAATGGAGAAAGTAGAACCGTGCTCACGTCTCGATAACTCTGCGGTCGAGATTGTAGACTGTAGTCAGAATCACGTATCAGTAGACGTCGGCACATTCTGGGCGAATCCAACGTACCAATTATCTGTTTCTCCGCGCGGCACTTACTCGGCTTCAGGCCTGCACCAGAGGACAAGAGAGTCCCGAATCCGAGGAGGCGCTGGCCATCGGGGGTGATGCACACATCGTGGACCGCAAGGCGCTCAAAATGATAGGTGTCCAACACCTAAACGATTAGAAAGCTCACTAGTAGTTACAGAAACTGAAAAGGCCCACTCTGCCAGTCAGATCCTGAGTGTGTACGTCAGAATGGCAGAGAGTGAGCCGTTTTGTAGAACCCGCTCACTAATTTCACGATCTGAGTACCTTCTACGGACATGAAAGCTGCATGATGTGTGGGATTACTTCCCAGGAGAAAGTCTCAGTATGATTCGAGCCGACCTTCGCTGCCTGGCAACCAGCGGACGGAGTGTATCGAAGTGTTCCGATCGATGGTTTGACGACAGGTGCCTATCTACAATCTCATGAGGTAGCTGAAAAGTCGAAAGTTTAATAGACGAACATCTGTCCAGAGTCTTATAGAGCGCGCGAGCTTCGTTAAAAGCAGGGTACCTGACGGCGACCTTCAATAGTCGATCAGCAGATAGCTAGGAAGCAGAATAAGTAACACGACCATGCGACCTGGTTCACAAAACTTGGGTGGGCGAGCGTGCGATGGGGAGAAAATGGGTCCTGTATTCCAAGCGTTGGTAGAAGCGCCATCGATCGCATATTAGAGCCGGACTTACACTGGTGCTGAAAATGGCGGATGTATTATCCCAGCTTCAGAACCGAGTCATTAGTGATGGCCCCAAAGCATTAGAAACAAGGGACCAACCTCGAAGTTGCCAAAAAATTTCCGTTGGGCGAGAATTGCAAGTGACGCACTAGCGCTTGATGTGCGGCAAACTCTTGAGTGGGGGCAAAGTCTCTTAGCTTTGGGGCCAACCTAGCCACTCGCGAACTGCGAATGAGTCCGCGTAATTCTTCCTGACGAACGCCTTCGGGGCTGAGTATGTTCGGTGGCGCTCGTGGTATTCCCGTGGGACCCTGTTGTGCTATGATCACAGAACGAATAGCCTGCACGAAACGGGTCCGCCGTGCTGGCATAGCTACCGACGGAGCGGCCTCGTCGCTCACTATTTCAAGGAGATGTTGGCCTGGAGTCTGAGTTTCAGTATTTGCGTGGGGCATTGGAGACGGGGAACGAGTTCTCTGAGGCTCTGTAAGAGTACTAGGTATAGTTCTCGTGGCGGAAGAGGGGGCGTGAGTCAGCGAGCTCCATGAAGGGGAAGGAGCTATTAGTATTTCAGTGGTGGGGCGAGGCCGAAAGAACTTGATTAAAGAGGTCTTCGCGGTTTTCAAGGCATCCCTCGTGCGATAAACAGCTGAAAGCAATCGACGGCGAGATACGACATCCACGATGACCACCCAACACTCATCTAGTGAGTCCCGGAGCCACTTTGAGCCCCGGTGGCGGGCATAGACCCAGCGCTCAAATATGAACCACATAGAAACCGCAACTAGGCCGAAGCTACTGAATGCGGTGAAGACTGTCGTAATCACAGAGACTGTATAATTCTGTATTCACGGTCGATACAGGCACGGCCCATTTCGAATAATCGAAGCTAGACGCACCTGCCGCGAAGAGTACGTGAAAAAAACCAGGCCGATGGAAAAGCACGCCACCGAAAGCACGAGGAACACGAGGGGCGAGCGCTTGAGCCAGATCAAAACCCACCAGGGGACATGGTGCCCTGGCGAACGACTGGGAAAGACAGTCAGGGGAGAACCAAAATGCTCATCGGTTCGGCGTACTATACGGATTGCCTCCACGTCAACCCGAGGAGACTGTTGACGGCAGCAGCAATGCTGAACACCATGGATGTAAACCAGAACGCGTTGACGGCATCTGCGGTGCCTGTGCCAACATTTTGGTAGGAGTATTGTAGGGTTGTTGCAGTAACTGCAGAGAAAAATGTTGCGATGGTTGAGAGATTTAGGAAATTGCTAGCCACATGTTGTTGTGCGAAACGGATGGTTGGGATGCCTGCATCATAGGTTAGTTTCGAGCAATGTAACGAAAGGCAGCCATGGCGACTAACCAACTTCAATAAACATGGTCAACGCAGCGCTAACGGAGCTGAGATGTTCGCTCACGTCTGTCATCAACTCGTGCAGATATCTCTGAACAGCGGGCGATCTGAGTTTGCCTTCGTAACGACAAGGAACTGAGGACGAAGACTACGCGGAATAGTGAAGACTCCGTACCTTCATAAGCTATTAGGCAAGAGGCCCAATACTAGACATAGTTTCAGCACGAATGCTCATAGCAATCAGACAGTGTTTCGGGCCTTACCCTGAGGTCGTCTTCAAATGCGGTGATAGGTGCGTCGATGGCTTTGTCTGTGAACTCCGGGAATTCATTGAGGCTAAACGAAAACGTCGACAAATCCGACGCGAACAGCTCGAGCTGTTGCGGGAAGTCTTCAAGGTTAAGTTTATCGAGCTCCAGGCGCCGTCTGCTGCCACGTGCTTGGGAGGTACGCAGTCTATCGAGCCTACGCCTCGGAAGCTTACTCCGGCCCACCAGAGATTCCCTCGGCAGACGCACGACCTTCCGTGGGTACAAATTTGCCGCATTCTCTCGGAAAAGAAAAGAAATTTGAGTCAGACGACCGCGGAGTTGGAACACGGAAGCCAGGATAGCGACGGAGCTCCCAAGTTGTCGTGTAGCGTTGACGCAAGTCCGCAGCTGATGAAAGGCACATTGCGATCATATGAGCGCGCATGAAATATAGGGATGGTGAAGAGCGAAAGTATTTGGACACCGTACCTCTTTGTCGAGGTCGTTGACTCTCCTAGAAAGCCGGACAAGCGACATGAGACACTGACAATCGGGTCGCGCAAGATCACTGCCGCATGGGCGCACCTTTGAAATCGGTTGAATGCGTCTGCACCAGCTTGCTGGAGCTGCTCGTTCACACCGGCTATTCCAAATGCACTGCTTGTTAGAAACATGTGACTGACATCTTGACGCCCAACTTACGAACGTCGCCGTCATCTTCAAAGCTCGCGTGTTGTACAACATCTGTGGTTTATGAGAAATAATAGACAATGCAACAATCGGCTGCAGACCAGGTATGAACGGGATAGAACGAACCAGTGTGATCAACTTCGCTACGGTCTTGCTTGCCCAGCTCATTAAGTGCGTCCAGAAGTTTCGACATTGTCGGCTCCCTCCGAACATTTCGCCCTCCTGGGGGCTCAAAGACGCTATCTGCGTCGATGAAAACGGGTTCTGGACGACGACAGTATGTCATTTTTTGAACACTGCGTGGCAAGCGAATCGTTGATGGGTCTTTCGAATGGACCACAGTCTTTCGGTCGTTAAGAGCGATGCCCCGACCGTCGTCGAGCCCCGAAAGTAACAGTCTTCAATACTAAAATATGTCGCGAATTTCTATTCGTGCCGATGCGTGCGAGGTCTCGTGGTGATCGTCGATGTAGTTGGGATGGCTTCCAAAGGGGACGTGAGGCGTGGATAAGGTGAGTGCAGTCGCCCTCTGGGATATGTGACCGACATATAGGTCCTGCATAAAGATATGTCCTGCGCGTGCCAGTACCGATTATGTGGGATCATGCATGAGGCCACGTCGTGTCTGTTCCGTTACGTCCTCTGACGCAAGGGCAACACCGAGGGTTGATCCTTTTTTTTTATTCGCTTAGAGGGGTCCGTGATTAGAGAGCGATTTGAGGAATCCGCTCCCCCATGGGAAAGAACCAAGGGAAGATAACGCTGGGAATTTGAAGCCCGTGAAGCCGGGCGCAAGTGGAACAACCAACGAGGGAATTGGACCTTCCAGACGGTCTCGAACAAGATGGCCACAGTCATGGAAGTGACTAGGACTTATCACCGTTATCAGTATATGGGCGCTCGAACCATGCATGCATGGTGCAAGATCCCGTTTCGCCCGCACTCACGCAACTCGCACATAATGGTCGACTGGAGAGCGAGATCCACGGAAGATTTTGAATATCATGTGTGCAATGTGTATTCCATGTTATAGTATGTAAAGTATGTTAACACGTGTCAGAAACGACAACGAATAGAGATAAGAGTGACCAACTTCGACATTCGGTCTTCGCGAGTAGCTATAAGTGCGTCGGGTATGTACCTCCTGCCCGCGAAGTGGAGAACACGATCGTGTGTTCCAAAGATTGAGCAGCTGGACCCTCGCTAGACTCGACTGGCGTTTCGACACGCAATAGGACATTTTCGAATCGCTGTTGTCCGGTTGAACTCTCTGCGCGCGGCTCCAAGTCGAGCTGCAGTTGCGATGAGGTATCACTGAGAGGCGTCACGCTGCCCGATATTCTGCGCATGTGAAAATGCGGTGTCAATTGAGTAGTCCATACGCGCACAGCACCATCGTGGGAGCCCGTTGCGAACATGAATGGGTCAGCCGCAGGGTTCCAAGCGACGCAGGTCAGGTCGCCGCCTCCGAGAGATTGTGCGCGGACATGATGTAGTAACGCCCCTGATTCGCGGTCCCATATGTGAATATCTCCGGCTGCGGCAATAATAAGCGAAGAAAATCATCGATGCCGCTTCAGTAAGCGAACCTTTACCAGCGCAAAGCACTAGTTGATCGTCCTTGCCCCCGAAATGACTGGGTCCGGCGAAATCTACGGGAGATTTTGGCATGTAAGTATGCCGAAGTGACAGCCGACTTGCTGCCGGAGCTACAGGGTTGTTTCTATCCTTCATCATCTCTAGCTTCCACAACTGGGGAGGAGCCTAAGAAGAAAATATCAGCCACTTTAACTGACATCACTTGGGGATATAGCCACCTTGAACTCGCAGCTGACCAGAGCGAAATGCCCACTGCGCGCCAACGTGATGTGTCGAATGTCGTGGAGTACTGGTACTTGGCTGCATTATTGCATAATATCAGCAACGCTCGCCGTTAACGCGCTGTCAGGGTCCTACTTTTCGATCTCCTTCCGATCCAAATTATATGCTGCGTTGCTATCTCAAACATAATCCAACACTCATGGGGACAGGGATACCCACATATGATTCGTTTTTCCGCTCGGCATCTGCTGGGTTGCAAGCCATCGCCGGAAGAGAGCAGCGTCCCCACGCCAAGTAACCGCTGCCCATCTTGTGTCACAGAGACGTCATGTATCATGAGACGGTCAAAGTGATATGTGTCCAAGACTTTGCCAGTTATATCCTGAACGAAGATTAGTCCTTCTGTGACAACAGGAAATCAGTAGGGTTGGGCTACCAGCTTGATGACATCACTGCCTTCTACGGACATGAACGCTGGACCATTGCTGAATTCGGGATGTGACTTGCAGCGAGAAGTTCGGAGGCTTACCTTCACCGCCCGGCAGCCAGCAGATAGACTGCACGGGACGGTACCGATCAATTGTTTTGCTACATACGCCTGCCTGGAAGCAAGGGAAGTTGGACAATGCGATGGAGGAGGTGATTATAAGCAGGACGAACCTCAGTCCAGACCTTAATCGAGCGGGTGAGCTTTGTCAGAACGAGTTTTCCGCTCGGTGACCTTGTACAGTTGATCGGCATGAAGTAGATAACGACGGAAAGAGCAAAGAAGACGCACCATGCGACCTGACTGACGAATCCCGAAGGATGGGCGAGCGTCCGATGGTGGGTAAACGGTACCTATCAAAAACAAGCCTTAGACAACACCAGCCTCGAGGACGGACACATGCATACCCCTGTATTAAATATGACAGACGTGCGGTCCCAACTGTACAGTGCAGAGTGGGTCAATCACACGATATCCCTTCTACTCTGACAAGTGAATGCAAACCTAGAAGTAGCCAAGAACTTTCCATTGGGTGAGAATTGCAGGTGTCGGACTAGCGCCTGGTGCGCCGCCAGGTCTTGCGTTGGCTCGAGGCCACGTAGCTTCGGCACGAGGCCTGCCACCCTAGAGCTCTGCATGGGTACGGGCTGAGTGTCCTTGCGGTGTAGTGCATCAGGTGATAACAAAGTGGGCGACATGGGGCGTGGGGTGCGCGCAGTGTAGGGTATAGCAGCCTGTTGCATCCTGATGACGTTGCGAACGGTCTGAGCAAAACGACCTCGCGAAGGCGCAGATGATGCGGGGGTACTTGGGGTTCCCGGTAGCTTTTCGCTGGGAAGGGCAAACGAAACAGTGGAGCCGTGCGTTGACTTAGCAAGAGTAGCAGGAGGGATTGGAGATGACGATACAGTGAACGAGTTTTCAGAACCGTAACGTGTGCGTGGCGAGTTGAGAACTACACCTTCCGGAGAAGCAGCGCTGGGAAGGGAGTTCTCGGAAAACGACGGGTGCAACGTCTCATCGGAGCGACGGTGAAAGAACGAGTTTACAGCCGAACCAGCGTGGGTCGCCGCGGCACGGGTACCGCGTGACACCGATGAGGTCCACAGTCCAAGGACGTGCAGGCACTCGACGAACTGGTGGAAAGGCGGAATGGACGTTATCGCGTCCCACCAGTCGTCGAGTGAATCTTGCAACCACTTCTTGCCATTGTGTCGAGAGAAGACCCAGCGCTCAGATGCGAACCAAGCGGACACCGCAATTAGCCCAAAGGAACTGAACGCTGTGAAGACGGTGGTGACAGTGGCTACTACAGAATTCTGAGGTAGGAAATAAGAAAGATGAGTGGAGATGAGGTGATAAGAGATCAAAAGAAGCATGCCTGCTGAGACGAATAGGCGAACAGCACAAACCCGACTGAAAAGCAAGCCACTGAGAGCACGAGAAACACGAGAGGGGAACGCTTGATCCAAATCAGAACCCACCAGGGGACCCTATGGCCCGGTGAGCGACTGATTGAGCATGTTTTAGAGGGGAGGATGTAGTACATGCGAGTGGTGACATACTACATGGCCTGTTTCCAGGTCAATCCCAGGAGACTGTTGACGGCAGCAGCGATACTGAATACCATTGAGGTGAACCAGAAGGCATTGACAGCATCTTCGAGCGGTGTGCTATGACTGTCGAAAGTGTATTGCAATGTCGTCGCGGTGACGGCAGAGAAGAAGGTCGCCACGGTGGATAGATTGAGGAGGTTGGTAGCGCCGTGGTTTTGGGCGAATCGGATCGTTGGAACGCCTAAATCGAGAAAGGCACGGGTTGGACGATACAACTATGGATTACCCAAAACAGGACGAACCGATCTCGATGAATACAGAGAGAGAGGAAGTGATAGACTCTATGTGTTCGCCTATCTCTGATACAAGGTCATGAAGATATCGCTGAACAGCGGGATACCTGAATTGGCCTGTGTGAGGAGTCAGCACTGCACGATACCGGTGTGCAGTGGCTCACCTTCATAGACTTTCAAGCAGGATGCCCAATACTAGCAACAGGTTTAATGACCCGTCGACCATCTAGTAGAACACGATGAGAGCGAACCTTAAGATCTCCTTCGAAAGCAACAATAGATGCGTTCAAAGCTTCGTCCGTGAACTCCGGAAACTCATTGAGGCAATGCAAGAAGGTGATAACGTCCCTAGCGAAGAGCCCAAGTTGGTGTGGGAAGTCTTCAGGATCGAGCTTTTCAAGGACGAGTGGCCTGCGCACGTGGGGAGGCGCTTTGGAGCGAGCCCGTTTCCGCCGAGGGATGACGTCCGGCTTTACTGCCGATTCTGTAGTGGATTGATGAGAGACCTTGCGGGGGAAAAGGTCCGCTGCGTTTTCGCGGAAGAGCCATGCAATCTGGGCAAGGCGTTCGCGAAGGTGGAAAGCAGATGACATGATACCAACGGAGCTGCCAAGTTGACGGGCTGCATTGGAAAAGTTACGGAGCTGAAACGGGTGATAAGGATGATCGGGCCCGGGTTCGGCTAACGGTTCGATCGACATTCACCCACCTCCTTATCCAAGTTGTTGACTCTCCTGCAATAATCAACGCACCGACAGTGTGCATTCATGATGAACGAACACGTGACTGAGGTGTGGCAGCACACCTTTGAAATAGGTCAAACGATTCCGCGCCCACTTGCTGAAGATGCTCGTCGACACTAGCTATTTGTAGTAATTAGTATTGGACATGCGACAAGCATCAGTCTTGATACATACGGACGTCTCCGTCGTCCTCAAAGCTAGGTTGTTGACCTCGGCCACCTGCGCGTAATTGTCGGCTGTTGCAATAGCACAAGGAAGGCAGAAACCACCTACCGATGCCGAGATCTTCATCTCTAGTGAGCTCGCCGAGGACATCCAACAGAGTCATTAATGCCCGTCTTCTCCTGGAATTTCCGGTGAGGGCCGGTTTGGAATCTGGAGCTGGCATGGCATTGAAATCGGTGATATGGCTTGGTGTCACACTGGAGACTGGTGCTGTGGTAAATTTGGTTGAGCGAGGACAGCAAAAGTTGGACGAGTGTGTCCTTACGGGCAGGCATGCTTTAAGTTGTGATCATGAATATCATAAAATGACGTCAGGATATATGCGTTGCTAGGAGAGTGAAGACGTGAGGGATGAAGTGAACGTTCGTAAAAGGCGTGAAAGAGAGGACTGTATGCGAGGGGTCGTCTGCTGGTATAACGCCATGTTTACGCTTTATATAAAAAATGGAATTTTACGACATACGATATATGAACTCTGATCTATAACCATATTTGGTTAATTTACACGTGGGAAATAGGCGGTATCCGCGGGCGGAACACCCTGGCTCACAGACATAGTCAGAGCAGCCTGAGGTCGATATGGCTACTCTCACAAAGTCTCACCTGCTCGATGTCCATGTACAATCAGATGATCCCTCTTTCCCTATCCTCTTCGGTCCCATCTCCATTCTCTCCTACCGACCGCGCTTACATTCTCCGTTCTTCACAATCCAGTCCCGTCACCCCCATTCCATCCCGCACTCTAGGCCAAGAGCATTTGTCTCCGGTCTCTCATGCGGGTGCAACCCTTCTTCGTCCTCGTTCCTCATCTCCTGTGCGACTTTCTGTACAAGATCAGGATGTCATCCCTTCAATAACGCGTGTGCAAGTCTCCGTTCTCACTACACTCAACGACCTCCTCTTTCCACTTTCCTCAGCCACATTAGACCATGGCCATTCCGTCGTTGCACCGCCCTCCTCTTCTTCCTTGACTGCGCCATTCGATCCCTCTAGCCCTGCGTCGGCTTTGCGCACCCTTGTCGTGAATCTACGTAACTCGGTCTTTACCCCCGAGATGACCCAAATCGCTCCACGAGACGACGACACAGCCCTCCTACGCGAGCTCTCTGATTGCCTCGATGCCCGAAGCTCGTCTTTGCGCGCCCGAGATGCCTGTCTCGCCCATACTCTCCTCACTCTCCTCACCGATCTGAACAGGCTCTCAGCACTCGCTCCACCCTCGTCCCTGGTTTCAACGAGCACTCATGGCCTTGATGACTCCATCCCTTCCTTTGGAAACCTCGACGCGTTAACTCGCCAACTCAGCGAGTTTCAGTCACAACGTCACGATCAATCAAACGCTGGGGGGTCACTGCCTCCTGTCGTTGCCGTAGAAAGGGCACTGCTCTGGGTTCGTGTCGACGAGAATCTCGAAACAGTCCTCGATCTTTGCCGCCAACGTGAAGAGGACAGAGCCCACTTTAACTTCTCAGATCCTCCACAATATGACCTTCTTAGCCATGATGCTGAGCTTCCACCAGACTATGATCACGACCAGGAATCAATCATGTCTGATACCAAAACCCTGGCAAGTAATTCAGGCCGGATGTCCATGGACGAGAAGATGCGACTTGACCTAGACGCGGTCACTACAGCTATCGATCGGTTATATCGCGTGGCACCTCAGCTACATAATCAGCGTGTCGAGCTCAAATCATCCAAACTTCGACAGCTCGAAAATGCTCGCGCACAGGCTGCGTCTGTTTCAGCAGGAAAGCAGAGAGAGAGAGAACTCGAGCGCATTGTTGACATGATTGGACGTGCATCCGAACGCAAACTTGTAGACCAGACGGTCACTTTGGGTGACATGGACGCGCGCATCGAGCGCGCGCGCCAGCGTGACGTTCAGAAGGTATGCTTCGTCCGTTAACCCGCACCACCCCAAACTTTTTTCCTGAATATCTTTATTCGTCCTGTTAGCGACAAGATTTCGTTGATAAACTAGCCGAACACTCTGGCGCCCGCCGCATGCACGCACAGGACGCAACTTTTTCCTCTCTCCGGCTAAAAGATCCTGATGCGTTGCTAACACTTCCAGAGTTTATCCGTGAATCTGTTCCCCCTGCGCTCCAACCCCCACCGGACCCAAATACGCTCCTTTCCCTCAACGAGGCTGCGAGAGAGCAGCCTGCCACTCTGTCCATACCCAGCACGCCTCCTCATCTGACCAAGATCAAAGGCCTACGCAATCGTAGCATGTCTGCCCCTGCACTTAGTTGGCTGTTACCAACCAGCTCTAAGTCAGGCAACGCAGAGAGCGCACCGCGCTCGATCAGGGAGACATTGTCACGTCGTTCTAGCTCTGCTGGAAAAGGCTCTTCATTTAGTGCGTTTTCGCGTCTTTTCCCCTCATGTACCCTCATAGTTAACCTCTCTTATTACAGCACCTTCTGAATTACAGGTGTCGTACGTGGCGGAGCACCACGAGAATCTGCGACACGTTCTCGCCTTCCTCAACGTCTCTGGTCTCACCCCCGGCGTTAATCTTGAAGCATTTGTCGCCAGTGATTCCAATGATCTCACAGACGAGTCGACTTCCACACTCGTCTTACGTAGTGGCATGATCGAGTCCCCGACTCTCGCCCTTCCTGTCCGTACTAAGCCCGGTACACAAGAAGTGCGTGTGCAAGGTCTGCACTATGAGGTCAAGGTCGCCGCCGTAGACTCCCCGTTGCCCAAAGCCGAGCCCCTCCCGCTCCTCGATGCGGAGCAACTCCGCAGCCGCGCCCCCACGAGCTTCATCTGCGCCTCGTGTTCGCTGCCACTTGTACATGGATCGCGGATCGTACGATACGACGACTTGCCGAGCGAACACTGGACGGAGCTCGTGGATGTGTGGATGTGTCATACAGACCAGACGCTCAATGCGCAAGTTGCTAGGCACGCAAAGGGACTCTGGCCGCAAAGCGGACAAGCATTGGTGGGCGGAAGCTATCTTTTATTCGACAAGTCTGCAACCGTGAGCGCCAACTTGTGGCCCACGGAGAAGAATAAGGTGAGCTTCTCTTCATTTCATGAGTACTATTGCATTACTTCGGGTACATGGACGTAAAGAAGGCCGGCTCTGGCGAATTTTCCTACCAGCGGTCACCTCTACTGCTCTGACTACCGTTGCATGCTTGTGCGTTCGAAGCCCACGGTGGTTTTGGATGTTTCGGGTGGTAACGGTTAGGTCGGGGCGGTGGGGGTGGCAGGCACTGCTTCCGGCTGATACAAATCGTCCAAGAAAAATTGCAGGGCATCCCTGCTAGTTGCTCGTTTAACAACTCTCGTGTTGCAGAGGTACACGTCTGCGGGAGCTACGCGCGAGAACACAGCCTTCTATCTTTCTCTCTTTCTTTGATATTTTTCTATTCGATGGTTTTTACTTACACTACCCCTCTAACAGCATGGGGAAGAATGGCGTTCAGTCCGGTGTATGTGTGGGACGTTGTGTGGGCGCTATCAGGACCGTGTCACAGAATTTGGTGAGACGACCACCGTATATAGGTTCGTCAAGTATGCCATACGACCCGTCAGCCCATCTGCTGCGTAAGTACCATCTCCTCTGCTGCTTTCTGAATTTCTAGGCTGAGCGTTCATCGTTAGGCCGTGCAGAATACCACTCTCTGCATACATCGTCGAGGACATGGCGGAGCTCGTGCGTGCACATGCGACCTATCGGTTCGTTGTCCTGGATGAGGAGGAAGAGCGTCCACGGATTCTTGTACGTCACTCCTATATCCGACATTTGACCTCGGTTTGACTCACTCCTGCTGAAAAAAAAAAAGATCTGGCTCTTCAAGCCGAGCATGCGTCTATCGTACAAGGCCAGCAAAAACTATCTCCTAGCCGAGCACGGCATCATTCAAGCGGCAAAGGTGTTATTTAAGATCCTGGGTCCCTCTATATCGGACACGGACCTAGGGAGCATGTTGGACCGTTACCCTGGTTTCCCGCAAGCAGAACAGCTGATGTACCCAAAGGATACGTGTACACAAATCGCGGTGCTACTGAGAGAGAGCAATGCGTGTTATCCAGAGGGTATGCGTTCCATGACGGGGCTCGACGTAGGGTGGCTCTTACGGGCATAAGTGTTTTATCGTAAAATAGATGTGTACTCGTTGCTACCCTGTAGGCACCTGCCTTGGGAGTAGTAAACACATGGATTTATTATCCCCCCTGCTACAGTTCTGCCTGCTGGTGTCCATTCCTTTCGTCGTGTAAGCAGTATCATTCATTTTTTGTTCTACTAACTCAGCTCAACCGAAAACAGAAAGTATGTTTTCCTTGAAGTTGAAAGAGTTAATGTCATCTACAATCCACCTGCGTTGTTTCGTTCTCTCATACTAAAGATGGCTGGCTCATCGGAAACCTGAGAAGATATGTGCGCGATTGAAAACCCAAATGGATAGGATAGTAGGCATAGTGATACAGTAATGATACAAGGACAAGTTGTCTAAACCTCCTGACTCTCCTTCTTGCCTTTTTGCGTTTTGCTGGGCAAAAGCTAAGGGCAAGTTTCAGAATTCCAAGCTCGCTCAACTTTACACTGAATGACTCACCTCAGGGTTGATGAAAGGTACAACACCACCTTGTGAAATCACAACGTCGCCAAGAAGCTTGTTTAATCTGCACAGTATTAAGTCATCTCAGAAAACCGAGGATGGAAACTCGAGCGTACTCTTCGTCGTTTCGGATTGCAAGTTGTAAGTGACGGGGGACGATACGTTGTTTCTTGTTATCACGAGCGGCATTACCAGCGAGCTCGAGAATTTCCGCAGCCAAGTATTCAAGAACAGCTGCAAGGTAAACTAGGAAGCGAGTCAGATGGGAAGGTATCACTAAGACGCAAAAAAACTAACCAGGGGCACCAGCACCGACACGCTGTGCGTAGTTACCACGCTTAAGCAGACGGTGCACACGGCCGACAGGGAACTGAAGGCCAGCCTTGGCCGAGCGCGATTGTGCCTTTGTCTCGCTAGAAGAGGCCTTGCCAGAACCAGACTTGCCAGATTTTCCACCTTTGCCGGACATGATTCAAGAGATTGTCAAGTGGTTAGCGTATAGAGAGGTGGATTGGTGGGGAGAGTGATGAACGGGAACAAAATTGCGGAGGTCAAGGACTTAAATAGGGCAGGAAAGTTGTGGTAACAGCAATTAAGGTTCAGTAATCAACAAAGCAGAACGCGTCGTGTCACGCGTCGTTTACGAGGACAAATAGTCACAAAGTCACGTGTGACTATATATATAGCATGCAATGCACCGCTGAGCTCACTATCTCTCCTTCATACGACTGTCACCCTCTGCCCCACACAATCAATCTTCATGGCACCCAAACCTGCTTCGACTGCTGGCAAAGCTCCTGCTTCAAGTGGTACCGCCTCTAAAGCGCCAGCGAAGACAACCGAGGGCTCGAAGGCTGCAAAGAAGACTTCCAAGGCAGCAGTAGCGGCTGCTACTGATGACACAAAGAAGAAGCGCCGCAAGCTTCGCAAGGAGACATACTCATCCTATATCTATAAAGGTGCGTGAGATCATACTTCGGATTAGACTGGCTCTGACTTTAGGGCGGCGATAGTACTTAAGCAAGTGCACCCTGATACTGGTATTTCTAACAAGGCCATGGCAATCTTGAACTCGTTTGTCAATGACATTTTCGAGCGCATCGCCACGGAGGCCTCAAGTGAGTCATTCGCGTTCGTAGTAGACGCATGGTCTAATGCGTATTCAGAACTTGCGGCGTACTCTAAGAAGTCGACGATTTCCTCTCGCGAGATTCAAACTGCTGTCCGTCTTATCCTTCCTGGAGAATTGTCGAAGCATGCTATCTCTGAGGGAACCAAGTCGGTAACGAAGGTGTGTATCTCAGATGATTGCCGTTGGTTTCTCTTGGCTCATTGCTATCTTTAGTTCTCGAGTGCAGGGGCGAAGTAGAGCGATATACTTTATCATTTCTTCTCGTTTGTATTTCTGTTGTATTGTAGGAGGGCTATATTATGACGAGGTGGACGCGTCCATGCTGTCATTCTGTCGGATAAATGGTGTCACGTTGAGTTTAATCGTGGCCATGATCTCGTACGTCGATCTTAAGGCCCACGCGTAGGCTCGTAAGTCCTGAATCTCCGTCGCTCATGTCCATGCTGTCAACCCAGTAGTTCTCTGAGAATTGTCACCTATGCCACCAACTTGGCAGTGGTCCAATATACAATATCGGGGATAACTCCCCCAACACGCTGAAATCGCGTTTTCACAACTCGCGTTCCTGATCCCTAGGTGAAATGATCTTCACCTCCATCGCCTCGTCCGTCCCCCTGGGACAAGACAATTCACACGGAATATGGTGGGCGTAGGGTATTTTCGGTGCAGACATTCTCACACAAGACTGTCGGTGGGTACATGCTGTCATAGACGCAGAACACATTCTGACACTTGGGCCCGCAACGGACAGTGCCTCGCAATTCAGACTATGCAGAGTGAGAACCAAATCCTCACACGCATCCAATAGCTGAGAGCTCTTCCGTTCTGTGACCAGACGATTGCGGGAAGGCTATTTATAAGTTGTTTCGTGCCTACCAGAGCGCAGAGGGTGAGGTCGTCTTTGTCTTTTTCACCCTACCGCCTATCGCTGAAAGTTAATAACGCCTAATTAGAACAAGGCGAACCGGCATTTGGGGATTGGATTGCTAATGCCGAGAGCTTGCTATCTTCATGTCCTCAATCACATCATGGTCGCCCTTACCTTCTCGCTCACCTGGCCAGCGCGAAAACCTATCGCAACAATATGTTGCGTCGGTCTTCGGACCTCGACGACATCATCCTCTACCTGACAGAGGCGCTCCTCTTTCCATTCCGCGTTGTCGATGGCATGCCTTTTAAAGTCGTCGACACATTCTGCTTGCTCGCGTGCACGCTTGTGCGTCGCTTCGAGTGCTCCCGACAACCGTCAGACCTAGAATCCGGGATCAAATACTTCCGCTTCCTTCTTCACCTGCCACTTAGGCATACCGACACCCAGATTTCGAGAGTTTCGGCCGAACTCGCGAACGCACTGAGCTTCAAGACCGGGCTAGATCCAACCAGCGAGCATGACAACATCGAAGAGGCGCTATCACTTTATCTCTACTTTGCCCCCTGGGACCCCTCAGAAGAATACACCGCGAGCGTCCTTTAAGACTGGCTCTGGCCAGTCTTAAACAGATTGAGTCGAACCGGGAAACTGGAGTATTGCGAGCGGGTGGTTGGATACTTGCGCGAAGGACGCAAACTCTGCCGACCTAAGGATTATCCGGAACTGGCTGTTCTTCTGGCCATATTACTTACCGGCACTCGTCCCACACTGGCACGGAAGACAGCTACCAGGAGATGATGGCTTTGTATAATGAATACCTCCCACTCCTCCCTTCCGGGCACTACCTACAGCCTTTAGCTCGCCTGGCAATGGGGCTCGCCGCCATCGTCCATTCCAAAGGCGGTGACGAGTCGGGATGGTCATGATGAAGTAATCAATTGTTGTCGCGCAACTCTCAACTGCTTTCCCCCTGGGAACCAGTACCGCACCATGTGTCTCCACGTTTTAGCAGGGTTACTCAGGGGACGTTACGAACATTTTGGCCGTGAGGAGTGTCTGAGAGAGGCCGATTTCTGCACAGAGGAAGCACTTACCTTGTACGAATCTGAGAACCTCCGATATCTCCGCGATAGCGACGGTGGGCTAGCGAGCACAATGCTTTCGCTCATCCACGCGAATGCTTCGACCGCAGCATTGGAAGAGGAAATTCAATATAGCCGCGAGCGGCTTTCCGGGACACAGCCAGGTCAAATTGGACACAGTCACGCTCTCCGTAATAGCCACCTCGATTCACCTAATGAAATTCTTGCGCACCAACGAAACGGCAGACCTTGAAGAAGCAATAAATCATCATCGAATGTTACTTTCTTCAACTCCCAATACCTACAAGGACGAGGTCGACATGGCAAAAAATCTACAGCTGGCTTTCTTGCGGAGTGGCAGAGGAGAGTTACTCGAGAAGTCAATCAATATTTGCCGAGATGTTCTCAAGACACACTGACAGGCGTCCCACGCAAGGTTGTTTGCGATACTTGGCGAGTCTTTGACCCTTCGCTGCCTACTACTCGGTCACTTGGAGAGCGTCAATGAACCCGTCAAGCCGCATTCGAGGCGTATGCGAACGCATCTGACAAATTTAGGATCGCGTGCTTCTGGGCACACTTTTCACGAGTATTCAAACATTCGTCGACGTCGCTGGCATACCAGAATGCCTTGTCCGTAATGCAGAGCACCTTAACCGGGCCCACGGTTCAAACGCAGCACGTCATCATCAGAAACTTAGGAAACCATATGCAGATCCCACTGGACTACGCGTCGTTCCTTATCGAGAGGGGCCGACTAGAAACAGCCATCGAGATGCTTGAACAAGGGAGGGCCTTGCTCTGGTCTGAGATGCGCGGGCTTCGCACTCCAGTGGACCAGCTTCGCAATGTGGACCCCGCTCTTGCAGATAAATTTCGGGACGTCAGTCAGGCCCTGGAAGCTGTGACGACGTCCGTTTCTCTCCACGAAAATTCGGAAACCCCTCCAGGTACAGAGAGAGGTCATGAAGAAACCGACACATTCAGTCACACTCTCAAGGAGCAGCGGAGGATCCTGCAAGACCGCCAGGAAATTATATCGCTTATCCGCAAATTGTCAGGCTTTGAAAGTTTCTTGAAGGCGGTCCCGTTCCACACTCTCCGAAATGCCGCCTCTGGTGGACCAATTATCATCATTAATCACTGTCCTTGGCGTTGTGATATTGTTATTGTTCTCAAGGACGCTGCTCCCTCCCTTATTTCTACCCCCAGGGGATTTTATGAACGTGCAAATACACTAGCAGACAGGCTCCTGAACGCACGCAAGAAACACGCGCTGGAATCCAAACATTACCACCGCGCTCTGCGTTCCGTACTTGAAGAATCGCACGAGCTTGTCGGGCAGCCAATCATTGACAGACTTCGTGAGCTACGCATACCCGAACAATCCCGAGTCTGGTGGTGTCCAACATCCGTTTTTTGTTCGCTACCCCTTCACGCAATGGGACCAATACCATCAGACGGTCATCAGAAGCGATACTTCTCAGACCTATATGTTTCCTCATATACTCCCACGCTTGGTGCTCTGATCGCGTCTCGCGCCAATGTCTCACAGACTTCCGATTTTTCGGCTTCGCTGCTCATGGTGGGCCAACCAGACGCGTATCTTCAGGGTGTCAAGGGGAGAGATGGATATCGTACGGGCCGTCGGAAGTCCCGGTGGCCGGCCTGATCTCAGACGAGGCGACGCGAGCTACAGTGATCCACGGCCTTCAGAAACATCGACTTGCCCATTTTGCGTGCCATGGAAACCTGGAGCCAGGGAAGCCGTTTGAAGCGTCTTTTGAACTCCATGGCGGTGATCGGCTCACCCTGCTCGATATTGTGCGCTCGTGGCTTGCTATCGCGGCCGAAATCGCGTTCCTTTCCGCCTGCCATACAGCCGAATACACAGATATGGAGCATCCCGACGAGGCCTTGCATCTCACCGCCGCTATGCAATATTGCGGATTCCGCAGCGTGGTCGGCACGCTGTGGGCAATGGCGGACACTGATGGGAGGGACCTGTCCGCGCACTTCTATGGGCACATGTTCTCTCCAGAAGGAGAGGTCAGTTTACCCCTGTGCGACAGGTCAGCGAGGGCCCTTCGTGATGCGGTGCAAAAATTGCGAAAAAAGAAAGGGGTAACGCTGGAGCGACGGGTAAACTTCGTTCATTACGGGGCATGAGGGTGAGTTCAATAGTTTACAACGGACTTGCTGTGCGTAAGAAGACTCGGATGTCACTAGAACACATCTTCATGCTATGCATAACTATATACAAGTTACTGTAACATTGTGCGTCGCGGTACGATGGGATCCTCGCTCGGACTCTAATTCCTATAACGGGTCGTGGTTCGTTCTTCCGACTGCCAAATTCACATTGCACGGCACAGTGAGTACACACAAGTTTGCACCGGTGGTAGGTGCCGGCTTATCGATAAAGATTTGCACACATAGGTAGGAAATACGTAGGGCGTTTGTTCCTGCCAAGTGGTGCCGCCGCATCACTCTCTACTCAGTGTCATGGCTCCCCCCCTAGTACGAAGTATGTGAACGCGATCGTGCTTCACATACAGTACCTCTTGGACCCCATTCAACACTCCACATTCTTGCGTAGGATTCCTTAATCGGTAGGGGTTGGTCTTGAGGCAGAGAAAAACCTATCGGGGTAATGAGGGCAATCAACAGATGACGTGAAGTCGAACCCTTTTTTGGAGGGGGGGAAGGTCGAGTCTGAGTTTCGCGAGCCAAACCAAAAGCAGTATTCACTGTACCAGAACATGGAATTAGTCGCACATCATGAGTGTTGTTTCGCTGGCGAGGAACGTATGTCCATGGGGAACGGGAAGCAGATTTCTACATCTAAATTAGGCAAGGTACAAGAGAACAACTAGTGTTGGTTCGCTGGTTCGCGTGAGTAAATTCACCTGAAACACAAGAAGATGAGGTGCTCAATAAGCCCCAAATCCTGTTAAACCTATAGGGACATTGCACCAACTTAAGCGAATATTGAGAAAATCCTGTAGAGATTATTACGTATTGCAGGGTGGAGGTTACGGAAGGCACTTGCTTTGAGACGAGCTGGACAGACCTGCCGGTGCTCACATATTTCCGGTGCTCATAGGCGCCCATAGATCGTCATCAGACACTGCTGGCTTGGTGACGACGTCATATAATTTCTAGGCCAGTGATACCGGCATTACTGGTATAAGGCGGGTGCTATAATATGATGAAGAAACAGGCCTAGCCCGGAAAATCCAAAATGTTTTGATAGACTTGCCGATGGGAGGGCTGTAGGCGGCGATAAGGTATAGGCGATCAACAAGACGCTGGTGGTTGGACAGCGACATGGTCTTGGATTCGTATGCGCAAGCACCAAGGTTATGTACCCACGAGGTTGGGATCGAAATGGAACAGTGAGACCCAAATGGCGCAGGCCTAGTCGCAGGTGTACAACGAATCGCATAAAAGATCATATCTCATGAAACGGAAGTAGCCCCGCGGTCGAGAACAGCGTTTACCTTCCTGAACTAGGTGACACTCGTGGCTAAGGCCAGTCGAAGCGGCATCACAAAGTTATGAACTGCCCCAGAGGGTGTGCCTTCATAGGACAAGTAGAGACAAAACGATATCGGCAGTAGAACCCATTTCATGGGGTGTCCTGAGAAACCGGAATCGCCAAAGAGTCCCGGAATCGTTAAAAGAAAACTGGAAATGCCAAGTCGTCGCGCAGCGACTCGGTGCTATGATAGTCGTACATCGCCTTCAAGTTACACCGTTGCACAGCCACCGGCAATCTCTAGGTGCAGATCCAAGGGTATGTCGATGTTTGAGTGAATGAGGTGACTTAGGGAGTCACAAAACATGATATCACGGTCATCGCAAGGGGTGTCAAGTAAAGTGTCTAGGATAGAATAGGATGGACGCGACGGGTGACCGATGACCGGTGAACGGTGAACGTTGGCGAAACGCCGGTAAGCGTCGAGGCCTCATGCGCGCAGGACGCGTAGGGACGCGTATTATTGCTAGGTATACGTATACCGTTTGAAACATCTCCTAGTTAGCAACCCGTGCTACACGGGGTGATTGGAATGTTGTGAGATTGGTTGATTTTTTTTGACTGACTTGGAATTATCCCAACTTGGAAGCGATATATGAAATTAACCACGTGGGCGGCAGCAAATGACCGGACGCCCAACACCAACACACTGGTGCACACCATCCCTGCGAGCCGCGACGCGACAATCATGCCCCCAGATGCTAATCCTCCAAGTTCCCCATCTCAGGCTCTTGCAAATCTCCACCTATCTCTAGATAGCCACCCGGCGTCAGAGGCATCTCCCCCTGCGACAATCAATGGAATCAAAGCAGCGGTCAACGGACACTACACGAGCAGCAGCGAGGACGGCGGCCTCGATCCAATACGTAAGCTCCAGCAGGAGCTCGATCGTACTCGCGAAGAAAGAGACGAACTCGCAGCGCAATATCGGAACTTACTCGGCAAGCTCCAAAACATGCGCAATACACTAGGCAACAAGCTCAAGCAAGATGCGGTACGTACGCCTGGCTCCTGATCCGAAATTCAAACCCACGTGCTCCCGCAGGAAGAGCTCGACCGGCGCGAACAGCAATTAGCTCAGCTCACCGCGCAAAACGAGGACCTTTTGTCGACAGTCGATGCACTGCAAGCAGAAGCACTTGCCTCGAACGCAGAAGCCGAGCGCGCGACGAGGGACCTTGACGCGCTGCGGCATGAGGCCTCGGGCGAGTCGCTGCAGCGAGAGCAGACTCTACGAGAAGCACGGGCCGAGCTCGAGCGCACTCGCTCCGCGCGCGACGACTGGGAAGCGGAGGCGATGGCTCAGCGTGTGCGCGTGGAGGAGGCTCGCGTGGCCCTCGACACAACCTATCACGAACTAGCTGTGGCGAAAGAGGCAAGTGAACGCGTTTCAGTAGCCAGAGATGCCGAGGCCGAACGCGCGAACAACTTGCAAGCTGTCCTCGAGGACTTTCAGAGTGGCACGTCTCGCGTCTCTGCGTCACGCACTGACATGCTAACGCTCGGCTCTCTCTTTATTAGCAAAAGATCATGAATTGCGGCAAGCGGTGAGCGAGCGCGAGGCACAGTTAGTCGACATCTCGCAGTCTCTTGCCGAATACAAACACCGCGCACTGCAAGCAGAGGTCTGCTCCTGTACGATATGCTGTCTAGAAAGCATCGCTGACGCACAACAATAGCTCCAATTAGAAGAGAATACGACCACTAGTGCGCGGACACAGGCGCTAGAGCAAGAGGTGAAGGAGAAAACACTTCTCATCGGGAAGCTCCGCCATGAAGGTGCGTATCACCTCCTCTTCCCTGACTTTAACTTAAACGCTCATGATGTCATGCCAGCGGTGATCATCAATGAACATCTAATGGAAGCTTTGCGACGTCTACGCCGGGGATCTGCGAATACGAACGTGGATCGCAGGTTGGTCACTAATATACTGCTCACTTTCCTCAACACGCCCCGGGAAGATACGAAACGATTCGAGATACTCGGCCTACTTTCTTCCATTCTCTCCTGGTCGGACGAGGAACGCGTGCGTGCTGGACTGCAGCGTATGGGTGCCAATTCTGCTTCCACTGCGAATTCACCAGCTCGGCCTCGTCCGCTGGAGCTCGACAAGACAGACGAGACAGAGGTACGCGGCACGCCACATGTGCTAGAGAGATAACGCCTAATGGTCTATTCTAGTCCTTCTCTCGTCTTTGGGTAGAGTTCCTCCTTGACGGAGGCTGCATCTGAAGACCCCTCATCCCAACCCGCAACGCCCACTCGCGCGGGGCTTCGATTTTCCCCATTCTCACGAGGGGCGGAACTTACACCACCTCCAATACGGAAAGGAAAGGAGCGCGCGTTGGACCCGACGTGAAGCGCGGGTCGTGTACTCTGCTTGTTACCCATTCATTTCTCCGATTATTTGACAATTTGGACATGTATTTTCTACCTACCTTCTTATAGCACAATGGAATTACGTGCATAACATATTTAGCGATAGGGCATGATTTTATTGTGTGGTTTCGCATCAGTTCGTTTTGGTAATGTCCACGCGGAGAGATCGACCAGATCCGATGCTTGACGGGTGTAAGTTACGATCGACGACTCGGATCGAGTGGCGAGTTAGGCTAATTAGCGAGTGTTGTGTTGGTCGCTCGTCGGCCACCAAACCTGTGTCCCGGCTCATCCGCGTTCGATTCGTTTGCCGGAAAACCGGTTTACTGGCCTATAGGCTATGGCTTTACCAAACCGTTCCGGCTCATTCGCGTTCAAATCCATCGCCGGAAAGCCGATTACTAACCGATGACCGGCCCAGCCCAGGAATTTGGCTATCAGTCAGTACAACTTCGCGCTCAAGTTTCCTTCAAACTGCTACATATAGAACAAACATACTTCTACAGCCGTCTTTGTTTCGTTCAGCCTCACACCCCCTTTTCACATAAGACATATGGGCTCTACAGGGGAATTTCCGCAGTCGACTTTCTCAAGGCGATGCTCGCCCTAGGACAGGCTTGGGAACCAGGATGACTCAGTGTACCTCCTTTCCAATTTTTTGGTGTGATGCTCTTCGCTTAGCCACGATTCCCATTTTTCCCTTCTGCTCTTCTTTATCGTGCCCATAACTACACTGTAGATTCGCTCTCCGGGCCTTATCCCACTCCACATATGGCGTTTTGTTCCAGCTATAGCATTATACACATTTAGAATTAAAAAAACAAGTCAGGCTGGGTGTATCTGTCATTAACCCTGCACAGTGGGCTGTACAACCTCCGACCCCTGTACACCCGTCCATACACCTCTTGTACGTTTCGGAGATGCTGAAGGTCACGGTGGTCTTGAGTACTTGCACTGTCCAAACGGCGGCCCTTGCTGCGGCCATTACATTTCTACCTATGTAAAGACCGTGTCTTCACCTCAAAAAGGAGGCTTCCACTTAGTATTCACAGTAATATCTACGGCATCATACGTAGAGTTGCCGCGAGTCGATGTGGTCCGAGTCGAGTTGGCAACTAACTCAGGAGTTCACACCAGTGCAACTCGGGAGTTCAGCCGCAGACAACATGAACCAATGGAAACCCTTCGATTCTGCGCTTGGTTCTGCGATGTCCTTTGGGCCTGACTTCCGAGACGATCACTCAACAAACAGGGGAAAACAGTGGCAACCGAGTGCCGTCTATTTGGGAACAAGAGGGGATTTTGATACAAGAAGGAGAGAGAATGTGTGTATGTGTGTGTATGAGCAAGATTCAGAGGGAAGGTGGAGGAAGAGGGATGGCATAGGACAGTGACAAGCAATGGGAGCGCGAATTCGCAATGGCAGGTGAGTTATCACTCTCAGTAAAAAAGAAAAGTCGGCCCGTCGGAAAAAGGTTAGCTGCCGACTTTTGAGTGCATCACTGATGACATTCTGATGCTGATGGAAATGAATAAATAAGTTGAGAAATTTTACCAAACACGCTATAGTTTTCGTTTGCGGGCTCCAAGTCTCTGTTCATACAATATATTCACTCACTATTTTGGTACAGACTACATGAGGCTGTTGTTTTGGTAGTGGGAATGGAGATGAATCGAGAATATGACGAAAGAAATATTTGCAGCGCATTTTTAGACAACTCCCGAGTTGCACTGGTGTGAACTCTCAGGGTTCGTCGATCCGAGTTGTCAAAAGTCCACACTAATCATACGTAAGAAAGCGTGTTTTACCATGTTGAGACCTGGACTGAGATCCTCCAACAAGTTGTCATTGATCAGTGCTATCGACTAGCAGACCAGTCCCAATGGAGACGTTGCTTCTACGCGCTAAAATCATTTTTCATACCACATGTACGGGTTTGCAGAGATATGAAAGGCGGAGTGTTTCTGATGCCTTCAGTGGACACGCTTCGTTGAGCGTTCCTTAAGGGGTTAGACTCGGAGGAAGGTGGACATCATTGGCGAGGATCGAATGTCCTCGACACGATCAAAATTTGCATCTCACGCTTTCTCCGATCGTGCACCGACACGATTCTGTGGTCATGACATGACATCGACCCTCGAGATCTGGCGCCTTGAAAGGTAGAAACATAACGCGCTTACTGTAACGTTCTGGAATGCAATCCAGATGATAGATAGCCAAATGGTACTGCCGGGCTCATTCGAATCTTCTCGACAAGCACGAATGCTGTGCAGTGGCAGGACGGCCTTCGTGCTTACTTCTGTAAGTGCTTCTAGGTCCTCGAAGCAAGCTACTCGAGCCATACAACTGGTCTGGCGAGCGCCAGGTGGCGGCGCTAAAAAAGGCAGTCGAGACGTCCCGCGTCCAGGCCCACTTTTTGCCTCACTCTCGAAGACGTGGCAGATCCGGAGATGTTAAAGGTCTTACGTGTACTGGAGTGTCCCATGCACGAATGATTGGCAAGCCAAAAGGAAAGTTAAAGGAGAGTCAGAATTTCAAGTTGGCTGTGAGCGATTTATCACCATGGTCCAATAGCGAACACTGACTGACTGATAGATATATGGAATAACTGATGTTAAAGTGAGTTGACCGGCTTATTGACCGGGTATACCTGTATCTGAATCTGGTCACCGGGAGACCCCATCGATCGAGGGAAACTTTATCTTTCGTTCAAGCCGATTCTGGGTACCCCATACCCAAGTACGGCACAGAACACGCTAATGGAATAAGCAACACATTTCGAATATTTTCTCCTGCTGACCACTTGCTTTGCTGACTACCTGCTATTGGTGAACGTGATCTGTACATAGCTGCAGAGCCTGAGGGCTCTGCGTCACCACGATTATGGCACGATACAGCCACCGGGCCACCAGCGTCAAGGACTTACTGTCGTGAGAGTCTCTCGTTCGTCTCAGCTGTGGTTTTCGAGCTACTGCCTCAGCGTGGGTACAGTATGAGCGAACTTCGGCCATGAAAGTCCCCTTGTAGACATCACAGTACAACAACCTACGTGTTCTCTTGAACAGGGGGCGCTGTTGTTGATCAATTGCCCGGAACAACGCGACATAACTTTACTGTTCTCTGCTCTTGCCGCTCTGTTCTATTGCTGACACCTGACACAATAAGCCCATCCGATGGAGAAGCTGCTCTTGGCTGGGAAACGGGCTGCGGTAGGATCTCAATCGTGCTTCTCAATCAGGATACAGGAACGTGTCGCTACGTCGCCGGGCTCGGCACAAGGAGATGTGGCTGTTATATGATCGAGAAAGCCCCGCCGCTCCAGATCAGCCATTCACGGAGAACGGAGCGAGCGCACTTCTTCTCTCATATTTTACGCAGCTCGAGCGTTTATGATCACGCGCCAGAGAACGCTATGCTGAATCAAATGACCAATGACGGCGACGTCCGTCCTTCATTTTTCACTGCCTCGTCGCCCCCTTCCTGGTGCACGCGTCCATCTGGTTCATCTGGTCGGTCTTAGCTCCTAGCTCACAGTGCACCACCGCTGTGGTTCCATCATTTCTACGTTCTAATCATGCGATTAAGTGGATCTCCTGTCTCCAGGTGTATCAGTTCGTATAAAGGTCCCCAACTTCGCTGGTGCAAAGGTACAACTCAAACGCCACTCTCATAAACCGCACCTTCCTGTTCACCTTCGGCCAACGCACACTCCTCACTCTCTCCGATGTCCGCACACTTCAATCCATATGTACAGGGCTGGCGCATGGGCAACGCACAGTCGGGGGCGAATGCGTGGGGCTCCTCGTCCGGGGAGGCACCATCGATATTCGGGGCCCTCCCGGGGGGCAGCTCGAGCTCGAGCCGTGGACAAGGCAACATCCCCCCGCCCCCCGACGCGACGCTCTTCCACATCACTTCATTCCGCCCGAACATCCTGAACGCGACCGTCGTCGACACCCGCGGCCGATCCTGCTACAGGATCGTCACCGACCCGTCCCAACCGCACAGCACCGCGTACTATGACGCGCACCGACGTACCGTCGCCGTCGTCGATTGGTCCGCTGCGCGACCGAGCGTGGAGGTACCGGGGCTGGCCCCGAGGCAGTCTATTTGCAGTTGGCTTAGGGCCATGCCAGATAGAGCGTGCGTGTTGTCTGCGGCCGTTCTCTTTGATGTGCGCGTGCTCACTCCTGCTTTGTCGTCGTCGTGTATATAGGTCCAGGCTGATGGAGGTTAGGGGCATCGCTTACATCTGGGTTCCCGAGGGAGAGAACATCAGCGTACGTTCTGCTTGTCTGTTGCCACTTATTCTTGGGATGCTTATTTGCAATGCAGCTTTACCATGCACAATCGCAATCGCATCGTCTCGCACGCGTTTATGTCATCGGTGATGGTGTCAAGGTCGAATTGAGCCCGCATGCTATGCAGGCTCACTTGGCTGATGTCTGCATCCTAAGCGCCTCCATATTCTTGTCGGGTCGTAACATCGATTAACGTTACGAGTGGACTCTTTTTTTTTTTCGGCATCTCTTGAACTGTAACGCTGTCCACAATGCTCTGCCCTACCATATCCAGACCGATGTATTTATATCTTCTTGTCATAGCACGTGCGTCGTCACTATAGATGGCACTTTATAGAGTCCTCGGACAACTATCTTATCACGTTCTACGTGTGTATTATTTATCTGATGACAATAGAACCAATTTTGTCACATCGCCTCGAGTGTTCTCAGGAAATAAGAATGCGCGATCGTGCATGCATGATGCAGCTTGGCAGTCTCATCTACCGGTAAGCTGCGTAGCTGTTTGGGTTTCTGTGAAGCAAGCTCAGACAACAAAAAAAGAAAAAAAAAACCCAGGAGCGCCGTCAACTCACTAGGGCCATCGGCGCAGGCTTTATCCAGTTGGCGTGTCAATCCGGTGATCATAGTCGCTACGGCGACACTTTGCCGTACATCTATTGGATCACGGACAATTGCTGGCAGCAATCCGATCAGTTTGGGGACACCACGTAGCAGCTCCTCGAGCTCAGCGGCTTGCGCATCGTCCTGCGAAGCCCCCGATTCTTGGCTTAATTCAGGCAGCCGTATCATGGCGTGGGCGTAATCGAGGAAGGCCTGTGCTCATCCAGTTAGATTGCGTGGCGCGGCCTGATCAATGTGCGATTGTGCAAACCTTTCCTCTCACGTGCCACTCATCCACCGCGTGACCAATAAATCTCCCAAAAAGGGTCTTGAGTAGCTCGAGGTCGTCCCTGATTACTGCTTCTGGGGCAAGCTCATATACGGCAAGCTCATGAGCGGCGTTGTGCAGCCCTGCTTGGAGATACAACTGGTATGCTTCGAAGACATCTCCTCGGTTTAGGGCATAGATCGCCTAGTGCTTCGCTGTGAGTGGGAGAACGCGGGATCATAAATCCGCTTGCAAATTACCTTGGCTTCGCTGATCCACATCAACGGGATTTTCAAGCTACCCGCCATTCCCCGCGTCGTCCAATCGTCCAGTTTGGGGGCGGAGCGCAGCAGCAAATCCCTAATAGCCTTCTCACGCCTATGCAAAGACGTAAGGAACTGCGACCTGATACGCAATAAAAGGACGCACCCAGATGAACTCTCTAAGTGAAGCAATACAAATGCCGCCTCCTGTATCAAGTCCTGCTGCTCCAATTGGAGAGCATATGTGCTAGCTAACACGTCTGCGCTTGGGCTGTGTCCCTCGACTTGTACTTCCCCGTCGTCGCCTTCTTGAGACGCTCTCGTCACGCCAGGCTCATCGCGGTCGGGGAAGTCTCGTATCCGCATTGATCGGGAAAGGATGATGTACAAGTGCCACAGAATGGAGTGGTCTGCCGGCGAAGGGCCGAATGAGAGTGGGGAGGATATTTTCGCGAGTGAACAGGCAGGGTCCGCATACAGTTTGATTAGAGAGTAGAACGCGTCTGGAGGATTCTCGTCTGAGGACAAACGCCAGTGTTTGTGCTCAGAGGAGCTATCTTCGAAGTACCACGGGACGGGAGCGGCGGCCCTATCACGTGCGTTCCTCCAGTGGTTGTCGTACGCGTCAAACACCTCTGCTATTGAAGCGTCCATGGGCTGTCCGAACCAAAGGTGTAGGCCAAAGACACGCTTCCAGTCAAGTTTTTGTGAAACCAGGAGGTCGGGACATCGCTCTACCTCGGTGCCGGTTGAGCCCTCGAGTGTGTCCACAATGCCGCCCAGCAATGCGTAAATCTTGCGTAGGTTTGAATCGATGTGCGCATCCACGCGCTGCTCGCGCCATATTCGTAACTGGGACAGAATGTCCGCTCGAAATTCTAAGTCGCCACCAGCTTGGGACAGAAGCGCGGCAAGCTTGAAGTTTCCACCTTCCATCGCGGCCTCGCAGGCCTTGTCGATTTGATGACCAGTCAGAAGGCTGAATGTTGCGGAGGCTGAACTCTTGGAGAAGCTTTCCCTTTACTTCTGCATCGATAGTGGGAGTAACAACGCCTTCGAGCCATTTCGAGAGGGCCTCCTTTCTAGCGCACTGCGTGGACTCGGTTGCGGACGTCTATACTAATAGACTCGTCGAGTTGGAGGTCAATTTCGTCGAACAATGCGTGCCCAAGGCGGAAAAGATGTGCGGCGAACGACTGTTCCGTGGAAGGAAACAGAGACACGAAAGATCCAAAGGACAACTGTGGAGAGGGACTGGCAAAGGGGATGCCCTCGGCGTCAAACTGAATTGGCGAGTTTGTGAGGTGATGCGAAAGCAGTTTTGTGGAAAGACTCGTGTCTGTACCCGGTACGGATAATGGCACCGCAGTTTTCGTGACCACAGATGTGTTCGCGGTATGTTTTCTAAAGCCGATTCAGCACATTAGAGTCGGAGCGACAGACATGAGCCTTACCGTGTTGATGACGGGCCACATAGCTTCCCTAGGTGCACCAGGTTTCCGGAGGGTCCCCAACCAACTCGGAACGATCGCCCGAACGCAAGGCCAGCATCGACCATGGCGTCCTCCGCGCCGTTCACAATCGAAGCAGAACTCTCCACTCTGGCGTACTTGCGGGAGGGGCGGAAAGCGACGGGTTCGATGTCATGAGCAAAAGAAGCTCGCTGGCACGTGTAGTATGAATGACGGCTATGTGCACATTCAAGAGAGACATACCTCTTGTGTTGCGATCCTCAGGCCATCGCCTTCAGAGTCCCGGCTGTGTTTCCTGTGCAGACCATTGGGTGTCATACGCGCCCGATCGGGTTTTTCTGCGTTCATTTGTTTCAACGCTTCCGCTGTTTCTGGCCCTCTGAACAAAGACGCCTGCATAACGTGCATTTTTTGAGGGTCGACACCTATCCGCTGCGCCCATGGAATGATGCTGGCGTCACCGCGCCGGTGCTCTGGAAGCAGCTCATCCGAGCTTGAAGCCGACGAGTCCTCCTCTTCTTCTCCCTCTCCTGGGTCCTTGGTGGTGTGCACACCTCCGCCGGCTCTGCCGAGACGGCGCTGATTATCAACACTGAGTTGCGAGGTGTCGCTGTGTGATTCTTCTTCATCCGCACGCGACGATTCAGAGTCGGAGGCCATCTCCGCGTCTTCATCGACTCGTTGAAATCGAGGAGGGGGAAATGCAGAACGAGTCTTTGGCTGGAGTTGCTTCTTGGGGGGAGACGTGGTATATTGTTCATCGTCCTCGCTGGTATCGCTGGCTAAAGCGCTGAAGCGAGCCATGATTTATAGAGGAACGGCGACAATAGCGTCGAGACAAAGTTAAAGTGATCACCTGATCACCTCGTGTCCATGTGCAACGCGCATCCCGTGATCTACTGATGACCTAATATGTTTTTGTATCTAATCAACGACGACGACTAAGTATCTAATATAGCATACGGGAAGATCAGGCTCGCACCCGTATACATGCGTTGAGTACGGCCGTGTAGATCACCATTCAAATTGGATCGGAGTTGCTGTAGCTACGTCTTCACATCCACACGCGTCTATTACTTCGCTTCGGCAATGGTTCCGCAACTCGGGCAACGTCGACTCTCCTCGCTGGACATCCATTGTTCTATGAACGGCTTGAGCTGCGTTCCAAGGTCCGTCACATGGAACGATGCTTCCCGGATGACGGTGGGCCCCTCATGCTCAGGAGCTCGGCAATACCAACGCAGCCGGTCTTCATTCAAAAAGAGGGGGGACCGATGAATATCACATATACCCAAAAGAAAGAACAATACATACCGATGGCAGACTTGGGTCGCACCCTCTCTATCACAATTCCAACTGTGTTGGCGAAGCGCACGGGATTGTGCGGGGTATTACCTGAAGCGCATAATTGAAGGCGCGTAAGTATGTCGGTGGATGACCAAGTCGCCCTTACTTGGCAGTAAAAACATCTCGCCTTCCTTGATGTTAATGTCACGGAAGACGCCATCGTCTACGACACGAAGGAGCATGTCACCCTTATGCTGATAAAACCATTCCTGTTCGATCAAAGGTGCATATAAGATACCGTCTTAACGAATCTTGGGATATTCAGGCACCTCGGTTTCGTTGATATGGTAGTCTGCACGTGCGTTTGGGCCGCCCACAGCCATTACAATAAAGTCCGTACCGGAGTGCAGACAGAAGTTGTTCACTGGTGGTTGCAACCGCTCACCATTATCCCTGAGCCAACGGAAAAGGTCGAGGGGGGGTGCGAGGGGCATTTTCGTGATGGTTTCTCCTCAAGGTCAAAGATATGTAATCATGTCGAGGGGGAGGGGGGGTCGAGTTGAGACAGGGGTTCCGGTTTCAAATCTTAATCGTGATGGTGGTGCAAACTCGTGGGATTTTTTATCAATCATTACCACTCCTCGATATCGTCATCTTCTAAATACCCCAAGTACGCGGCTTGATCATTGCTGGTATGTGATTTCCCTGTCTCCCTTATCTCGTCTTCGTCGCGGTCAACGGCCTCTGCCTCAACATCTCCTTCACCCATGGGCACCGCCCCCATGGAATCCTGTCCGAACACAAGCTCCGAGAAAGCACGGTGCCCATGCGGGGCGCGCCGACCTAAGGTCCGCAGCACACCTCCCAGTTCTGTTGTTATCGCGACTCGAGACCACAATCCAGTCTATAAGACATTTGTATTCATTGTATGAGGATAGAGAACAACGCATGCCACGTACGCTAGAAAGCCAGTTGGAGGTTTGATCCAAAGCGTCTCGCGCACTTTGTTGTTTCTGCAACGAGCTAAAGAATGCAGGCTTGAATATACGCTGTCCCGTACGCGGAACGGGGCTGGGTAAGGAGTGGAGTGTTCCTAAAGCCTGTATGTGAAATGCGTGGGGGTTGGCGTCGTACCACTGTTTGTGGTATCAGTATCGTGAGGAGAAAAAATTAATCAAGTACGAGCATTCTCAGAGTTGTTGGCATCTGTCCAGCTGAGATTATCGATCAGCGAGCTACATTGCTCGACACTGAAGCAATATTGTGTATAATTTTGATGGACGTAAAGCCCAAAAAGCGACGCATCGACTGGTGTGGACGCATAAAGCAGCTGCACATGGACCAGAGCTTCAGAGAAATCGCAGAGTAATCTTCATAGAGAGGTGACGGACATTGACATCTACTCGACTCGTCCTTCGTTCCTCCGTAGCCAACCACGGGGGCAATGGTGGTGGATCGTTCAGTGTTCGGTCGAGCACACGTTCTCGCGAGATGTCTTTTGCAGAAGCGGACTTGGGATGAGGGTCACCCTTTCCTGCATAGATTTTGAGTATTGCGAATCTGAAATATAGAAGCACGATCGAACGCTTGTTGTACATTATCTTCCCTATTAAATGAAAAAGTAATAAAGCGTTTTCCTTTTGCGTCGTCGATACAATTGAGCCAACACTGAGGTTTATCAGATCTCACAAAACCGTGTGCCGATCATCACTCACTTGCTTCTGCTTGACTGCTTCCAAGATGCGGGACGTGCACACGTAAATTCTAACGTCATGATCGCACTGCGCACATCTCCTCCAGCGCCTTCTACGACTGAGTTCAAAATACTCTGTGAGAGCCGCACATTTGCTAATGCTGTCACGCGCTTCAATGCGGAAGCGAGCAGAGTAGGCGCAATTGGGTTGAATCTTAAGCTTATCATCAGTATTGTGATAATTACAATTAAACACGGAGATGAAAGAAAAACCTGATTTCCGTGAAAAGATGAGCGGGTAACCCCGGTGGGACGACTGCCCGCGCGTCTATCACGACATCACGACTCGAACTGCCATTGGAACTTGCTTCCACGCACAGACCGGCATCGCTGACGACGAGCACAACCGGCGCCACACTCGGGCCATGTTCCACGTGGGTCCGGAGAGCATCGTGGAAGCGAGCGCGAACAGCTGGATGTAGGATATTGGGGAGGTCCTCAACAAGGACGAGCTTCTGTCGTGCGGACGTGAATATAGACGTGTAAGCGCCTGCGCGCGCCAAGAAGGTGGAAAAGACATCTGGGGTATTGGCTATTCCAGACCCCATTTTGAGCACACGTAGACAACAGAGCAGAAGACCTACACATTGATGGCTCGCTCGCGAAAGTCGATACTTGGACTGTATTCACATGGGTCTTGTGTTCGATTATTTCGAAGTTCATTTCGTGTGCGAGCACGCGTAGAGTTGCCGTCTTTCCAGAACCAGCTGGACCGGTAAGGACGAGCAGGCGCTGTGGAAAATTGCTAATCGACTTCTGGTAGGGCGAATAGAAGGGGAACGTACGCGATGCCCCGAGAGGCCTTGCTCGCTAAATGCCTCTACAAGCCACCTACGAACGTCGTCGACCTTGCGCTTGTGCACCGCCAGATCCCCCAGAGATTGCGGCTCATACTTGTCTGCCCAGAGACGATCATCTTGGAGTAATGAGTTAGATTCAAGCAAGTAAGCAATCATGCGCAGCGGACCCGGGATTTCTTCGTGTGTGGGGCCGGAAGCCTTCCCCTTCCCCTTGGCATCTTTCACTGTGACGCCAGCAGATTCTACAACGTTTGATGGACGAGGGGTAGAAGAGGGAGGCTTATTTCCAGGCTTGAGAACTGGACGCTGAGAGAGCTTATGAGAGTCGACCGAGGTTAGTGACAACGCCCTCAAACGGTACAGGTGGTAACCTCTCACAGAAAGGATTGTGACATCTTTTGCGCCTTTGAATTTCTTACTAGGAGGGGGCGATTCAAACTTCAGTGTACTCTTGTGCTTCGCTCTGCCAGTCGAGGTGGTTCTCGGAGGCATACAGAATGCTGTGATTGAGGATTTGTTTGTGTGAAGCTCCCGCCGCTCGATGTTGGTGATGCAATGACTTGGACGTGTCGAGCAAATGATCCCCAAGCAACACGTGATCTTCCAGCTCTTGCACCAGACACTGAAAAGTCATTATTATAGGTGCACGCAAGCCAACCGATGAAATAGTTCTACGTAGTGACAGAGATATACCCAATAGAGAGGTGAATAAAGTAAAGAAGAAGATAACAAGAAAGGGAGAGGAAGATACTGTAACGATATAATTAGACTGTGCTTAGACCAGAACGAACAAAAGTGCTTTCACAGAGTTCAGTCAATGACGACAACATCTTCATCCATGGGTCCGTCCCCATCCAATAAAACCAAACCGTCCTCTTCAAGGCGCCGCGATGTACCTGGAGAATGGTTGGAAGTCGAGGCAATTCGCGCACGCTTTGCTGGCTGAGTCCCGTCCAAATCGTCAGGAGCTGGCCGTTTTTGTGCACCCAGCGCCGTTTCTGGAGGCGTCAGAGGTCGGGAAATAACGGGCTTTGCCCTTTGATTTGGTTTCGGTAGGGGATCGGGAAGTATCATTGCGGGGCCATCAAGAGGGTGGTTGGGTCTGATGCACCGTTATCAGTGGCCTGAGTTGTGTGGTGACGGACGAACTCACGGGAGGGAGCAGATGGCGAGGGTAATCGCTTCGAGCTCGCCATCTTCGTCTACGATGCTGAGAAACTTGCCCTTCGTCACACTGAGACTCTCAAGAGTGCGATCGAGATTGTCCTCGAAATCGGGATCGCTGAGCATGCGCTTATCCTCGTAGGTACTTACTTCTCGCCCAGATCCGTCCAAGATACCTTCGAGCACCTCTGCGAGTGTCATACGCGAAGGGTCACATTGGAGCATGGCATAGGTATCGCGACAAACTCCGCAACGAGGGTCCGGCAATGAAAGTCTGATGGCGCTCAGAGGGGCAGAAGGTTTGAATTGAGCGTGTACGTTGCGCATGGAATCATAGGCTGCGCGCAGTAGGTGCAGTGCCTGTAGCACAATCAGGCCGGAAATGATTGCATTGGTTGTCGCAATAGCAGGTATTATGTTTCCTGCCATTTCTGTAGACATATCTGATTATAGGGACCGAGAAGACTGATGAGGTTCTGCTCGTACCTTTCACTTCCCAGCGGCTCTTACCCGGAATTCCGTATGCCGCCGACCGTAGGTTTGCCGCCGCTGTGACGAAATCTAGTGTATCGTCATCATCTTTGTCAAACGATATTATCTCCTCTTTGCCCGTCATGAGACGTTCTGCGAGGCGCTCGGTACTGTAGGCGAGTAACGTGAGCCTGTCGTTGCGACAAAGGAAATCCAGAACACCGACCTTGAGACAAACAAAACTAAATTTTCTCGAAGGGAGAGAGAGCGTTGATCTTTCAAGCCATGGCTGCTGGGCCTGACCGTAGTATCGTTCACAGTCGCAGCAGTGTTGTTACCATTACGGCTGGAAGTGCTTCCGCTCGGGTGCACGTCGACATCCCTGCCCCCATTCGCATGGTGCGAGGTGCCGTCAGCCGGGTTATCAACAGCACTGGCCGCTTGCCCGCGTAGAATAAACTGATCACTTTGGATGAGATCGAAATCTAGTGGCACTGGTTTATCTCGGAAACGCCACATATCGTCCATGGAGAGTAGGTTGAGGACATCGCGGTGGAATACCTTGGGGTAAAACTATAAGGATCAAACGCCATTTGGACCGTGAAGGAGCTGCACCTTCTGAAACACCATTTTTACTGCACAAGAACTGGTGTTCTGGGAACGCAGAGCAGTGCGGACGGACTTAAACGCCTGTGCCTCCTTCCGTAGATTCGCAATTTCTTGTGCTGAGAAAAGTAAGAGCACCGGGATGAAGGCCGGAAAGAAAGACAGACATATGGAGTCAAACGCGAGGGTATAGGACAAGGAAAAGGAAATCTCACCGTTTTCGCCCTGCTTTTCAGCCTCGTCCAGTTCATCTGTCGAGTCCTCATCTTCTCCAAAAAGTTGCCTGTCTCATGCCGGTTCGATAAACGCCGCGGAATGGATAACTCGCATGAAGGGTGGTGGGGTGAAACTTACGGCACGAGATAGCTTTTTGCCCAGACGATGCAGTGTATTGGCTGAGTCGGCGTTGATCGGATGGTGCATACGGGAAAGGTCTTAGGAGTTGGCTTCGGGATGCAATCGAAGCATTCGGTTCGGTCCTGTCAACACGAAGTGGGATTATACATTCGACCAGGGAATGTATCTGTATCCATACCTTCAGCAGAGGTTGGACTTGGCCTAGATACCCAGCCGTTCCAGACTCGACCAATGGGATATTTCCTGCCATGCACATTCTATTCACGTGTCGCCGTGCGTCTAAGGGACCAATGTGAAATTTCCTAAGGAAACGCACAACATGATAACATACCTAGATTATCTAGCGCGTTCAAAACAATATCGAAGCCTCGAAACCATGCCAAGTCAAACTGGGTGTCTTTGATATTCCCATGAATGGGTGTGATGTGGACATTGGGATTAAATGCGGATGCAGTCCGGGCAGCCACCTCGAGGATCATATTAGGCCATACGGCGAACATGCTGGAATGAGGACAGCATACCAAGGCCTTGCTTTGCTTGACGTCCTTCTTTCTGAATAAAAACTGACGATTCAAGTTGGAGAGGTCGATTGTGTCGAGATCGAGAAGTGTTATATGACCGAATCCCGCAAGCACGACGTTCTTGACTGGAGAAAGAACGGTGAATGATGAGTTCGGGGAAATGGAAGAAAACATACGGAGCTCGCAACCGATGCCACCAGCACCCACCATGAGCACTTTGACGCTGGGTAGCCGGTCGTGCAACTTAGGTCCAAGAATGGCCCGAGTATGAGTGTTTCGGGACTTTGACAGTGAGAGAGGAGCCATAAGTCGGTCTCGGCTACGAGTGGTGCTCCGTTGAGGCTGTCAGTGGATGACGAGGCGAAGACGGCAATCCGTGTCCTCGGTTCAAATTGAAGCGCTTACAACTGAGCGCTCGTGCTCGCGTTTATTGCATTTCGCGAATGACGCGTGACACGCCTCGAGCTGATCCATTCCATTACAACAAGTACAGTATTAACCTTTATACATTTATGGCTCTACTGTAACCGCAGGTCCCTCCCTAAAACACGACCATGGGGCCAATGAAAAACGATTTCTTGGCAAAACTTTCTACGTGTTTATAAATGGAGACGGGGCGCGATACTGCGTCTGAGTTCGAGTTGACGCCCTTGGAACGAGGGATTGGCTTCGAAATCGAGCATCCATTGCTTGTGCAACGCGAACTATGCTTTGGGGGGTGCGTTGACGATCCACGGTTCGCAGGGACAGCAGGGGGGTGGGTACGTGTAAAAGAGATCGGGAAGCGAGATGTGGCGAGTTCCTCGAGCAAATCGTCGTTTGACCCGACCAGCTGCTCAACTTCACCGAGAGGAACACGACCGTCTTGTGTTGTTTCGTCTACCGCACCGTCGGCCCTGCGATCTGGTGACGAGAGACACGGACACTCGGTGACACCAGCGCCTCGGATGTCTGGTTTGTGGGAGGTGCCAATTCCGCCCTCGGAAGCCCCGCGTTTATTCGGTACTATCTGCACATGTCGGTTCTTTGGCGCGGTCGTTCTTGTTTGATATCCGTGCCTCCTCTGCCGATGACGCAGCAAGGCACTTTTGTCAAAGGTAAAGTAGTTACAAGCCGGGTCATCCTGGCAGTGAAGCCGTTGTCCAGTGCTGCATGTGAAGGTGAGCCAGGAAAACACCGACGTCAAGGTGGAACTGCATACTGCTTGCGGATGTGATTCTTGAGATTTGAAAGTTGCATGCTCCCGTAATCGCAGTTAGCTTCGGGGCACCAGTGCATCCTATGGATGTGTCGTTGGTGGCGCCGCATCGCAATATAGATTTATAGCCTTACCACCGTTCCGGCTCGGGATCATGGAGTCGTTTGTGTCGTGGCATGTCAGACTGGCGTGCCAGTTGCTTGCCACACACGTCACATATAGCAAGCGAATTCGCTCGCCTCGAGGGCTGCACATGCCGCATCCTAAGTAAGCGTCAAGTCACCTTCAAATAAGTGCACTAACCGCGGCCTTGCGCCGGGCCTCTGAGACTATGGATAAATGGCGCATATGTTGTAAGGCCGAAGAAGATCCACAAAGTATTCGAAAACCGATGAGCAAAGATAAGCGGGTGCAAGGCAGGGATGAGAAGGACTAAGAAATCCTCCAAGCTCAGGTAGCCCTGCGAGTCGAATTTATGTGGTCGCCCCTCTTCGGCAATTTATTAATTTGTTGCTAAAAAAGGATTTAAACCCAAGCGAGAAACTCGGAAGTGCTGTGTGGTCCGTCAGGGGGGTTAATTTTAAGCAAGACACACGACATGCTGCATAAATTCTGCCTTCAGAGGTGTCGCTGACATAACTTACAATGGCATACAAAAAGAAAGAAGTCCATCAGGAAATGTGTCTCCAGATGAGCTGTACCCTGGTGGCATGTGAATCAGATCAACAGACAGAAGCAGATGACACTAACTTCTGCCAATGCGCGAGACACGGACGCCGACGCCGCACCTAGACAAGGCGCTACCCGACGGAGTTCCAAAGCTGGATAAGCGCCATTGGGACGTAAGCGTTGGGATACCGTTGGGATACTTCGGCCGCCAATTGTCGGCCGCGGAGCAGAAATGGCAGCCCCGCGAGTAAGGATACGGAGGTTGCACGTGGTGGAACAGTCCCGTTAATGATTCTCGCCCAGATTTGGATACCCCACGAAAGTATAGAGATTCCCTACTTCAACGTCTTCGATGCTCACGTCACCAACTCGTATGGGGAACAAGAAGCGAATGGAAGTATTCTGATGTAAATGGGGGCAATGCATTTGCGGCTTGCCGCCATTAAGGCTTCCACGCATACAAGCGATGAAATCAAGGTGACCCAACTCGTGGTTCGTATCTTTATAAATGATTAGCTTATGGAAGGTGCACCGACTGACCACTAGAGTCTAGAACACACAATTCTCAGAAGTCACCTGATATTTCAAGTGCGGCTGCCCAATGAGTTGTCGAGAAGATGAAAGCAGCAAATGTACCCGTCGTACAACGAATATGCCCCCCAAAGCCCTAGTGTAATGCCATATCCACGAGTCCCTCAACGATTCAGAACAGTCCAACAAGATCCGCAAACGGATCTTTTCCTTGCGGCGTAGACACGCGCTGAGAAGGTGGCGAGGATGTGGCTTGTGGAACTAAATGCTGCTGTAGGGTGCTCGTAGCGGCGAGATTGCTTGATGGAGGCGTCCTCACGGCACCCAGCGGAGAGCTTACGCCAAGAGATCCTACACGACCCGATGCTTGCGATTGGCTCTGCAACGGTGGGGTGCTGGGTAACTTGATTTGACCAAATTGAGAAGGACGCGGCGGAGGCGTAGATGTTCCAGGAAGCGAGGACGTAAACTGTGGAGAAATTGCAGATACTTGTTGGTTGGTATTGTTCGGTACCAGCGGGGACATTCCAACACCGCGAGAGGGCGCCACCACCGGAGGTACGGTAGCAGGTGAAGTGAAAGACACTGAGTCAAAGAGACTCGCGAGGTCGTCGGCTGGTTTGCTACCAGAACCAGCACCGCTACTCGAGCCTGCCTGGGGCGGAGCATCGTCGAAATCGATGAGAGAGAGCGATTCGCTATTGTTCGGAAGAAGTTCTGACGGAATCGAAGCGGGGGGTGTCTCTCCCCGTTTGAATGCTTCGTGTCGTGCAAGGACATTGTTGATCTGGTCATTCGTTTGTAGGTATGTATCTGGGGTCAAAATGTCAACGTCAGAGATGTTCACGCAATAAGAGAACAGAGCTACCAAGTGATTCCGGATCGTCGGATTCTGCATCTGAGATCCATTTCTGAATCTTGGGTCTCGAGTTGAGTAGAATCGTAGCAACTTGCTAGAAACCTTGTTAGTCGCTTACGTAAGAATATAATGTGGTCAATTTTACATCGTAGACATCGCCTTTCACGAATTTCTCCCCACTTTCGGTATCCACGTTGTCAAGCATTTCGTGAAGGAGGATGACCTTCTGTTCTAATTTATTTAGCTCCGTCAGAGCTTGGGAGCGATAGTCCGGTTTGGCATCAGGATTCGCGCCTGCCAATGACTTCATGAGTTCTTGTGCAGCTGCGAGGTCCCGTGGAGTCCCTCTCCGGATGAGCTCCTGAAGTTTTGCGGACTGTGCTTCTCTGTCCTCATTCTCGAGCTCCTCCGCTGATTTAAGGTTCTTGGAGGAGGGTGAGCATAGGAAGGGTCAGTACAGAGTGCGATGCGTACGGATGTAGTTGGGACGGGAGCAGTGCGCGGAGTGTCACGGAAACGATAGCCCTTGAAAGATAGCAAGCGATGCATATCACGGATGTTCCCCAAATCATCGCGCCAGCGTGATTCCACGCAAATACCCTCCTTCCAGCCATGGATAAGATCGAGGATGCGAGACATGACGGGACCGGGGAACGGTGGCGGGCGTTCTGGGAACCGTCGGACGAGCTCATTGAGGAATTCTTTGGTGGCGATTTGAAGGTGGAACGGATATCCGCACATTTGAACGAGGGTATCGAGCAAACCGATGGCGAGAAACGTGACGTGTGGATTGCGGTGGTTCACTGCTTGAACGATGAGCATCGCAGCTTCTCGTGGACTGGGCAGCCCAGATAGGGTAAGCATGTCGATGAATCATGAGAATGCGGATGTACCTATTAGCTTTCTTTTTATTGATGTACTCCGCGATTTCGATATGAAGGGCATAGTTATTCTCTGGCTGAGCCGCAGTAGTAACACGGGTGATGAGAAATTCAAGTTGGGAGGTTCTCGGCCAGGCGCCCGGGGGGTTATTCCACATCGTATATAAGATATGATAGAACGATCAGCGACCTGGGAGCCAATAACCGAGGGCGGGTACCGAGGTACGTCTCTCAGTGGGTGTGAGCGTTGGTCAGCTGAAGAAAGGGTGTAAGCGTGAGAGAATCCACGTTTACATATCGCGTGTCATTCTGCCTCCGCCTCAGCCACTTGTTGGCAACAACCAAGGAACGGAAACCTTCCGGTATGTCGTGGATCAGTGTTCAGACGACAAGTTGAAAGTCTTGGGTCTATTCGCAATCGTAAATTGGGCGAGGATCTTCCTGAGGTGGAACGGTGCAATTTCGGCTCACATAGAACAGAACCACACCCTACGGATCCTCACCCACGAGATTCCATACAGTGGCAGTCTATAACTTGTTTTTTGACTTGGAAATTGCTCTACTTGCTAGTAGGTTCCAGATCTACGACACTCTTCTGACTCTGTCTTTATTCTTCAAAAGCGTACACAGAATTACTAGGGGCAGTTGAGAGACATAGTTATTGTGGTCTCTCGGACCAGCAGCGAATGCCAGGCATGCACTGGCGGAACTTTCGGAGAGGGTAACGGCCCCTTCATATGACCCCGCTTGACTCCTACAGGAGTTTGCGGTATGCATCTACATTTCTCTGCAAGACCCGATGTCGGCGGTGCTCTCATGGACCTATACAAAGGTTTCTTCAGACGCGTGGTTAACAAAGAAATGATCGAATTGCCCTCTACCCTTACGTTGGCAACGCCGCCAACACGCCGTGGTGGAGACAGCATGACCAATGAAGTTTGGAATGTTGTTAGGAGAGACAGATACTGGGATTGTGCCGCGGAGACCGGATAGGCTAACTCAAGAGGAAGCTGGAACGACCACAGCGCGGACCTTAGAATTGGTCAACAACGTAAACATAGACACAGACGGTGCGTAATGTCAGGCCCTCTGCATGCTTGGGTCACAGCCGTACATCAGTGGAGTTGACAGATGTGCCTATTATCATACGACAGATGGCAGATAGCGGGGGTGTGAGCCGCGAAGGACACCCGAAACCCGAAACGTCCTGACATTCGTCGCATCCAGAGTTCGGCACCACATAGTCGCGAACTGGTTTACCCAAAGCAACATTTATGCGGAGTAGGAAAAAAACAGGTGGATCCGCGAAAAACTGCTCTCCTCGTACCCGCGTGCCCCTCTTGCGACCCCCTCGGATCGAGTACTCCGTGCCAAAGAGCTTCCTTGGAGATCGATCTGTCATGGACCCAGAGCAAAGCTGTCCACGTGTTTTTGGCTTGCTTTTCACGAATGTTTAACGTTTCCTTGGTTGTGCAATCTTCACTCTCGCCCGTAAATCTCTTACTGGCAATCACATCCTCCTTTGTTCTCGGACATTCGAGCTCCACCCATGATTGACTCTGTACGGTATACAATCGCCCTGATGGAACGAGAATTACGGACCCCCTTCAATATGATCCGCTCAACACTGGTCGGCCAATCAGGGTCGTTCTGGGAGTATACCATTTGGACGTACGAGTATCACACGGGTATGGGATGGCGTGTCTTTGATTTAGCCCAACCGTACCTGGGAACTGGATACATGACGTGGTAAATTGCATTGTTGACACTACTATCGTGGAAGATGTCATGGTACTACTGGCACCGTAGACAATTGAAAGCACCCTCTACCATATCGCTCTACGTGGATTCCAGCTCAGATAAAACCTCTCACCGTCGCACTGACTGGATGTAAATTTTGATAACGACTACTGCACGTCCACGTCCGAGTCGCACGCAGCATCTGATGGCCGTTGCCCACAGTGGCTCACTCGAGGTTGTGGAGTAGGCCGTAACACAAACGTCAACGCGAAAATGGAAGCCTACACCACTCCGGGCCGTCAGGAAAAACCTCCCGCGCTAGCGAAAGACAAGTCACATCTCGCACTGGTACATGAGAAACCTCAGGGTTCCCGATATTCAGTACTCAATGTGAATGAAATTTCTATTACCAAGAGAACCGGACGCAGCTGCCATTTTTTCGTGAGAAATCATGGAAACAACAAGCAGGGCGTGTAACTACTAGGGTCCGGACTGTTTCAAAAATCACTAAACCATTTCTGTACCCTCAACAACAGCAGAGGTGCCACTTTTGTACCCATCTCATTCAATTCAGAATCATTGCCTGCGCTCGTTTTGCCACCGTGACTTGTTCTGTCCAGTCCCGGTATGAAAGAGGCAAGTGGTCCTGGTGGTGCTCTTGAGACTCGAATCCCAGCATGGACGTGGGGAGGGATGAAGAATAACGCGCAACAGTTGGCTCTACCTTGGGAAAGAGATCGGCAAAGAAACTGCTGAAATGTTGGAATGTGAGAACCACGCTACAGAGGTGCGGGACTTTCCGTGGACGAAGAAATCGATGAGGGCCCAAAACAGAAGCATAAGTGATTGGCAGGGCGCCGTGTCCCCATAGATAGCGGGGGAGATGATGCAACGACAGAACAACATGACCCGAAACTTCGTGTCCATGAAGATACCAGCGGGTGTCCAGGTCGTTTAGACAGCCCGGGATCTGATTACGCCATGGACAATCAAACCGAAACAAACTTTGGGAAGAGATGAGACCGCGGTCTTGACAAGATGCAAGGAAGTCGACAATGCGAGAAAGTGGGGCTGATGCGCTTCTTGAATGTCGGTTAGTTCGCACCGCCTAGGTTGTGCTTTTGTAGTTGCGAGCCCACGTGGCGACCACCAGTTGGGTAACAACTCTGAGAATAACAAAGACGAGACTCATTGTGGGATTTTCCGCGTCTTGGCCCATCGACATCCTTCGTTTCGAGCTACAGGGATGTTCGTTATTGCCCTCTGGCGAGTGCGACTAGGTGTCCATTAAGGCTTTGCTGTTGCGACCTCGGCTGGCGGAATAACCAGACGGCGATCTATATTTGGGATGGCATGGGGCGCTACCTCAGGTGCACGTAAATAAAAGGAAGTTTGATCGTGTAATCCCGTGTCCACTCATGGTAGATCTTGACAACAACAGGACCTCTCTTCGACCTTTTGGCCGTAGGAGATCTCGGTCTCATGATGCGTGATGGTCCGCTCGTTCATGCGCATGCATGGCCTTTGAGCACCTCCGGCTGTTCGCCAGAGGCAATAGGTATCTTGGGACTGCGTCTGAGTTACTGCGCACTTTCCTCGGGCTACTGACCTGACCTTCGTGGTACGGTCAAACTTGGGGTTGCGAAGTCGCCTTTCGGGTTGCTGCTATTTGTCTGTCCATTGACTTTTGATTATAGAGATCAATCCATGCAGTAGCATTCGTCGGGGATGGTGCAATTTACGACTTGTAGGTATTGCGTGTACGATACCTACCCAGGTCCACATGCGCTCCCTCAGCCAACGTAAGAAGTAATTCACACTCACGAAGAGGGTTATGTTAACATTGATCATGGGAGCTCGAAGCGCGAGGCTAGGTGTACTTTTGTAGCACCAACAGGTCGGTGTGAAGATGGGTGAGGTATGTAACAAGAAAAATACTGCGGCGACATCCTTATCCGCGGCTCGACCCCTTACGGCGAGGGACTTCTCCTTTTGTGTTCTAGGAAACCTCGCGTTTCTTGCGACTGCGTTCACTAGTGATGTCCCACTTGCCGAAAAGCAAACTAGGAGGCCTAGTGAGCGTGTGGCATGGGCAGAAAAGAGTGGAGTGACGCACTCGAAGGCGGCCATGATTGTCCACTTGCGGTTGTCAGCTTCTGGGAACACAAGAGAACGTGGGCCGTAAAAAACCTGAGGCCAAATGGCATAAGCGAGGAGCTATGGAAGGGCCAGCAGTGACCAAGGAAGGTACGAGCCTCGTCGTCGACCTCGTGCTTCTTTCGAGGCAAACAGTGCATGAACTTCCAGTCGGGGTTGGCGCCACCCTCGCGGCAGAGCGCCTCCGTCACTTGGTAGCCCGCGAAGTCGCGCACACGCTGCTCGTACTCCGCTTCTTGACCCATCGAGATCCTGTTTCATGGTGGAAGTCAGTACCAAGATGAACAACTTTTGAAATTAGAGTACCAAGTATCAGTTACGACTACGTCTGCACCTTGGACTGCCTCCCGCGGGTCTGTGCCCCACCAAATTTTCTCATCGCACTTGAGCTCCTTCACGCGATCCCACACAGGTACTGGTGCTTGGTATGCTGGCGGTGGAGGTGTTGCGACGCGTAGGCTATGACCAAGTCGCGGGTAAGTCACTAACATGTCGTGTAGCACATTTGCAGAATCGCCAACGTATGCAATCGTTAATGGTCGGAGTGTGGGAAGTACAGCGGTATGAGCCTTCACTGCGGATGTGGGTGGAGGAGATGAAGGGTCAAAGAGGTGTGCATGCTCGTGAAGTGTGAGAAGGTCTGCCAGAATTTGTGTCGGGTGCCAAAGTGAGGACAAAGCATTGAGGACAGGTACTGGTGAGTGATTTGCAAGTTCCTGGGGGGCACGTCAGAATGCGCACACGAATTTTTCGAAATGCCACGTACTTCAATTTCGGAGTGGTCACCAACTCGGGCGAATATACCTTGGCACATTCCGCCAATGACGCGGGCCGTGTCACGCGGTGACTCATTCACCCCAATCTGTATGTCTTCTTTTCCCAGAAATAATGCACGACCACCGAGCAACAGCGAAGCCGTCTCCGCAGCAACGCGGGTGCGAGTGCTGCGCTTTGAAAAAAGAAGGGCAATGGACTTGTTGAATAGGGACTGCGAGGGCATGCGAAGGCGGGGTTGCTTCCCTGAACTGAGCTGGGGTGCGAGCCAGGGTGTGGAGAGTTGCTTGAGGTGGTACGCATGTGTGATGACACGGAGGATTTGGGGGCCGGATAGATCGGCCAGTGTCATCAGATGAGGAACAATTGCCATGGCACTTCGGTGTTGGTATTGTACAACGAAAGTGATGTGGTTCAAATGGATGCTTAAGAGACTACGATTACGCCTCACGTGCCTTTTTCCCACACCTACCTTCTTCGCGTCTCGCTTTTCCACGCATACTGGCGCGGCTACTTTCGTTGCACCAACACCGGAGTGTCATGGCAGTCCATTGCCCTTCTCTTTTCAAAGCGCAGCACCTGTGTGGCTGCGGAGACGGCTTCGCTGTTACTCGGTGGTCGTGCATTATTTCTGGGAAAAGAAGACATACTGCGCGCATTCTGACGTGCAGAGCTCGCAAATCACCTGTTCTCAATGATTTGTCCTCACTTTGGCACCCGACACAAATTCTGGCAGACATTCTCATACTTCACGAGCACGCACACCTCTTTGACCCTTCATCTCCACCCATCCGTTGTGAAGGCTCATACCGCTGTACTTCCCACGCTCCGACTATCAACGATTTGCATACGTTGGCGATTCTGCAAATGTGCTACACGACATGTTAGACTTGCCCGCGACTTGGTCATAGCCTACGCGCCGCAATACCTCCACCTCCAGCATACCAAGCACCAGTAACTGTGTGGGATCGCGTGAAGAAGCTCAAGTGCGATGAGAAAATTTGGTGGGGCCCAGGCCCGCGGGAGGCAGTCCAAGGTGCAGACGTAGTTGTAACTGATACTTGGTACTGGTGGTTTGCGGGCCCGGCCCACAGGGTCGCGCGCTCGACGGCCACAAAGGCGACCGAGAGCGGTTCGAGCTCTCGAAGGAGAGGGACGGTGGGAGCTTGTGGCAACATGCCATACCGCCAGGTGGGTGATGTAGTCGCGGTCAGCAGCCCAGGAACGGGCGGCGTGGAGGGAAAGAGGACGCGGTCACAACTGTTGTAACGGCCTTACTCTAGGTTTGATGCAGCAGAGTTACAGATGGCGACTTGGTGCACAAAATCATTACGGGAAGTCACGGGTATCCTTCAACAATTAAAAATGCTTAATAAAAAAGGTCTCCTCTCGTACATAGACGTATAACAACGGGCTAAGACGGTGGAGCGGTACCTGAAGCCCTCAAGTGTCTGAAGGTGTGGCGTAGCCTGAAGTGCCACCGTTCTCGCAGCCATGGGCGGACCTAGCACCCCATGTGGCGTCCGGGTGCAGAGTGGCCTTAGCGGAAACTCCGTTTACATCGGTCCTTATCAGCTCTGGGTTTTCGCAGTGTTCCCTGAGCACACGTGTGACGTGTGGGATCACGTCCACATGGACGTTCTTTCCCCAGAGCACATCCAGGTGCTCGTATCCACTGAGGCAGCGAATATCGAGATGGTGTTTGGGAAGTTCATGGCGCATCGCATCGATGTCCACAAGAGAATCGACGTCGCCATAGAGAATGACAATGCTGGTTGCAATGTTGCGAGTCGGGAATGTAGCCGGGCGATAACCCGGGCGGGGGTTATGTTTGCTTGGCCGGAGTGTGGGAGTGTACATGTCGTCGTCGTACATGACGAAACGACCGGAGCGCATAATTTGAAACCAGTGCACGACAGACTTTGTGCTAGCAAAAGAATAAAGATGGGAATAGGCCGCGAGTTTCTGTGTGGAAGTAATGTTGTGGGAGTACCAGGAGAAAAGGAAGACGAGAGAGGCGTCGATGAGACGGCAAAAGATCGGTGGATAGAGAATATTTTGCCACATGAGAGCGGAGGAGAGGATCGCACGACGGCCGAAGATGAGGAAAAGGAGAGTAGGTCTGACGACGGAAGCACGAGGGTGAGTGCCAGTCGGGGAGGTAATGAAGGACTAAAGACTCACGAGGCTTTCATGAGACCGTCAACGAGAGGGGCAGAAAGACCTTTCGGGCGCATTGCGGGTGCGAGGGCGATGAACACGTTCACTTTTTGGTTCAGCTGGGGGTGTATGCTAAGGGCAGCAAAGGCTTGAGCAGTCCCCTGACTGAAACCAACATAACTGAGACTCGGGGCACGGGTGATCTGGAGAATATATTCGATCGAGTCTGGTATGTCGTGCCATGCAAAGTCGTCAATGGAAAAGTTCCAAAACTTGGACGAGCTGGGGTCATGATGGATGGACTTTTTGGAGTACTTGTTGCCTCGATTGTTGCCAAGCCATACATCATAACCCAACTCTGCAAGGACGAAGGGAACAGAGCGTTCAGGGTCTGTGACACAAACCCATACTTCGGAGTTCATGAGAAGACCATGGTGGAGATAGACGACTGGTTTTCCCGTGGAAGTGCCGGGCACGGGGGGAGGCTCGTTCCTCGGGCCAGGGATGCGGAATATTCCGAGTAGATAGCCATCTTTCGTAAGGACAACGTGCTCTTCTACGTTGTGATAACCAAAGAGGGCACAAAGATCTTCAAAGTCATTCGCCTTGCGTATACAATGGGCGAAGCGCGTGGCTTCTGGTGTTGAGGTGTCGGCACCAACGAAGTAGTGGAAAAGAGCGCGAGACTTGAGATAGAACCAATTGATGACGGATTTGGGGAGGAACAGGATGATAATGTGAAGAGCGCCTTCAAATATGATAAAGATAGATCCAACGAGGAGCGCGACAAACTCGTGTGAGCGGAGACGCGAGAGAAAGGGCACGTCTGCCATGTGGGGAGTGCAATGCTGTAATGGACCGACCCTGGCGTGCCCGAGCGCCTCAAAGGTGGAGATCACGGCAATGGCCGGGATCTGCTCACCCGCTCAGGCAACTCAGCGCGCATACACCCACGCTTTCACCATCAACGTCGACAATGAAGAGATCAGGTTCCGGTCCAAGAGCTTCCTCTCCGACAAACACATCCTTCTCTGGGATATCAAGTTATCGTAATGACTCGTACAAACCGCTCAGAGATAAATCTTTGGTCACATCTCCTCCCCTCGACCCGCATATTGTTGCGCGCACTCATTATGACGAACTCAGCAAATACCTCTTTTCATACCTCGCCAAAGGTCGTGTGCTCTCTTTATGTCTGGCCCTCCTCTCTCACGCTCCTCGTTCCCCCAGAACCCGCCAACTCTCGCTCGACTGCACGACAGAAACTCACCAGGCTCACTCGCCAGCAATTTCAAGAACTCTCCACAGATGTCTACGATGAATTGATCAGACGGAAGAACAACGCGGATACGAACCAAGGTGCCGTCATCGTCTTCTCAAAGATGCCCCTTCATCACCTCACACATTTCACATCAGTTCCCTTTCTTCCCGTGCGCGATGACTTCCATCCAAAGCGGAATCAAGCTCGGCAGAAGCTTGCCACTCTCCCGACATCGCGCTTCAAAGATCTGTCTAGCGATGTCTACTATGAACTTGTTCGCCGCTACCCGGAGTTCAAGGAGGAGGCACGTCTCATTCTTGCCCGTCACTTCAACCCTTTCATATCGTTCACAGCCTTCCGACGTCAGTCTAACATCACCCGGTTCCACTTACGATGACTTCCCATCTCCTGATTTCCCCACTGCGCCACGTGAACGTGACAGAGAGCCGCCCGCGCCAGCCCGTTTAGGTCGCCTGTCTGAAGATCGAGAACGTCCTCCCAGTGGCGGCGCACGTCCTCGCCGTAGCCAGGATGATTACAATCCTCCTGTAGTAGGACGACGTGGCGATGACCCATATGGCGAGGCAAGTCCGAATGAACCGCTCTCCGATCGCGACCCCTATGCCTCTTCTTCCCGACGTAAGCCGTCCCAAGACACAACCGCAACCGTCCGTTCGCAACCACAGGATTCTGGTCGCCGCCCGAGTGTTACTAGTGCTAGCGACTCAACTGGGACAGCTAACGCACAAAGCGCCACCGTTACCAGTGGGATCATTATCCCTAACAAGAGCACTATCGCGGAGGAGGACATCGAGGTTCCTTACGGCCGCAGCGAAAGCGCGCCTGAAGATGGCGATGGTGAGACCGATGAAGTCGAGGGTGGCCTCAGTGCTCTGGCTAGACGCCTGGGTCAAGACCCTGACACGGACGGTGGGGGACGCAGCGACGACTACTTCGATAAGATTTCCTTCGGGCGTGCGAGCGTCGCCAGCGACCGCTCGGCCAGGGCCGGTGGAGGCAGAGTGAGCACTGCCCTCAACGAAGATAATGAGAAAATGCGCCGCGAGTACGAGTTTCGCATTGCTACGATGCAAAGCCGTATCATTGCCCTGGAACGAGCGATCGAAGATGGTGACCTGCGTGGACGTCAGCTCGAACAGTCCGATCAGCGCGTCAAGCAGTTAGAGGAGGAGCTTGACAAGTTTCGGCGTGTATGTTTCGTATTTACCCCTTTGACCATAGGCTCAATCCTCCACAGAGGGCCGAGGAACAGGGCGCTGCGATGTTGGCGCTCCAGAAGGAGCTCGACAGCATGCGGGAGGACGCACAACGCAGTCGGGAGCGTGAAGCGCGTCGCGCACAACAGGACGAAGAGGAGCTACAGATCCTGCGCGAACGTTGCGAGCGACTCGAAGAGGAGCACACCTCAGGCGTGAACGGTGTACGTTATGCTATGTTTCGCAAACCCCTCAGCCTGACTCCATGATAGGCCGACGTCGAGGTCGTTGAACAGCTGCGCTCGGATATGGAGGGCTTGATTACTGAAGTGACCGACCTCTCTCGACGGAACGACGAGCTTATGACGTCCAAGGACTCTGACCTCGTCGTCATCCGCGACCTCGATGTACAACTTAAGGAATACAAACGCAAGTATGAGCAAGCTAAGACCGAGCTCCGCTCAGTCAAAGGTATTTCATATTCCCACTCCTTCTTGACATCTTCTCACAATCAAACCAACAGCCACATCTGCGCTGTTCCTACAGAAACCCAAATTCGATGACCAGCTACCAGTTTCCGCAGACGGTGCGATCCCCGACGTGCATCTCACCGCCTTCTTGACCGCTATCGATTCGCTCCTTTCTGCGGGTCGCTCTAATGCGCCGACGCGTGTATTGACGCCGATGAAGTCGGTCGTTAATGCTGTGACGACTATCCTCGACGACGTGCGTTCACATACGCGGCGGCATTCCGATCCAGAGGGTCTGCGAGCACTGGAGGAGCGCGTGGAGGCGACACTGTCGAACCTCGTCACTGCTACGAGGACACACGCAACGAGCTCGGGTCTGTCGCCCGTTAGCTTACTCGACGCCGCGGCGAGCCACGTCTCAGCGGCGATTACCGAGCTCGGACGCGCCGTCCTCCTTCGGCGTGCGTCCAAGGCCGAGCAGGAGCAGTTTGCACCACTTCCTTCTAACGGGGTGGCTACCAACGGCTTTGCACCTGGACTGCGCACAGTTGAAGAGGGGCGACCATCTCCCGCGCATCAACGCGGCTTGAGCGAGACATCCGTCAAGCGCAGCGAGCGCGAGCAACAGGTGCATTCAGAGTCAAGCTCGGACGACAGCTCCGCCCCGCCGACGATATTCGATCAGATTGGGGCGAACGCCGCGGGCATCACAAGCCCCGACTCAGCTGCTGCCGAGGGCTCTGAGGATGCATGGACTGAGCTCAAAGTACGTCTCCACAGTTTTTCGGCACTGTCACGCTGCTGACGATGTGCGCGCCGTTGGGTGCATGTAGCCGTACCTAGAAGCCCAGACCGAGTCGATCATCTACGCGATTCAAAGCGTCCTTTCCGGCGTGCGAAGCCCCACGCCCTCGCCAACGCTGAACGAGAACCTGACCCAGATCGTTACTATCGTGTCGAGCATCGTCGCAGTCTGCCACGACAACCTCCCGGTTAACCAGGCGCGCCAGGGTGGTGACATCCTGCGCGAGCTGAGCGAGCATGCGAACAAGCTGAGCGAGACGCAGGCGCTTCCTGAAGTGACAAAGGAGAGTCGGCAGGTGATGGCCAAATCGAGCTTCGCCATAGCGAATGCGATGAAGGTGCTGCAGAAGCTATGAAATATCCTCTTTTACGGCGCAGGGATGTTGGATGTGGTTGGTGTGGAGAGGAAGACGGGAGGAGCATGCATGGGGAGATCATTATTTAATTGTTATTGCATGGGTTTGGTTCTTTCGCATTTAGTAGTTATCCTGCATTGCATCTATGTTCATTCATTGTTTACTCTATACCTCACATTAAGGACACTCGTTGACCTACACCACCCGCGTCGGGGGGAACGGGGAGTTCGCCACTGCGATCCGAAACGAATGCGGTATATCTAACAAAGGTGGGGAAGAGTTGAGAAGGTCAGACGGCACGTTCAGAAAAGTGCGCGACTTGCATTTTGGTGAGCCGCACAATCTCCTCGGCGGAGACGGACGGTCGGGTGTTTTTCAACACTCGCTGGAGATGTTCGTCGTGTATCTCGTGCTGGAGTTCAAGTGAGAAGACGAACGTAGGGAAAGCATCAATTGCCTACTTTTGGACGCTCGTCTACCTCGTCTACGCTTGCACGGGAGCCGCGACTCTGCGATGAAGACATGATCTGGCGCAACTGATATCCGCGAAATGAGTTGAGTAAAAGGTTCCGTTTCAGCGCTCATGTTTTAACGGCACGCCTTACCCGACGTTCTGCGGCCATCTGCTCTGCCCGTGACATGACCGTCTTCTGGGCGGGTCCACCGAAGACCGTATATTCGATCGGCCCATCGTCTTTGCTGTTACCTGACTCTGTCGTGGGAGCAGAAGCGGTGACCTCGCCTACGCTCGCGTGCACGACCTCGAGGTGGGCGTTGTAGAGCAGTGCTTGCAGGTCTGCCCCCGAGAAACCCTCCGTGGCATTTGCGAGGCGGTCAAAGTCAACACCAGGCGACACGGGGACCTTTCGCGCGTGCGCTTGCAGAATCTGTTTGAGGGTCAGTAAGGAGAACAACTACCGCTGGTGGGCAGAGGGTGGATCACTGATGCCTTTCTTACCTCTCGGCGCTCCTCCTTCGTGGGCATATTGCACAGTAGCGACTTGTCGAGCCGCCCCGGACGGAGAAGAGCAGAATCAATCAGGTCGGGTCGGCTGGAGACGATAAATGGATCTGTCAATAGGCGCTGCAATGGATGGAGTATTTGATGTCCCCTGACCTTGTAGCAGCGAGAACATATACCCCATCAAGACCCTCCGCACCGTCCATCAAGGTTAGCAACTGATTGACCACTCGATCAGTAACTCCAGTGCTGTCATGTCCACTTAAATAGATCTGCATCAGAAGAGCCAATAGAGAATCAAACGAAAGCAACCCAGACCGTTTCGGCGCGATCGAGTCAAACTCGTCAAAGAACAACACGCATGGTTTGGCAGCACTAGCCCTCTCGAAGATATCCCGAACGGACTTTTCGCTCGCGCCAATGTACTTGTTCAGCAACTCCGGGCCCTTGATACTGATGAAGTTCAAGCCGCACTCCTTCGCGGCTGCCGAGGCGAGCAGCGTCTTGCCACAACCAGGGTAACCATAGAGCAAGAGTCTGTGATCGGGGGTCAGGTACAGGAAAAGGTAGTAATACGCGCGGACCACCTACCCAGAACGTAGTCGCAAAGGAGACTGAGCGAAGATCGCAGCGTATTTCGTCGGCCACTCCAACGTCTCGCGCAGTGTTCGCCGCGTCTCGACAAGACCTAGAGACTGGTCAATTCGTCCATGATCCGCGAAAGCTTTAACGCCGCCCGCACCTCCGACGTCAGCCCATTCTACTGTCGATTTTTGCAGCGGGACGTCCCTTAGCGAGAGTGGTACAAAGTCGACTTGAGCAGCTTTGAAGTCCACGGCAGTCAGGGACACCTAAACACCCTGTCTTAACACAACGAGCACAACGAGCAGGTTCGGGGGGCTCGCCTTGCCGGAATCGCCGGACGACCTGACCGCTGCCTGGTGTACAGCCCGCGCAACCAGGTCTTGCAAGTCCGTGGCAGAGTATCCCTCCGTCTCTGTCGCTAGTGCTACAAAATTCAGCGGCCTTTCCGCATCGACTTCTAGGTCCCTTGAGGCCTCCAACCTTCGTTGTACTATCTGCGTCAAAATTTGCTTGCGCGCGTTCTTGTCTGGGGGCTTGAGGTGTACAACTTGTTTAAACAAATGTGTTGCGCTGAGGAGTGGGTGTAAGGTTGCCTGCGACTCGGCGGTCGCAAGAAGGACGATGCCAGACAGATCAGGCGCTAGTTCGTGAGCAGAAGCGGAAGAGAATATTGACAAGAAGGTCTCGGTAAGATGCCGTGTACGGAAAGAATCGGCATGCTTGTCGTCGCATGTCAGCACGGCTGAAACGAGGGTAAAATGACCGGAATACCTCGAGCTCTGTGCCCAGCAGTTTTTCGAGATTATCGAATATGAGGACACTGGGACGATGCCACATCGCCTTATCTAGCCAGTACTGAAATTGCGTGCGCAAAGTCTGGACAGGTTTTTCGGTGTGGCGGGAGAAGTCCACATAGAGTGTGACTGCAAGCGGGTTTAGGGGACTGGCCGGATGCATGAACATGAAACATTACACGCTTGCACACGCGAGTCCCACTGCAAAGCTTTTGACGTGGCCTGAACGACGGATGTCTTGCCTGCACCCGCTCGGCCCGTCACTAGGAGACCTGAAACTGTAACACGCGTCAGGTTCCACACTGCATAGAAGGAAAACCAACATACGTCCGGTCACCGCGCTAACTTCATACAGGGTAAACATACGTGCGCCAAAGTCATAGCACTTTGCAAGCAGATCGTCAACACCAGCTAATGTATGGGCGGGCGGAGACCACCGAGGTCGTCTGCAAACAGATCAGCACTGGGGAGACAGGCGAGTCATCCTCTGCCATACGTACGGGGTTGATGGAGGGGAGGGTATATCCGGACCAGCGATAGGTGATTCTTGATCAGCTGAGATAGTTACGCTGCACAGACGTTGGTGAATCCCAGTTGCCAAGGTACGTGCCCACCCATGCCCCAAACATACCGAACCACATCCCAATCTTCTACACCGTCCACCCCTCCGACAATAATAATTTGTCCCTCTGGCACACTATTTATTCCGACGAGTTTCACTTTACCATCTTCGTTTGGTACTTTCGTGACATCCGCTCTCTTGGTCTCGCTAGGGTTGAGCACCTTTGCGACAGCGGGTATGTCTGGCGGGGGCGGGTTAGAGTCTGTTGGGTCTGTTGGTGGGGAAAGACGCTTCACGTCGCCAACAAGAGATGTTTTGGGGTCGGACGGAAGTAAGCCGTCTAAACGGTAAACGCCGAGCATCTGTTCGGATACATAACCGACGGAGGCGAGGTCCGGTGGACTGGGTAGGAGGTACGAGAAACCCGACGCGGGTAGCACGCGAAGCAAGACACTATGCGAGGGCCCCTTGGAAACAGAAGACTTCGTGGCCGAGTCAAGGCGAGTTACTGGTGTTTCGCTCTTGACAGGATGGTTTCTCTCGGAATTCTGCTGATGACGGGTCTTTGGAGCAACCGATAGCTCCGTATCATTGGCGAGTAAAACGGCTTTCGCGGAAGAAGGCTCAAAGGAAACTGTGGTGGCTTGAATATCGCAGAGACGAGAGTGTACTGATGCACATACGAACGCGCAGACGAATGCGAGTGCGACCTAGTACCCAAACGTCCACTTCCTGGTTGGGTGGCGCGACGCGAACTTGGGACAGGAGAGTAGACTCTACATGGTCTGCATGTAATTCCTTGACCAGAAATTGAGGGAGACATGTCGAGAAGTAATATGGAACGTATTTACTAGTATCTCCCAGTCATCTGGAGTGAGAGGTTCTGTCGCGACGGATTTAGCCGTGGGTAGATCATAGAGTAGGCCGATTTCAACCTTGAAAGGGTCAGCAACTAAAGAACGTAGAGAGTGTTTTATCTTCGTACCACGTCCCCTTTATGGAAGCCGAGACCCTCGGCATACTGCGGATCAATTTCCACTGTCTCGAGAGAGTTGTCCGGAGAGTTGGAATTAAAGTGGGCCAAGGACGACGCAGACACCATCCCAGTCCACCCGACATACGCCTGGAGTTTCTTTCCATCTAATTGAGATGGTGAAGTCGCAGTAAGCAGAATTGCGACATGTTGTGGACGCTAAGAAATAAAAGCAAGATGGCTGGTCGGTATATAAAGCGGAGGAAGAGGGCGACGGACTTGCGATGTTACGCTCGAGCAAAGGACCGAACAAAGAGACAGGCAAGTTGACCAACGAAGATTTGAGCGAGACGAACTCAACTCTCGCGTGTCTGGGCATTTCCCTCTGCTACCCGAGTCGCGGATGTGTTCTCTTATAACCCGACCCGAACTGTCCGATGACCCGCTTCGGACCGATTCTTCCGTCGACCCACGCTTGTTCCTCTATCTCCTCTGGTGACTACTGTAGTATCGACATGTTCACTACTCTGCGAAATCAATGCATCTGAGAGCGGGAAATAAATATTGGCGTATCGGGATATTGTGTGTCGAGGAAGGTAGCGATTCCCGCTTAGTCTCGAGCCCAACCGACGCGTCGCGCGCCGGGCGACCAGAGCGCTGGTTCACCCAAACAGCCAAGCAAACAGCGCTGCACCGGGGCAGTTTCATCCTGTAAGCGGTTCAAGAACAAGGAAGGGATATTCGACCCAAGCGACCTCGACTGACTGCCTGGCTTGATACTGACAACATGTCAATATTTTGACAGGTCTGGTAGTATTTACATAACACACCAGATGTTGTGCAACTATGATAGGTCCAATGAGATCATGAAGTTCAGAGCTTGAGACGCAGTTAGCAGTGAGGATCACGGGTTTGCCATAACGTGGGCCCAGTAGGCTGCAAGGCACCACATCCACTTGTTGATGGTCGGTGGCGTCGATCTCGCCTTCTCTCACGCTTTCATCGGTTCTTGTTTGACCAACCCACGATGCCCTTCCAGCCAAGGTGCAAGTACTGAGGGTAGGGTTCGGACGACTATGAAGTCACTCAGTCGACACAACTTGAACAGGGTCGAAAGATAGCGCATGTCCATGATGCAGGTCTCCGGCCTTGACTGAAATTTTGCACATGGCACGACGACGCTAACTTCCACACACGGGCATGAACGCAGACTCAGCTTACCCGGCATCGTCGGATTGAGTGTACAGTAGGGCCCCTCGGGATCCTCGGGGCTACTTATCCAGTTAGAGCACGCCGCAAGTATCGGTGGCATCGGGTGGCGCGCCTTGACCACAATCATGGAATAGCCCGAGCAGACAAGCGCTCGCTCTCCGTCGCTGTAGCCCAGGTGCGCATTGTCCACCATGCCACGTTTGTGGTTGGTTCGTGGGGCCGCCCCGCCACCGCGATCTGGCGAGACGAATCCATCGGAATTTCTGCCACAACGCTTTGACCGAAGCCCGAGAGTTATAAAGAGGGCCTGGTACCCTCGCGCTGCACCATCATTTACACCCCACATCGCGCTCCCGCCCCCAATCGACTTGCTCGTTCCGCTCGAATCATGTTTCCGTTTAGCATCTTCGCTGGTATTGTGCGTCCCTTCAGGGCTACAAAACCTCCAATAGAGGACAGTGATGACGAAATGGTAGGCGTTCTAAATATGCCGGGTTTCTGTTCATACGACGTCACTAACACATCATTCCAACCAAGGACGAACCCGTGTCTCTGACACATACCGTCTTCGATGCAGATATACCAGACAACTCAGTGGGAGACGCCGACATCTCTGTGTCAACCGCCACTCGTGTGCCCAGTCTCGCTGTTTCTCCCTTCATCGACCTCGATTACACGCCAAGCTCTCCCTCATCATCATACGCCTCATCTATTTGCGACGATCAGTGTGCTTTGGCCGCCCAGGCCTCTCCACCCTCTGATAAAAATTGCGTGCAACGCCACGTCAAGTCCTTCATGCGTCACAAAGCGTATTCGGTTCCGTCGCGAGGACAGCGTGAAGCATTCAAGAGAAATAGCCGCCGCAAGAAAGGACATGTTTGTTGAAGACCCATTCAACCCTCTTTCCCTCCAACGGGCCACCGACCTTATCTCCTGCGTTTGACCCCCTTCTTTCCACCTCGGGTACAAGCGTCCCTTCGATATTGGCACACCAGGTTGAACTCTACCTTCCAGCCCTACTGGAGGATAAATGCAGCATGGAGGAGACTCGGAGTCAATCTGCTCAGGCGGGTTCCGTTTCGACGCCTCAAGTGCGCACCGCCAAAAAGAGTGGCTTGACGATCAAAATACCAAGCCTCGTCGATCGACTTGCCCTTCGGCTGGTTCATTCGTGCAACGTCGCAGAGCAAGTTGAGGAGGATGACCTTCTATTACTCACCCGATGGGTACACAGCATCGGAATCGTCTTTTGAGGGCGAGCAAGACTATATCCTACGCCCCTCTTCCCCCTGTTCGAGCCCTGATCGCTTGTCTCGCCGCGAGCTCCGCCGCCGAGCCGTCGCGCCTTACCACCGCACGGGCAAACTAAAGCGCAAGGAGTTGTGGCTGAACTCGGAAGTAGTGCCCGCGGTCCTGCTTTCGCCGTTCTCTTCTGAGAGGCATACTCGGAGTTTGCGATCCGGACATCGTTATTGATTGCCCTGATTTATTCGAGGAGCATTTATAGACATCTAAATTTACCGCAGAGATGACACGTGCCATTAAATGCACGGCGAGGGCCACTTCATTCGTGTACTCTGCTACGATAACAGCGATGTGTAGATGGACGTTATTTTTTATCTTCTGTTCCTTTGCATATGTCTTCTCTTGCATAGTCACTGTTAGTATCTACCGTATCCCATACCCTGTTGTGTTAACTGTTCACATTCTTCTATCGCACTGTTTTTCCCGTACAAGCAATTTTTATCAGATCAACATTCCATTAAAGACCAGCCTTGTTAGCTAACTAATTTACAGATTTGGTAAATTCCCATCGCTTACACTGCTCCCGAGCCATCGGATTTGGCACGGCAAACATGTCGTCTTTGACAATTCGGTGCTGTGCTACGCGCTTTGTGACTGCCGACAGTTCGGAACGTATTGTTCTCCTCCGTCATCCCCGACACTGTTGGTCAGGCCCCCATTGTTCCTCCGTGCCAGGGGTGTCGGTATCGGGACTACACAAATTGTGGTGGTTGTCGTCCGCCCGAAATGGTTTCAGCCCAGTTCCATCTATTTGATCTACTATACCTAGTCGTGCTAGTGGTGGCGCTCAGACTCATTGTATTGTATGTGGTTGTGGACAGGTCGATAATGCAAGTCGGCATCGCCTCGGCTCCCCGTCGCCACCACCTAGACATACGCTACTACGCCCTACAATAAAAGCGGCTGTGCCATCACCGACTCATCGACAATTCCTGGACTCCGCCCTCGTTTCCCAACCACCACGTTCAACTACTCTCCCCCCAAGCTTCTGGTTTCAACTTTCTGTCCTTCTTCATGACGGTTCCATTCATGACCAACACTGCCGTGGGCAAACACCCAGTTGTGAGTTCCGCTTTAGCCCGGCCATGGTTCGACGGAGGCACCCACTCATTCACTACTTCAGGATTTCCTACCCTCACAAATGCACGTCCAACACGAAAACTCGTGCCCCCTATTCCCCGAGGAAGACGTCGGGATGGATATATTTCCTCGCCTTCGCGTCACGGAACATTCGATCGGGCTCTCTCCAAGCGCATCCCCCAATTACGTTGCCAGCCCCCTGCCATACCCCACTGCCCCATCATCCCTCGACCGCTGGATTCCGCGCATTTACCACGGTGTCGAGAGGCGCCAGCGCTTGAGGCCGTCATCACGTGGGGCTGAGCCATACCCTAAGCGGACACGCGGGGAGCGCACCGCGATCGAAACAGTCTCCTCACGGCGCTGGGACGCTGCTGAGGACGCCCATCAGATCGCTTCTTCTTCCTTGTGGATTGCCCCCGTGCCGGCGGCCAAGATCCACACCAAGGTCCACACGAAACACCCACCAACACCCACGATCATATCTCACGAGCACTCCCCTCTCCGAGGCGCGTTCGCCGAACGCGACGATTCTCCGGGCTTTGATGGCGACATCGAATCCGGCGTCGCGGCACGACGCGGTCAGCGTGCACGTGTCGGCACAAGGGAACGTCTCACCATCGTTGTTCCCGGTGGTAAATCCGAGGCCTACGTTGCGATGGCATTCGAACGATCATGCAGCCTCACCGGCGGCGACCACCACGGATCGTACATCTTCCCAACCACGCTTTCTCCCCCACGGGTGCGGAAACCGCCAAGGGAAGAAAGGACGGTGAGAAGGACGGGTCTCAAGATCAGGATTCCCGCGCCTAACCCGCTGCTCCTGCTCTCTTTGCGACTGGCCGACTCGTGTCGCATCACGACTACCGATATGGACACGACCAGGGACGAGGACGGCGACGACGAGGACTCGGATGAATACTCGGAAGCGTTCTCTAGTCCAGAGTTAGAATACACCTCCTCGTGTTCCTCGGCCAATGTTGGATCCGACGTACGGCAAGGTCCGCTCGTCCAATGTTCGACGCTTGCGCGCGTGCCTACACTCGAGGGCCGTGTCGCACGGCGCGTGGCACATCGCACAGCTCTGGCACCGTATACTATCGATCGCTCTCGCAACATACGCCTAATCCACTAGCTCAACATCCATACCCACCATTTCTTTTTCGTTACATCATTTCCTGTTTGCCATCACTGTACGCTCATCTCATGTAATATTACCACATCTTTTATCACTCCAATGCTCTGTGTGTTCTCTGCCAATGTCGCCGCATGTGATACTTGCTCAATCTTGGTATTTGACACGCACAAAAGGAATTTGAAAAAGCAAGAAGTCAGCAGTGCGATAATTTACAAAGTCTGGGTATTATAGTAACTGCCGCACAAGTTAGATGTGTGTTTTGAAAGTAGTCTAATCGTCCGCCTCTTCTGCTAGGGACAACCTCTCATGCACTAGCTTTGCCACGACGGCACCATCTATAGGGATTTCGTTCCCCTGGAAGCCCTCTGGATAAGCCACCGGTGGGACATCAGCGCCAGTGAAATAGCTATGCACATTGTGAGCACGAGACGACGACAGGAAGAGCGAGAAACAAAACCCATATACCTGTTTCCCCAGAACCCGTAATGAACCATACCCAGGGCGCGCGTCGTGTATTCATAGTCGTGGGCGAAACCACCGGGATAGAAGAACTCCATGACGGTAGTGCGTGGTGTGGGCTTCATCCACAGCAGTGCCGTCAAGCCGTTCCCGTGCACGCCCATCATGATCTGTATTAGCATTTAGCGACTTTGTTTCTTGGTAATAACAAGGGGACGCAAACCGTGGTTCGTCCCGCAAGCCGCAACTGTTCAGCTCGCGATAGCTTGTCCATGCTGACCACGTTAACCTCGTATCCGTATTGATCGCGCAGTTTATACAACTCCTCGACAAGTTTATCGTGGTCTTTCTGTATCAGCATGCGTCTTCCCCATCCTTGACGGGAGATGTACGTGATAACCGGTCGTCCGCGGGTCCCTGCGCCAGTACTCGCATTCAAGCCGGTATACTCGATTACGTTGTTCCTGAATGTGCTCCACCAGTTTGGCGAGCCTGGAAGCGCAAACGCTTCACTGGCCGTGCGTTGCGTCCGGAGCCAGTTTGCACCGTTGATGGCGGCAGCACGATCCGCGAAGAGGACTCGATCAAAGACGAAGGGGACACCCATGGCGGCACGGTCATTCCAGTCATGGGAGAATTCCATAGAAATAGAAGGAAACGCGGTGCGAAGAACCCACTGATTCATCGAGGCGTAATCGCGCCAGTGGTTCGCATCGAGATGGCTAAAGAGGATTCGCCGCGGTGGAGGCAACGCCGTCTTGCCGCTGGGGGGGATAAAGGGGTCGAGGGAGGAGTAGGAACGCCAAAACCCGAAGAAGAGCTCCGCGGACCAGTGGTAATAATGAGTGATGCTATCGACGAATCAAAATGAGTGACTGAAATGCTATGCGAGAATAAGAGACGGACAATTGCTTGGGATCGTTGACGAGCCACTGAGGAGTCATAAAAGAGTGATTCTCATAGGAAAATTGGCAAGTACACGCACCGTCACGCCTTGAACACGATTAGCGCCGGTACCAAAGAGTTTCTTCGCTTCGGCGGTGCTAATGACACGCATATCCTTATCAGGTAGGTTTGCGAGCAGCGACCATTTCGGGGCTATTGTCGATGTTTATTCCGGCCGATGTCATAAACTTCCGGTCGGGAAACGTTTCAGGCTCGTCACTGACGAGATAGACGGTGCCATTGAGAATGTACATTTGATCAAACATGGTCCATCCTGAACTGAGGTGAGTATGCAAGAACATATACAAAAAGAGACACATACCAGGAGCATGAGTGATTATTTGTGTACGAGGAACCTTGGAGGAACCCCAGGAAAGTCTCGAAAGTGAAGGGAGGATAGGAATGCCCTGACTCTGAAGTGGTGGTGACACAACTGAAGAAAGGTCTATGTGAGAAAGTTCGTTATAAGATTTACTTCCTGAAAACAAAACCAAGAGAGTTATAAAGAGAAAACCAACAAGGACGAGCTCTCGTTGGGTTGGAGGAGCATACATCCCTGTCATTGTGAGACGCTCGATGACAGACTGACGACAGGACGACGGAGTTACGTCAGCCCATTCAACCCGTGCCGATGATCTCAAGAAAGTAAGCATCCAATTTGGCTGCTCGATACCACGACCCTCTCGCTGCTCTGTTCGTAGCACACCCCTCGTCTCTGCCCACCATGGCAGACGACTTTGCTCGCTTAGTATCCCAAGCCAATCCCGCAGCTCCTCACTATCAGCGCACTAGCAACGGCTATCCACCTTCCGCCGCTCCGTACGATTCACATACTTCTCCACAGCTTCTGGATCCATTTTTCGACGACGAGGACGAAGGAGACGTCCCAGATTCTGCGTTTGGGGGTCTTCCGACCACACACGTAAAGGAGAGCGATCTGCACTTGCCTAGCCAAGCCGCACCGCTGGCCGGTACATCCAAGCTTTCTCTTTCTACCACCAACGGTGCCCCACAAGGCTGGACCTTTGATCAGGACGACCCTCCCATTCGAGCCCTTTCCCCTCCCCCACGGTATCCGAAGAAGGCTCCGCATAGAAGATGGAGGTTTCCATGGCAGAAGGAGCAGGTCTTGACGGGCGAACGGGTGGTTGCCCTCAACAATCCGGATGCGAATGCAGATTTTCTGTCGAATTACGTTTCCACAGCGAAGTACAACATGGCTACCTTCGTTCCCAAGTTCTTGTTCGGTTGGTGTCTTGGGACTTGGCGTGCTTCTTTCGATGGTTCTGACGCATTTTAGAGCAATTCTCGAAATATGCTAATTTATTCTTCCTTTTTACCGCGTGTATCCAACAAATTCCTGGTGTCTCCCCCACCAACAAGTGGACCACTATCGCGCCACTTTCCATCGTCCTCCTCGCCTCTGCCTTCAAAGAGGTCCAAGAAGATCTCGTCCGTCTTCTATCCTTTCTGCCCTTTGAACTCTTGTCCTCACTTTCCATAGAAACGACATCAATCTGACGCAGACCTCAATTCTCGTCTCGCCAAAGTGCTAACTCCAGATGGTTCCTTCGGTTCGGTGAAGTGGAAGAATATTAGAGTTGGTGATGTCGTCCGGCTCGAGAACGACGATTTCATCCCAGCAGATCTTCTCCTTCTCAGTTCCAGTGAACCGGAGGGGTTCTGTTACATCGAAACCTCCAATCTTGATGGGTGCGTCATACCTTGACTGCCTCGTGCTCGAGCGTTATGGCTAACTGCGCCTCAGCGAAACAAACCTCAAGATCAAGCAGGCGTCGCCCAAGACCTCTGACCTCACTTCCCCGCACCTCGTTACCGCTTTGCGAGGGTCGTTACGGTCCGAGCAACCTAACAACTCTTTGTATACATACGAGGGCACCCTCGATCTAGTTACGACCACCGGTATTCCGAAGCAAGTACCGCTCGGACCCGATCAGATGCTGCTGCGTGGGGCACAGATACGCAATACTCCTTGGGCTTATGGACTTGTCGTCTTCACCGGACATGAGACAAAACTCATGCGCAACGCCACGTGAGTGACTTATCTTTCTCGTGCAATGCGGGTTGAGCATTTGACTTTTGTTGCCTAGCGCCGCACCGATCAAGCGAACTGCTGTCGAGAAACAGGTCAATACTCAGATTGTGTTCTTGTTCTTTCTGTTGTTAGCACTTTCTGTGGGCTCGACGATTGGGGCTAGTATTCGTTCGGTACGCGCTAGAAGTCTTTTTTTTTTTGTCTGCACAGCGTTGAACCCGGTTTATATAGTGGGCCTTCGCTTCAAAGCAATGGTATCTCGTAGAATCTACCTCCTTGGGAGGACGAGGTGGGTCCCGTCGTTTTTGCGCGAATTTCTCGCTTACGTCAATTTCACCAGCTAAGGAATTCATCGAGGGTACGCACAAACGCAACGATCATTTCTCTTTTGCGACCCACTCACTTTTTGGGACAGATATTCTCACATTCATTATCCTGTACAATAACCTTATCCCCATCTCGCTCATCGTTACCATGGAAGTCGTCAAGTTCCAACAAGCCCAGCTGATTAATTCGGATCTTGATATGTACTATGCGAAGACCGACACGCCTGCTCTTTGCCGCACCTCCTCTCTTGTCGAAGAACTTGGTCAGATTGAATACGTCTTTTCGGACAAGACGGGAACCCTCACCCGTAACGAGATGGAGTTCCGTTGTTGTTCGGTTGCAGGCGTCGCATATGCAGCCGAAGTCGACGATGCGCGGCGCGAAGATGGTGAAGGACGTGATGCCTGGCGCACGTTCGACGAGATGCGCGCATTACTTGAGGCAAACAACCCGTTTACTGACTCTGGCCGCAAAAATGACATGGGGACCGACAAAGAGCGCGAGATGGTGCGCGAGTTTTTGACGCTGCTTGCTGTCTGCCACACGGTCATTCCGGAGATCAAAAACGAGAAGATGGTTTACCAGGCGAGCAGCCCAGATGAAGCAGCACTGGTTGCCGGCGCCGAATTACTCGGATTTCGCTTCACCGTACGTGCATCTCACGCCATTTCCTACTACCTCTCACTTTCATCATGATCAAATTTAGATGCGGAAACCCAAGTCTGTGTTCGTTGACGTCCTGGGTGTCACTCAAGAGTTTCAAATTTTGAATGTATGCGAGTTCAACTCCACTCGTAAGCGCATGTCAACAGTCGTCCGTGGGCCCGATGGAAGGATCAAGTTATATTGCAAGGGCGCCGACACTGTCATTCTCGAACGACTCGCTCCTTCACAGCTGTACACGGAGAAGACCATTGCCGATCTCGAGGTGCGCCCAATCTGTCCATTCACCCTCGTACTGAACAGACCGAATTTAGGACTACGCCACCGAGGGCCTTCGCACGCTCTGCATTGCTTACCGTGAGATGTCTGAATCAGAGTATAAGCAATGGACCACAATCTACGATCAGGCAGCCGCAACTATCAATGGTCGTGGCGAGGCATTGGACAAAGCAGCTGAGATGATTGAGAAAGACATGTTCCTACTAGGTGCAACAGCAATCGAGGACAAATTACAAGAAGGCGTTCCGGATGCGATTCACACTTTGCAACTAGCAGGCATCAAGGTCTGGGTACTGACTGGTGACCGCCAGGAGACCGCAATCAACATTGGCATGTCGTGTCGGCTTATCACGGAGTCGATGAACCTGGTTCGCAGTCTCTTGCCAGGAACTCCTGTGAAGTGGGCTCATGCTTTACGCAGGTTATCGTAAACGAAGAAAATATGCACGATACAAAGGATACCATTGAGCGTCGACTGACAGCCGTCAAGAGCCAGCGAAGTTCGGGAGAATTAGAGGACCTTGCTCTCATAATTGGTACATTTTCACTTGAGCCCGATGCTCGTGACGATTAATCTTGTCATAGACGGTAAAAGCCTGACATTCGCCCTGGAAAAAGAGGTCTCAAAGCTATTCCTGGAACTGGCCATCATGTGCAAGGCAGTCATCTGTTGTAAGAGTGATTCCAGGTCCTATACCAGTATACACTCAAACCCCTGCGCAGGTCGCGTCTCTCCACTACAGAAGGCTCTGGTCGTTAAATTGGTGAAGAAGAACCACAAGTCGCTACTTCTTGCTATTGGAGATGGTGCAAACGATGTCAGTATGATTCAGGCTGCGCACGTTGGTGTCGGTATCTCTGGTGTTGAGGTAAATTTTGCTATGCAACTCACCCTAGGAGTTGTCTGACGCCTCGGTAGGGTCTGCAAGCCGCACGCTCCGCCGACATCGCGATCTCTCAGTTCAGATTTTTGAAAAAGCTACTTCTTGTGCACGGCGCCTGGAGCTATCGCAGGTTGTCAAAGCTTATCCTTTGTTCGTATGACCTCAATTCGCTCGTCGAGGCCATGTTCACTCAGCTTCGTCAGACTCATTCTATAAGAACATTGTTCTTTACATGACACAGTTCTGGGTAAGTCTTACACAACTACAATCGTTGCCCTCCTGACCTACTTCCCCAGTTCTCTTTCTTCAACAATTTCTCTGGCCAGATCGCTTACGAATCATGGACTTTGTCATTTTATAATGTTTTATTCACGCTCCTTCCACCTCTCGTCATTGGAGTCTTCGACCAATTCGTCTCGGCGCGTATCCTTGATCGTTATCCCCAACTCTATATGCTAGGGCAGAGAAACGCGTTCTTTACGAAAACCGCCTTTTGGCTATGGGTAGGCAATGCGCTTTACCACAGTATCGTGCGTATTCCTTTCTCCTGTACGCCGACAGATGGTACTTACTACCGTTTGCAGGTCGCGTTCGGTTTCTCCGTGATTTTGTTCTGGGGAGACCTGAAATCGTCCAAGGGTTATGACTGTGGCCATTGGTTCTGGGGTACCATGCTTTATATTGCGGTGTTATTAACAGTCCTCGGAAAAGCTGCTCTGGTGTCAGAGTGCGTACCTGGTCGTGTTACCATTCCCTCGAGTTTGCTGATGGTCTTCATATGGCAGCATATGGACGAAATATACTGTTGCAGGTGTGACACTCGTTGGTGTAGGCGCTCCAGTACTTACCTTACGTCTTTCAGCGATTCCGGGTTCATTTGTGTTCACCATGCTTTTCCTTCCCATTTACATCGTCATTGCCCCCAGTATTGGGTTCTCTCTAGAGTATTGGGGACTAGACCCCCAGCTGTTCACTGACAGCGTCTTCTGGTTTACGATCCTCCTTGTCCCTGCGATCTGCCTTTCTCGAGATTTCGTGTGGAAATAGTGAGCCCCGCCGCAATTTTGTTCCTCCCGAGTACAAGTATTGACCGTGCCCCTAACAGTTATCGGCGGACGTATATGCCCGCATCTTACCACATTGCGCAGGAGATCCAAAAGTACAACATTCCAGACTATCGACCGCGGCAGACGCAGTAAGCGCCTTTGGATCTCCTGACGTTTCTACCGCTGATTTTTTCCTATTAGATTCCAAAACGCCATCAAAAAAGTCCGTGCAGTACAACGTATGCGGCGGAATCGTGGCTTCGCATTTAGCCAGACGGAGAACCCAGCACGACAAGACCAGTCGCGCCTCATTCGTGCTTACGATACATCTAAAACACACGCACGACCGTCAGGTTACTGACAATTCTGTCGGTTTTCTTTTAATTACTCTCCACGGACCAAACTAGATCTGTACTTTACAGCGCTTAACTATCTTCATGCACGGACGCAACTGACTATGAAACATCACTACGAGTTCTCTGTTGAGTAAATATTGGCATCCTGACGATTAGCACAGGCACGTCAAGATCGCCGCTGCCTATTGACGGGTGGGCTGACCCCATCAGAGTCAATATGAAACGGTATAACATACATGCACACATTCTCGATTAATGATAAACCTGGTTTCAAAGGGCTGCAGCGGGTGCTTCTATCGCGCCGGCCCTGACCGCCATCACTTGGGTGGTGGCCGGCGTATAGGGAGGATAGCGCGCGGAAAGCCGGGGTTCATCTCTGTCGACGCTGCTGCTAAGACACTGTTTCCACATGTACAGATTCACGACGGAATACTCACGCGAGCGGGATGTCGACGGAAGAGCGTAACTGTGTGTACTCGTCGTAGGTGTACTTGAGAGCTTGCGACCCGTCTACCCATCATCGTCAGTTGCCGCACAACACACACACGACGAACCCCTGTGAGCCACGTACATCCTGACTCTCCGACACCCGAAAAGGGTAGCGTGTCTATGGACATATGCTGGACAACGTCGTTGAAGTGCAGGCCCCCACTCTTCGTTTCGTCACGAACTGGCCAGTGTGAGTATGAGTGTGAAGGACGCAAACAAGTGAGAAAGGGTAGCGTACGTGCTTGCTTGAGCTCTGCGTCTTCCGTAAAGGCGTATAATACCAGGGGATGAGGACTAATGCAAAATGATAAATACTTTGCCGTTGTGTTGAAGACGGGACTCACTGAGCGTTAATATACTCGATCGCCTGTCGGATGTCGTCCACGGGAACAATGGGCAGAAGAGGGCCGAAAATTTCGCTAATGGAGATGAGCCGTTGAATGGAAATGGATGGAGATCGAAGGATGTACATACCCCTCGAGGAGGGAGTCGCCCTCTTTGACGTCCCTATAAACGGTAGGCGTTATGCGTCTCTTTGCATCATCGGTACTTCCCCCGACGACGACGTTTCCCAAGGACTTCGTCATCAAGCTTCGAAGGCGCATGTAGTGGCCGTCGGAAATGATGCTTGAATATGAGTCGGAGGCAAGCGCGCCGTCAAGGCGAAGCTCTACAGCTGCCTCCTTGATCGCCTCTACGAAAGCATCTTGAGCCGAGCGTAGTATGAGGGCGTAGTCGGGCGCCACGCAAATCTGCGGAACGGACACTCAGCGGAAGTTGGTGAGAAAGAGGGTTCTGGCTACTTTACCTGACCGGCGTTCAAGGTCTTTCCCCAGAGGACACGCTTTGCGGCGATCTTGAGGTCCGTTGTGTTAGCGTCAATGATCACGGGAGACTTCCCGCCTAGTTCAAGGGTGAGCGGCGTGAGGTGCTCAGCGGCGGCCCTCGCTACGATGCGAGCCACAGTCCCGTTTCCAGTGTACGTGACTAACCGGAAACAAACAAACACGGGGGGAGTAAGCATAAGAAGGTCATGATTAGAACAAGCACAAATCGTGCGCACTGTGATCCCACTTCAGTTTGAGTAGATGGGTGGTTTCCGGGACGCCACCATTAATGATCCGATAGGCAGACGGGTCGAGATACTTGGGGAAGAGATCGGCCAAGACAGACGAGACGCCAGGCCCAATCTCGGATGGTTTGAGAACGGCAGGACATCCGGCGCTGATGGCACCAATAACTGGCTGGAGGCTCAAAAAAATAGGGTAGTTCCAGGGCCTGCGAGACGGATTCGTGTGTGAGGATCGCAGAGATTCAAATCAGGTAAAAGGATCTGTGGACCCACGAGATGACCAATACGACACCCTTTGGGCGCTTTAAGATTGTGGGGGACCAGGTGCGCTGCCACTCCCGCACCTGGGGGCTCTCATCGCTGGCCCAGGCATCGAGTTGTGCTGCGCTCTGGATGGCTCTTCTGACCACCGGTCCTATTTCTCCTGTAAGAACCTCAGCCGGAGGCTTCCTAAGATCGACTGAAAACCCCTGAACGATCGATTCTATATTCTCGCGTAGCATAAGGACGAGCTGATTCAGTTGGTGCTTGCGCCATGCGAGAGGGCGTGTAGTTCCAGCGCGGAAGGTGGCCTGCAAGGTATTATATGCCTATACGAGTTGTCTTGAATAATCGCGCAGCTGAGCGACCCGAGTTGAGGAAGGAGACTTACGGCGTCTATTTCGTCTGTGGTATTGATCTTGAAATCAGGCATGCTAGGTATCTGATGGCTTGCGTATCGATCACCAGTCGCACTTATATATGGGGGAGATCACAGTTCAGATTTCAGGCAGAGCAGCAGACGCCCGAAACCCATTGGTGGTTAGTACATACCACGCCTCCGGTCCACGATTCCGGGCGCAGAGAAGTCGTGTGTTACGTGTAAGGCGTCGACTGCCACCCGAAACAAGAGTGCTCCACGCTCTCCCTCGTGTCGGATGAATGTAACTTCCATAATGCTTGAAAACCCGTAAGTGGGAGTTGAGTGATACCGGAACTTTTGCATGCGATTCGGAAGCGAGGTAATAGTTCTGATTGCCGACGGGATTAGAGATCAACTAATCGGGGGCCAAATTCGCGGTTTCAAGCTGTCTCAGCGTCGTCATAATCGCGTCGCGACGCGTCGTGGCTGTTGTTTTACGTGCACGTGATGGGGAATGTGATCAACCCGACTCGACTTTGCCTTGCCTTGACCTTCAACCAACCAACCAATTTGTCTGTCCCATTCGTCCTCAGTCCACAAAATTATTTTTTGTGGCCGCTCGGCCCCCATTTAGCCCCCTCTCTTGTCCTCCCGTCTACTTTTCAAAATGCCTCCCCGCAGCCGCTCGCAAGCTTCTATCGATGCTCCCAAACCGAGAGCGCCTTCTCGCGCGTCGTCTCGTACTGCATTGGCATCCAAGGCGCGATCGTCCCAGACCGAAAAGGCGTCTACAGCACGCAGTCGCACACAGCCCAAGCCTCCACCATCACCCGATACGTCTCAGTCACAGTCTCCACCCTCACTCAAGCGCTCTCGTAGCACCGCCACCTTGAAAGAGGTTAATGGCATCAATGGCGTCGCAAAGCCTTTAAAAAAGACAAAGACCGTTGCTGTCGTTTCCCAACAGCCCAAGAGAACTCGTAAGACCCCTTCAGAAACCGAATTACAAATCAACGCCATCCCGCCATTCCCCGCCAAAATGAATCCCCCGGCGCAGATTTTCGTCTGGGGTACGGGAAACTTCGGTCAATTCGGCATGGGGCCAAGTTACCTTGATGAAGTCTCCAAGCCCACAAGGAATACTTGGGTTGAAGAGAAGATGGCCCAGGGTGTCTTTGGTTCCGGGCCGGGTTCGGGCATCGTCGGCGTTGCTGCGGGGGGTCTACATTCGCTCCTCATCGATGAGAATGGCACTGTATGCTCCTTCTGCGCATGTGTTTATGATTTCTTAAACACTCACCGTCTTACGTAGGTTTGGTCCTGTGGCGTGAATGATGACGCTGCACTTGGCCGCATCACCAAAGATGTTCCAGACCCAAATACTCCTGGTCAATTCCTGAACGTTGACCTCCTCACCACCTTCCCACATCCTCTTCAGACTCTTGTCGATGATAGCTTCCGTGCCCTTAAAATTGCTGCGGGCGATAGTATATCCGCAGCCATCAGTACTGAGGGAGAGTTGCGCGTTTGGGGCTCCTTCCGCGTGAGTGATACCGCTATCTGTCATTCCGTACTATCTGACCCTCGCTAGGCTAATGAAGGTGCGCTTGGCTTCTCCACTGGCCTGACACACCAGTTCATCCCCAAAGCCGCTCTTCCCAACGAGCGATGCGTCAATGTTGCTACTGGAAACAACCATCTAGTGGTATTGACTGTCACCGGCTCGATCTACTCATGGGGTGCGGGCGAGCAGGGGCAACTTGGCCGCAAGATTCTCGAGCGGCGCAAAATCCACGGAACGAATCCAGAGCGTGTCGTGCTCGGTGCGCGTGGCCGGCGTGCAGTCGCCGTTGGCGCGGGGAGCTTTCACTCGTTTGCAGTCGACGAGGATGGTGCAGTCTGGGGTTGGGGCCTTAATAGCGCCGGGCAGACGGGTACAGGCATCAATACGTCTGACACTGACTCAATTGTGCAGACCCCGCGTCGCGTGCTTGGCCTCGATGGCATCCAAATAGTCGAGATCGTTGGTGGCGACCTGCACACGCTCTTCCTTTCTGCCGATGGCCGCGTCTTCGCTTGTGGACGATCGGATAGCGCGCAACTTGGACTTGCGCTCAACCACCCGGCGATGGCAGATACCGACCATGTTGTCGAACCTGTACACGTACCACTCCCCAATTCCCACGAAGACGACCCAGTGGTTCACATCGCCGCGGGTACGCGATTCAATGCGGCCGTGACGCGGGACGGAGCGATGTACACATGGGGAGAAGGTGCGCAAGGTGAGGTCGGCATTGCTGATCAGGAGCGCGTGCAGACGCCTACCGTTGTCGTGCGGAGGGCGGGCGGGTCGTGGGCCGCCGTCAATGTATCGTGCGGTGGTCAACACTCACTTGGTCTATTTAGAAAACGAGTCACCTAAACTGACGACACGTCCAACTGTTATGCATCTTGTCCCAGCTGCCGTCTCCTACCAGACACCTATTTTATTATTCCCCCCATATATTTGTGATTCACTTCTACCCCTGCATGGTATACGCGACCCAGGCGCGTGGCGCCCCATCGAACTCTTGACCGTACTGAAGAGAGATACTTTCCGCGAAGTCGCCTCTTCCGCCGCCAACTTTTCCCCCTCGCATTCTGTTCTCAATCGGATCATCATCACATCGCATATAGTGGGGTTCACGGATACCGGCATACAATTGATACTAGAATGACTATGTCCGCCGTTCGGCTCTATCCAAACAGATCGGAGAGCGACCGCCGAGCAGCGACTCGATGGACCTGGACTGAGCTGGACTGCTTCATGCCCAGCTCTCGAAGTCTCGACCACCGACCTAACTGCATTCTAATATCCGTTGTGGAGCTCCAAAGAGTGTCGGCGTTGGAGTGGCATGTGTTTAAAGAATTCGTTGATGCAGAGCAGGGCCTCCAATCGTGTCTTTTGTTCCCTACATGGTGTATCACATATACGCACGCCGAGACAGCGATTTTTGCCACGCCATTCAGATGCAATTGCACTGTCAGGGCAGGTTGGAAGGAATCAGGCACGCTTTGTTAGCTCGGGTATTTCCGAATGAGGATGCTCCGTTTCCACTCAAGGCGGTGGCAACCTTGGAGCTACTGCGCTTGCCAAGCCATATGCCCTCCGAAAATTGGAACGGAAGGCTAGCTTTGGCCTAGGTGAGTATTGTCAGTGTGCTAGACCTCCTATTTTCTGTGCTTGATATCCCATGTCGTGTATACCTCTGAAATACTCGCAAGGAGAATAGCTATAAGATTAAGCGACTACGTCACAGGCGGCCTTACAGCGCTTAAGAGATACAGCGCTTAAGAGATAATGATCTCAGCAGGGCACGGTAGTAAAGCTGACACCTCTTTATCCCACTCACTCTCTCGCACCTTTCCTCAATTTCTCTCTGATTCATCGGTTAACGGAACATAGGCATCTTTCTTAGCTACCTACAATTATCGACGATGCCTGTTTATATTTCGCCCTTGCCTCCCGCCACCACACGCCCCATTGATGACCCTCGCCCCACGCCCACTGTTCAGGCACCGCTCTCTTCTCCCCCGTCGTCCCACAGGACAGACCCTGCACCAGTACCAACCAAACCAACACCAACACCCGTTGCAGAGGAAGACAGTGGACCGCCACCGGGGGGCGAAGAGGTGTGTCGATATCCCCCCCCCTTGTCGACATCTTGCTAACTCACGTGTGCCACTTTCATCAAAGCTGGTCTCAAGCGATCGATATCCGGGTATTGACATGGAGGTGTTTGGACAAATACTCGAACTCGACGAAGACGACGACTATTTCTCGCAAGGAATGGTCGACGATTACTTTTCTCAAGCGGAGAAAACCTTTACTGAGATGGCCGCTGCACTGTGCGCATTAGATCCATCCCTTCTATCCTGACGTGCTCATTACCTTTTAGGGAGGAGAAGGACTTAGAGAAGCTGTCTTCTCTGGGTCACTTTCTTAAGGGCTCCTCCGCGGCGCTCGGGGTGTTCAAGGTGCAGTCCTCGTGTGAGGACATCCAACACTACGGGCAATTGAGAGAGTGTAATAAAGTCATTGAGAAAGATGACGCTATCGCGAAGATCAGCACAACCTTGGAACGCGCAAGAGAGGAGTACCAAACGGCGAAGAGCTCGCTGGAACAATTCTACGAAGAGGACTCGGAGCCAGGGGAAGTGTCGGACTGATCCGTTGCTCGTTCATGTGTTGACTTGTTGTCTTATTTTTTGTCCTGTTTTGTCTTATAATCTGTGTAAAAAATAATGAACACGAACCTATTGTGAATCCGTTCACCTCTCCGTAACCGTGACAAAGAAGTAACGAGGAGAGATGGGCAGAGAGAGACTCTCTGGCCTCTCCCGTATCGAATTCATTGGGTTTAAATACTACAAAAAACGCGTCGCGCTTACGCGTTTGTCCTAGTTGTACAATACCCAATATCTCGAACATATCTCGGGATACCAAAGACAGGATCATCACAGAATTACGCTGATTAATCGTGTTCACAACACTATGCACGTGACAGTCGCGGTCGCGGTCACGGTCCGGGATAGCCGGTTACGCGATGCCCGTTTATTCCGTGTTGTCGTTGTCTACTACTTGCCACTACTCGCCACCATGGCCCAGGCCCAGTATCTTCAAGGCAAGTACACAATCTATCCGTTGTACTTTAACTTATCCTTATCACAGTACGCATCTGGTATACCATCGACGGGTCCTCGCAGTATATTCTTGCTCGTTCTCCAGATAAATTCCCAGTGCACCCCCTTGGTACCACCTCCTCCCATCGCGGCACATTTGCCACAACATCTCTCAAACTATGCTTGCATTCTATATGTAGATCGAGGTTGCTCAGCCTCTCCTCGCAGCTACCTAGCGCTTGCTGATCTTCCAAAACAGCCCCGAATTAATGCACTTTGGTCAACGCGACTTTTCGATCTACGCTCTCGACCCATCAGAGTCAGACGCAGCTCCGAATACAGCGGCCTTGGCCTCTGGATCTAGCTCATCCCAATCTCACCCTTCTCTCCAGCAGCCGCCTCCTGGTGTCGCTGTTGGCATGGGGCTCATGTCCTGGGCGCTCGCCGCCCCTGATGACAGCGCTTCCGTCACCGGCATAATGAATACAATGGCCTCGGGAGAGTCTGCTCTTGAGGTCGTGTTTGCTCTCCGAGGGGTATAGCCAATTATTTTCGCATTCTCCCCTGGCTAATTGCCTCTCTGCAGACTCTGCATACGCCACAACCCCCAGTTTTTCAGCTCGGAACTCAAAACAGCAATCACTGGCAATCTCAGACGCCCGTTTCCGCGCCTATGCATATGCCACCGGGTGTGCATTGTTCATTCTCCGTTGTTCGATGGTTCACTTACGTGTTCCATGATAGCACAACCAATGCATCTAAATCAGGCTTTGCATATTATGGGCACGGGTGTGGCCACTGCATCGCTCGATATCAAGCAGCCTTCCCACTCAGCAGATTATGAATCTGACCCCTCGAGACGGGACCGCGGGCGGAAGGCAACCTCCCGCAGTTCGAGCGGTGGCACATCCAAGAAGAGTCACAACTCGTATCTCCATCCACTTATCAGAGCCGCCAGAGGCCTTCCAGTGAAACCCCAACCACAGGACGAGGAGAAGATCCCAAAACAGAAGGACCGCGTCGGGTCAATCACACCCAACCTTGGCGTTGTTCCCAGCAATCTTGACCTCTCTAACTCAGATGTGCGCTCGGCACTTTCTACTTTGCTCGCCCCTTTCCAAAGCCAAGCCTCACACTCACTGTCACCGTCAAGACATACGAGCCCTCGCTCAGCCAAAGCTATCAATACCCTCCTTCAGCTGCTCGCCAAACCTGCACAACAGCCCGCGGACACACCATCAGATTTTGCTCCAACTCCAGCCTCTTCGCAAAGCTCCGCCGCACCGGAGACTACGGATTCGGATGACGAAATTGTCGTCCTGGAGAAGGAGAACGTTGACCCAGCGACCTTCAGGCGACGCAGTGGCATACACACTAAGTCTTCTACCACGACCGTCTCAGAGAGCAACCCCAAGCGCAAGCGCACCTTGAGCGACGTAGCTGAGGCCCACGGGCGCTCAAAGCGGCGTTGCGACAGCTCACCGCCTCAACGCAGGCTCACATTTTTGTCACGTCCGTTGCTCTCTGACCCTGTCACTCTCCCAAGTAAGTCCATACTGCTACAAACGCCGCATGTGAACGCGGATCTCTTCGCCGCACGCAGCGCCCTTGTCGCTGCCGCCTTTCCCTCCCCTCCAAAGACGGCCCGCCTTGCGCCCACGTCCCCACTACTATCAATGACTACGGCCGCATCCAAGGCCGCTCTTGAGTCTCTTCCCACGCCGCCCAAAGTCAAGACGCCGTACGTCGTCCCTGAGTGGGCGCGCACCACCACTGCCACCAAGCCACGCATGTCCGCGGAGGCGCTGGCGCGCAAGGAGGCTGAAGACGCACGCGACCATGCCAAGTTACTTGAGCGCAAGCGCGCGCACCGCCTCAAGTCGCGCGGGCGCGGGGAGGTAGCAACAGATCCAGCCGCCCCATCTCCCACACATACCGTGTTTGCTCGTCCTTCAGCCGCTGTCACACCGCCATGCCGGGAGGCGTCGCCGACGAGAGACGGTGCCACCGTCAACGCGAGAACAGCAGCGCCCATCATGGCGGCGGCGGCAGATATCCTGCGCACGTCCTCTCCACCTCCACGGTCGCCTTCGTCGCCAGCCACCGCGGCGGTCCCTATGCCGGTCTTTGTGCCGTGCACGCCGACGCGTAACAGGACCACTCGCAGCAGCGGCAGCGTCTCGCGGTGCTCTGATACCTCAAGCCCGACGTTCGTCGCGGAGGGGAGCGACGGCGGGAGCCCACTCTTCTCACCGGACGCGGACGACGGGGATACGCTCATGCTCACCAAGCCCCAGTCCGTGCTCTCGCCCATCCAGAGTGTGCTCCGCGGTCGCGGAATCGGCACGACCGTACTCCCCGCATCGCCGTTGCGTTGCAAAAACAAGGACACGAGCAACAGTGGAGAGGATATGGAGGACAAGGACAAGGAAGGGAGCGCGAGCGCTGAGACACCCGCGGGCTCGTTGCCTGTCGCCTCGGACGACGAAGAACCCAGCGCACTCGAACATGGGCGGCGAGTTGTCGGTGATGACGACGATAACGACGACGACGACGGCGACTGTGAGACGGTCGCGCGACGCTTATGGTCCGATACGCTCCCACCCTCCTCGCCACTGCCGCCGTCGAGTCCCCTCCTGAGCAGCAGCGACGCGCTCTCCGACGGACTCGACCTTGACACCGAGGCGGCAACGCCACCGAGTGCAGACCCGACGCACGCGCCCGAGAAGCTCGACGACGCGGTCAGCGCCGACCCCGAGATGGCGGCGTTCTGGTCTTCCCTGGACGCGTTCCTCGCTTCGTCTTCGTCGACGACCACGGTGGTAGAAAGCACTGCAGACAGTGGCGCTGGGGACGAGTTTGCAAAGTTATGGGACGATGAGGCCGAGGCGTCCTCTTTGGTTAAACTCCTCGCACAGGTGGATAATGGTAATTATGATGGGCTCAGGGCAGAGGATATTTTACAGCAGGATATTTTCGCATGAAGCAAAGCAATTAGCAATGTTTTTTTTTGGTTTTCATTTTCCCTTTGAGCATTTAGCATATATATCGTGAAATTTCCTTAGTCGTCAATATGTCGCCATTCATTCAATAACCATACCCCTCAACCTATCCATGTTGTAAATAGTACCTCTGCTTTTCATTTTCAACGTGGCAATATCACTCAAGTTCGATCATAGAGTGTTCCTTGGCATAAGCACAATCAAGGTCACAGCATTCCTCCTTGGTCCCTCCACTTTTGATTGGATACCACGTCTTAACTGCGATCATGGTAGTGCTGTCTTTCCGATGCACTCTGGCCGATGGGATCACCCACAACTTTATGGACCCTTACTACAGTATGTTAGTGGCGCCGGACCCAATGCCAGTGGTGTCCAACTTGAATTCGGTTTTTGCACCGAGTCCTACAAAACCTGGTCGAACTCTGTTTCCGCTGTCATGACATAGTGTGCTCCCTTCCACTTGATCATTCCACTTGATTGGAGTGTTCTGGAGGCATCGAAGGGCCAGCGACATGATGCGACATCTAGTAACCTTGGATGGGGAAGATGCTCATCGCTCGAATATCAAATGCCAACCTCTGCACACCAGGGAGGCACCATGAAGCATCTGCGTGGCCGATTTTTGGTGTCTTCGAAGCCAAAGGCGCCTGTAGAGCTTCATGTGACTTCCGAATTGATTGACACATCCTTACTATGTTGGTTCCTCTACGGTTTTTAACTGGATTGCCTGAGGCTCCTGAGCATCTGAGGCCGTATCTGTAGTGCTATGATAGATGGGTTGTGCCCCTTGAGAAACCTGAAGTTCGGTTCTATTTCAGCACCAGTTCAAATGGTGCTGATGTCAATGACTTCGAAGTTATAGACAAACTTTATTTTTGCTGACGCTCGGCTTCGTTGCGCTCGGTGAGTCGGTGGACACTCATTTCACGTAAATGCCCCACTCCACACCGGTCCACTCCACACCAGTCCACTCCACACCGGTCGCACATTTGCCCTTTTCTGGCTTCTGCCCCACTTCATCTTATGGCACGCTCCAGTGACTCCGAGACTATACAAAGGAATTTTTGCGGGGAATTTTTGGGCGGGGCCCAACTCCCGTTGTCCGAATTGTCGAAAGTCCGGTCCGAGTTAGAGTCTACACCTGTGTACTGTGGCTATGCGGCAACACCAAATGAGGTATTCCGCTAAATCGGCTAAAATTGACGTCAATTTACGGATAGTGATGCTAAGTGATCGCCATCAAATTGGGCATTTCAAACGACCGCTATGGCAACTTTGAAAAGCTAGTACGTATTCTATTGATAATTGATCCCTCGCTAGCGCGGGAGGTTTTTCCTGATGCTGACTTTGGCCACGTCGCGTATAAAGAGTGGTGTTGCTCTAGTGCTGACCCTTACAGACATAGTCATCGCAATGTTCTCAGCGACTCCTCTTCTTTGCGCACTTCTTCTGACGTCTGCTGCCTTTGGACGCCCTGAGACTTGGGAAGAGCGCGCTTCCTCCAGCTTTCGGGGCCCATGTGACCAAATAGCGAAGGCCGTCTCGAACGCCTCACAAGTATTCTTTCCCCGTAAATGGTCTATCAACACTCCCCATGTGCTTCTAGCTGACATGGATCAAGCCTCGACACAGTACCTCTCTGACATTTACCATTACGCTCCCTCGAGCACCCAAGAGTCTGCCTGCTCCGTGGAGCCAGGGACAACAGAGGACGTGAGCAAGATTGTAAGCTTTCATGAACCGGCACCCCAGCACCCACTAAACCATGTTTCTCCGTAGTTGCGTATCCTGGGGTCTACCCGAACTCCGTTTGCGGTGAAAGGGGGAGGTCATGCGACAAATCCGGGCTTTTCCTCAACCAAGGGTGTTCAGATTACGTTGGCACGCTTCAACAGGACAAAAGTCAACTACAAGGATAGGACGGTTGAGGTTGGCGCCGGCCTCACCTGGGATCAAGTGTACACGGCCCTCAATTCTACCAAGGTGAATGTCGTCGGAGGACGCATACCGGGTATCGGTGTCGCCGGTTTGACTCTCGGAGGAGGTAAGTGTCGGTTATTGACCGATTTCTGGGCTAGTCATGGATGTTGAATTTTCACAGGTTATTCATATAAGTCCAGTCAGTACGGACTGGCGATTGACAATGTCGCGAGTTATGAGCTTGTCCTCCCGAACGGAACTATCACAAATGTGACGTCGCAAGACAAAGATCTGTGGTTCGGATTGAGAGTAAGTGGTTAAGTGTAGTTAAGTGTGGGAGGTAGCTAATAGGTCGCAGGGAGGGCTGAACAATTTTGTGAGCCATTGACTTGCAAGAGATATCAACTTGAAGGTCTGATCAACTCATAGGGAGTCGTGACCAATTTTGTTCTGAAGTCACACCCGCAAGCTCAAATATGGGTAAAACCGAGAAATGACTCTTCTGATGTTTTGCTGAGATGTGTGATAGGCCGGTATTATTTTCTACTCCGGGACCCAGCTAGATGCGATCAAGGAGGCATATGCCACGTTTCAGAAGTCGAATGATACCAAGTCTTCCCTTTTGATTAACTTGGCTTATGCTTCGGGACAAGTGCACTCCATGCTCTCGTGTCTTACTGGCTTCGGCTGACATCCGATAGTTCACGATTACTGTCATGCCATTTTATGATGCACCGACACCTCCTCCAGGCATTTTTGACGAATTCTTGGCGATTCCAGCCATTCTAAACACTGTCTCTACCAGATCGTTCTCTGATCTTTTCCTGAACTTCACTTCTCTTGGCCTGGCTGCTGGTGGCCTACGGTTGGTGTCGCGTTGTGTTATGCGAGAGGTGACAAGACTGACCGAGTCGCCTTCAGCACTTTCTACGGCGGGATACCCGTCACCCGGTACTCGCCGGCCATCTTTGACGCTTTCAAAAATCTGACTGTGGTGAGTCCTTTCCCGGAGTCTGGTCACCATGCCTGGATCTGAACAGTTTTCTGGCAGTTCTGGGGGACACGACTAGGGGCTTTAGATAAAAATGCAAGCGTGATCACTACGCTTGAGCCGTTCGCCAACACCCTTTTCTCTCATGGGGCCCCTTCTGCATATCCACCAGACCGCTCCCATGTCGTTTTCCCTTCCATTGCTAGTTGCCAATGGTCTGACGTCTCCCTCGACGCGACTATGGCTCGCGCACTGCGCCAGACTACCGACGAGGCACGCGCTGCTGTGCTTGCAGACGGGCAGAATGTATCACACGCGGCAATTTATGTGAATTATGCACTATTCGATACACCACTGAAGGATATGTATGGGGCGAACGTGCCGAGGCTTCGGAAAATTAGAGCTGAGATAGACCCCGAGGATGTTATGGGACTAGCTGGAGGGTTCAAGTTCTGAGCAGATGTAGGATTTCGGCTTGCTGGTAATACTATAGATGACCTTTGCTGTCACTTTTACTCTTGAGACAACAAACTCTGACTCGGATGTTCGTTTGATCAATTTATATTCTGGGATGCAGGCCTGAGAACAAGTACACCACCGATATGTCCCAAAATTCGGGAAGAGGGTTTTGGTTCATTAGGATTCAAGGTGCTGGCGGCGTCTGCAAGATGATGGTTGCGCGCTCACTGGTAATCAGGAAGGATGTACCTATGGAGGCACGACGATGATCATGACGGCGTTGTGCACTATGTACAAGTTTAATAAGGACCCAAGAGTCGGACTAAGTCAAGAAGGAAGAGTGAGGCGAGGCGCATTCAATTTACTCTACCGTGATGCGTCAGAAAAACAAAAAGGGTTTTTGCAACTGTCACAAATACCACCGTAAGCGCTTCGAGCGTGTTCCTCAGCATAAGCACAACACAGTCATGATGCGGCAGTGGTGCGGCCGTCTCGAGACCAACGTGGTTGGAAACCCACATCGGCCCGCCAGGTGGTATCTCTCCCGTCCCTTGAGCTTGATCGGATCGAGCTTGATTAATTTGATTGATTGATCCCTCCATTTGGAACTTTTGCCATACCTCTTACATAATTCCCTCCCTTTTTTGAGTAAGTAAATTGGCATGTCACTTACTGTAGCGTGAATTACTGGTGCGTTATCTCTCTTCGGTTGTTAATAATTACTTCCGCTTATCCCTCGCTAGCGCTGGAGGTTTTTCCTGATGGCCACTGCTCCTCGAGAAGCCTGCAAGCTTCAAGTTCTATTTCGGTTCAAATAGTGCTAACGCCAGTGTCTTCGAGATTATAATCACAATTGTTTTAGGTAAATCTTCTCTGTGGTGCTCGGCCCCACCTTTGTGTTAGTCTTACAATGTAAACGCGCCCCACTTAACTCCGGTTGCCCATTGACACATTCACAGTTTTGCCCTTTTCTATCTTCTGCGTAGATGTCCCTTGCTGGGCACTCCGACATTCGCTCATCTTATGCCCATCCGTTACAGTCACCACTGGTTCGATCTGAGTAATTACCAAGTGCCCTGATGTATTGTGTAGTCTTGGCGGCGACGCGCGGCGTGCGCGAGCTCCGAGAGGGATTTACTGAATTTTACTCTATTCAGGGCTTCTTATCCGAGATAATCTGTCTATTGAGCTTCACGGGATGGCTGACGTTGGCTGCGCTACCTAGCCTTGCCGCTTGGGCATATTACCAAGTGGCCGTGGTTATTTTTGACGGCGGAGCGTATAAAGAGTGGATTCGTTAGTATGTTACTCTAGTGCTGACCCTCACAGACGCAATCACCTCGATGTTCCCAACGACCACTCTTCTTTGTACGCTTTTTCTGACATCTGCCGCCTTTGGACGCCCTAAGACTTGGGAGAAGCGCGCTTCCTCCAACTTTCGGGGCACATGTGACCAAATAGCGAAGGCCGTCTCGGACGCTTCACAAGTATTCTTTCCTCGTAAGTGGTGTATCAACACATACTCTGTGTACTTTTCTAGCTGACATGGATTAAGCCTCGACGCAGTACCTCTCTGACATTTTCCACTTCGCCCCGTCGAGCACCCAGGAGTCTGCCTGCTCCGTGGAGCCAGGAACAGCAGAGGACGTGAGCAAGATTGTAAGCTTTCGTGAACCAGTATAACAGCACCCACTAAATCATGTTTCTCCATAGTTGCGTATCTTGGGGTCTACCCGAACGCCGTTTGCGGTGAAAGGGGGAGGACATTCGACAAATCTAGGCTTTTCCTCAACCAAGGGTGTTCAGATTGCGTTGGCGCGCTTCAATGACACGAATGTGAATTCTGACGATGGGACGGTTGAGGTTGGTCCTGGCCTCACCTGGGATCAAGTCTATACTACCCTTAACTCGACTGGGGTGAATGTCGTCGGAGGACGCGTACCCGGCGTCGGTGTCGCCGGCTTTACTCTCGGAGGAGGTAAGTGTCGGTTATTGACTGATGTCTGTGCCGGTCGTGGATCTTAATTTTCACAGGTTATTCATATAAGTCTAGTCAGTACGGACTGGCGATTGATAATGTCGCGAGTTATGAGCTCGTCCTCCCGAACGGAACCATCACGACTGTGACATCGCATGACAAAGATCTGTGGTTTGGACTGAGAGTAAGTGGTTAAGTGTCGTTCGGCGTGGGGAGGTAGTAGCTAATAAGTCGTAGGGAGGGCTGAACAATTTTGTACGCCATTGACCCGCAGGAGATATCAACTTGAAGATCTGATTAACTCATAGGGGGTCGTAACCAAATTTGTCCTGAAGTCGCATCCGCAAGCTCAAATATGGGTAAAATTGAAAGATGACTCTTCTGATATTTTGCTGAGATATGTGATAGGCCGGTCTTATTTTCTACACTGGGACGCAGCTAGATGCGATCAAGGAGGCGTATGCCAAGTTCCAGCAGGCGAATGATACCAAAGCCTCCCTTCTTATTTCCTTGGTTTATTCTTCAGGACAAGTGCGCTCCATGCTCTCGTGTCGTACTGGCTCCAGCTGATATAGCGTAGTTCACAATATTTCTCTTCGCATTTTATGATGCACCAACACCTCCTCCAGGACTTTTTGACGGATTCTTGGCGATTCCGTCCACTCAGAACACTGTCTCTACGAGGTCATTCTCTGATTTTGTCGAAAGCTTGAATTCTCTTGCCGCGAGTGGTGCCCAACGGTTGGTGTTGCGTTGCATAACTTGTGCTGTGCAGGAAGTAAAAGGACTAACCGAGTCACCTTCAGTTCATTGTACAGCGGGATACCCGCCACTCGGTATTCGCCAGCTATATTTGACGCTCTCAAAAATATGACTGTGGTGGGTCATTTCCTGTAATTTAGTCACCGTACTTGGACTCAAACAACTTTCTGGCAGTTCTGGGGGACACGACTGGAAGCTTTGGACAAAAACGCGAGTGTAGTCACTTCTCTTGAACCGTTCGACAGCACCCTTCTCTCTCACGGGACCCCTTCTGCATATCCACCAGACCGCTCCCAAGTGGTTTTCCCTGGCATTGTCAGTTTTCAGTGGTACAACGCCTCCCTCGACGCAACGATGGCTCGCGCGCTGCGCCAGAATACCGACGAGGCGCGCGCTGCTGTGCTTGCAGACGGGCAGGATGTATCACACGCAGCAACTTATGTGAACTATGCACTATTTGATACACCACTGAAGGATATGTATGGGGCGAACGTGCCGAGGCTTCGGAAACTTAGAGCTGAGATAGACCCAGAGGATGTTATGGGACTAGCTGGAGGGTTCAAGTTTTGAGTAGATATAGTAACTCGCAGGTATAATTTGTAAATTACCTTTTTTACTCTTGAAACCCCGAGTTCGACGTGTTAGTTTTATTCAACTTCTGGTATGCTCTATAGTAGTAAAGGCACACTCACTGGCACCAGATTATAATCCCTTCCCAAATTTAAGGAGTTGCCCGTTTTACTCAGTATAATTCAAACTAGAGACCGTGGACGCGGGTGAGTGACGTTGCAAGAATTATAGTAATATCGTGTTGCGTTGAATCACTGGACCAACCAGCCTGGTTCTGTGCTGACTCGGACTGTCTGGAGAAATGCCTTCACATTAAGTCCACATTTGCTGGACTCTGCCGTTGACTATTCTAAGTTCAAACCGCCAAGTCCTCGGGGTAAAATTTCTCCTGTCCGGCCATCATGACCGTGCTTTACCATGTGCCAGTCAAGAAGTCAACTACCCCTCCGGCTTCAGACAATCCCCGAAATGAACAACTCAGTGAACTCCACAATAGCTATGGCAATTACTAATGCTCTGATTGTATTGACGCGCTCTCGGCGACATGCGGCGTGCGTGCGCTCTGAAGGGGCGTCAATAGGGTTGGCCCTCTTCAGGACTTAACATCTGTATATCGCCAAGTTCCGTTGGCACGGCTCGCCTAACAAAACGTATAAAAAGTGAGATCAATTGGTATGTTGCTCGAGTGCTGACCCTCACAGACAAAGTCACCGCAATGTATCCAACGACTTCTCTTCTTTGCGCACTGTTTCTGCCGTCTGCTGCCTTTGGACGCCTTGAGACTTGGGAGCAGGGCTCTTCCTCCAACTTTCGGGGCACATGCGACAAAATAGCGAAGGCCGTCTCGGACGCTTCACAAGTATTCTTTCCTCGTAAGTGTATCGACACACTCCTTGTGCTTTTCTAGCTGACAGGGATCAAGCCTCGACACAGTACCTCTCTGACATCTCCCATTACGCTCCGTCGAGCACCCAGGAGTCTGCCTGCTCCGTGGAGCCAGGAACAGCAGAGGATGTGAGCAAGATTGTAAGCTTTCGTAGACCAGTACACCAGCACCCACTAAATCATGTTCTTCCGTAGCTGCGTATCTTGGGGTCTACCCGAACGCCGTTTGCGGTGAAAGGGGGAGGTCATGCGACAAATCCAGGCTTTTCCTCAACCAAAGGTGTTCAGATTGCGTTAGCACGCTTCAATGAGACGAAAGTTAACTACAAAGATGGGACGATCGAGGTTGGCCCTGGCCTCACCTGGGACCAAGTCTATACTGCCCTTAACTCGACTGGGGTGAATGTCATCGGAGGACGTATACCGGGCGTTGGTGTCGCCGGTTTGACTCTCGGAGGAGGTGTGTGCCAGTGCCAGTGTCGGATATTGACTAATTTCTAGGCCGGTCGCGGATCTTGAATTTTTACAGGTTATTCATATAAGTCCAGTCAGTATGGACTGGCGATTGATAATGTCGCGAGTTATGAGCTTGTCCTCCCCAACGGAACCATCACGACTGTGACATCGCATGACAAAGATCTGTGGTTCGGACTGAGAGTAAGTGGTTGAGTGTCGTTCAGCGTGGGGGTGGCTAAATAAGTCGTAGGGTGGGATGAATAATTTTGTACGCCGTTGATCGGCAGGAGATATCGACTTGAAAGTCTGATCGGCTCATAGGGAATCGTGACCAAATTTGTTCTGAGGTCGCATCCGCAAGCTCAAATATGGGTAAAATTGAGAAATGACGCTTCTGATGTTTTGCTGAGACGTGTGATACTAGGCCGGTCTTATTTTCTACACTGGGACGCAGCTAGGTGCGATCAAGGGGGCATATGCCAAGTTCCAGGAGACGAATGATACCAAGGCTTCCCTTATTATATCCATCGCTTATTCTTCTGGACAAGTGCGCTCCATGCTCCTATGTCGTACTCGGCTGACATCTAATAGTTCACGATAGTCCTGAACGTATTTTATGATGCACCGACGCCACCTCCGGGACTTTTTGACGGATTCTTGGCGATTCCAGCTGTCCAGAACTCTCTCTCTACGAGATCATTCTCTGATTATGTCGTGAGCTTGGATTCTTTTGCCGCGAGTGGTACCCAACGGTAAAGTGTCGCGTTGTGTTATGCAGAAGGTAGCAGAACTGACCGAATCATATCCAGCACTTTCTACAGCGGGATACCCGTCATCCGGTACACGCCAGCTATGTTTGACGCTTTCAGTGACCAGACGTTGGTAGGTCATTTCATTTCCCAGAGTCCGGTCACCATACCACTCGAACAACTTTTGGACAGTTCTGGGGGACCCGACTGGAGGCTTTGGACAAAAACGCGAGCGTGATCATTTCGATGGAGCCGTTCGACAGCAGCCTTCTTTCTCATGGGACCCCTTCCGCGTATCCACCAAACCGCTCCCAGGTGATTTTTCCTTCCGCTATCAATCTTTTGTGGACCAACGCCTCCCTCGACGCAACGATGGCTCGCGCGCTGCGCCAGACTACAGATCTGGTCCGCGCTGCTGTGCTTGCAGACGGGCAGGATGTATCACACGCAGCAATTTATGTGAACTATGCTCTATTTGATACACCATTGAAGGATATGTATGGGGCGAACGTGCCGAGGCTTCGGAAAATTAGAGCCGAGATAGACCCCAAGGATGTTATGGGACTAGCTGGAGGGTTCAAGTTCTGAGTGTAGATATAGTAGTGCAGCTCACAGGTAGATCACGTTTACTCTTGAGACAACAAACTCTGAGTCGTACGTCCGTTCGAAGTTGGCCCGGGGCTGCTCTTGAGTTAATTGGGCGCAGAGAACACAAAGCACGGCAGTGCACAATCCACCAACGAAAACAACAGAGGTCGAAGCATACCGTCTTTGCGATTCCCTACTGGTTCAAGTTAACATGACTCCCCACTGATACAAGTACCGTAGATTGCCCGTAAGATCGGCAAGTGATTGCAATACACTAACAAAATGACAAATAAACGAAATACCCCCAACTAAATAAGATCAATGTCAGTACTAAACCCGTCCGTCCTACTTTGCCTCACACCAGACCTCGAGCTTGCCCTCTGGCTTACCCTTGGCGCTCTCGCGGGCCGTCTCGATCGCAAGCTCGTAGTCGCTCTCGTCGCGCAACGACACCTTCCCGCCGTCCTCGTCGCGGAACTTAAGCGTGATCAGCTGCGGACTCGTCTCGAACTTGTCCGCGACCCGCTTCCTGAACTCGGCGAACGGTATCTCGGGGTCGAGCGCCATCCCGCGCACGTCCCCTTCATAGTGGATCTTCACCCGGACCTTGGTCAGCTCGTACATCTCGTCCCATTCGCCCGACCCAGTCACATAGCCCTCCTCGTCATCGTCGTACACACTCGGCGCAACCGTGCGTCGGGTCACGCGCCGCTTGAGTGTACCTGAGCGCGTCGAGCCGCCATACGCGCTTGGTGCACGGCTAGGGGGGGGACCGCCCGCAGCGTTCCGTGCCCAATTTGCGACGCGGTCATTGCCGGCAGACGGGGGCTGAGGCGCATCGGCATACGAATCCACGAGATTGTCATAAAACTCTGTCATTCGAGTGTCGCCGCCGCGCGGAGATGTCTCTGTAGGATGATGGTCAGTAGGGGAAGAAGTTGTGCGAGGTAGTTTGGCGTACTGGATTTAGGTGGTGCGGGAGGTGCACCGTCTTCGAATCCGGGTTTGCGGATACTGAGTCCTCGCATAGGGAGACTCGCTTGTGCGGAACGCCCAGGGGTAATGGTAGTGTTGCTGCGGGAAATGACAGTGGCAGTTGGCGGATCCGCATCCCTAGGTGGGACCAATCCAGGGGACAATCCCATAATACGCTCGCGGGCGTCGGCTGGAACATTGATTGTGGTCTTCGAACGGCTGAGGTTGCCAACAGGCTGCACGTCTAGGCTGGGGCCCTCTGGAATCAAGACACGGTGAGACTCGATCACCACAATTCAATTAAGGACGCACTTAGGCGGCCTAGCGTTGCGGCCCTGGAGAGACTAACTTCGTCCGCGGGGTCGTTGTCGACGAAAACATTTTGGGGGCTAACTCCCTGTCGCAGACGAGTTACGCCGGTAAACGTTGTGTACGCCTCGTTAGGGTTCTCGGAAGCAACGAGTTTCTGTATGCAAATGGGTAAAGTTATCAACATAATGGGTTGGATTGTCTCACGGCTTTTCCCAAAAAGTCGCGAGTCTTGGCATTCTTGAGCTTGTTCTCTGACGGCCGGTATAGTACGCCGACAGGCTGTCGGACTCGGTCAACGAGTTTTAAAGGCCGAGGATCAGGAAAAGACTCACGATGCTGAAGACGGTATAGCCTTCTCCACGGTCACGTATAGCTTCATCAATCACGCCATGCTCCTCTGTTGCCTTCTGGCTTGTGGCGTCCTGTAACTCGGCCATCCCCTCTTGTATTTGGCCAAGATATATTAAAGCGAGGCCTGGCATACAGTTAGTTAGAGATACGAAAGGGGGTGAGCGAGGATAATGAATAACCTTTGTTAAAAAGGACTTCAGCGGAATATAATTTAAAGGCAAGGCCGAGTTGAGTATAATTACTGGACGAGATGCAGGAATGAGCAGCATATAACTGTAAGGAATGATATTACGTACATAGATTGATTGCCGCGTAAATAGAGCAGAGCCTCCTCAAAGTCCTTGGAAGCGAGTTCGTAGCGACCGAGTAAAAAATTTGAGACACCACATTGGAAGTAACTGGAATTGGTTCAGAGTGAGCAGTGTAGTCGAAGGGAACGAGAATAGTACTGACGCGACGGCAAGATAGTTGTCAAGACGAGTGGCCGCGACAAATTGGTCTACGGCAGCCTCGTGCTCGCCAAGGGTGGCGTAGATGAGACCCATGTTTGTGAGGATTTTTGAAGAGTCGGCAATGAGCTGATAGAAGTGAGACGGAGAATGATTTGGAGGAAAGGACGACGAACGGAGAACGTCTCAAGACTCTTTTCGAAATCCTCCTCATCGTAGGCCTTGAGAGCAGAAGCCCAAACTTCGAGTTCGGCTTTGAGGGACATTGTGGTGGGGGTGAGCAAAACAGAAGATTGAAGATGCGGGGTTTAAAAGGTGAGAAGTGGTGAGAGTCAAGGACCAAAACTTCTGAGAAGTCAGTCACAACAGGTGGGAGAGGCGTGCCAGACGCTGAGACAGTATTTTCAGGAGAAAGGACGGTGAATCAAAGTCGTGCGCTGGAAAAGAGGGTAATAAGGTTGTAAGAAGCAAAAGGGCTAAGTTAAGAGAAAGGGAAAGGAGAAGAAGAAGGAGAGAAAGCGGGACTAAAACACGCACGCCAAGGAGATGATGGTGATCGCGCACATGGACACGCGCAGCCTGTTGTTGTTATGATCCGGACTTTTGCCTGACAACGCATCGTGGCTTACAGACGGGCGCCGCTTGCTTGTGGAATCATTCATGTATTCACCGCTCAGCCACCGCCTCTCGGTCAAGAAACACTTCCTCGGGCAGCCTTTCACCCACTCTCGCCGCCTTACATAACCCTCTCATTAGTGCTACCGATCTTTGTCTACGCATGTCCCAGAATATAAATTGTTTCTAAAAAAAAAAAGTCACTACCTTCCTGATCTCTGATCTCGTAACTTACTTTTCACCATGTCCCTCCCAGATCATCTTTCTCGTCCACTGGACGTCCTCATGATCGATAACTTTGACTCTTTCACTTGGAACCTTTACCAACATTTGACCCTTCTTGGTGCAGACATCACCGTTATTCGCAACGATGCCATTCCATCAGAAAGCATCTCCCAACTCCAGATTCGCTCTCTTATCATCTCCCCTGGCCCAGGTCACCCCGTCACAGACTCGGGCATATCGCGCGACGCGATACGTCATTTCGCCGGTCGCGTGCCGATTCTTGGCGTCTGTATGGGCCTTGAATGTGTCGTAGATGTATTCGGTGGCGAGATCAGGTATACTAACACATGGGCTCTCAGACGATAAGCCTAGCCACTAAACCTCTCATCTTCCAGTTATGCCGGCGAAATTATGCACGGAAAACTTAGCCGGATTAGACACGACGGCAGAGCTTGCTTCCGCGGCCTTCCTCAGGGTTTCGAGTCAACCCGGTATCACTCTCTTAGCGCTAATGTCCAAACACTACCTGCCGACCTCGCAATCACCGCTTCCTCTCAAGACAGTGGTGTCATCATGGGTGTGCGCCACCGTCGTTATACGCTAGAGGCCGTCCAATATCATCCCGAAAGTATTCTCTCCCAATTCGGCGATGATCTCTTTCGCAACTTCCTTGAGCTCGACGGTGGCCTTTGGGAAGAAAATCCGACTGCTCTAGTGCTGGACCAGACTCTTCCCCCATTTAAAATTGAGTCCTCAAGCGACGAAAATTCTGCGACGACTGCAAAAGTACCTACCATATTAGAGAAGATATATGCACAGCGTCTCAAGGACGTCCAGGCAGCCAAGGCGACGCCGGGCACCACTGCCGCTGATCTCACAGCCTTCCTTTCTATGCACCTCGCCCCGCCACCCATTCCATTTGTCGTTCGGCTTAAAGCTAATACCCCGGCTCTCATGGCAGAGATCAAGCGTGCCAGCCCTTCTAAGGGTCCCATTGCCCTCTCTGCTAACGCAGCGCAACAGGCTCTGACCTACGCCCTCTCCGGCGCATCTGTCATTTCGGTCCTCACAGAACCAACGTGGTTCAAAGGCTCTCTACTTGACCTTCGTCTCGCGCGCCAGGCCGTGGACTCGCTGCCGAATCGACCAGCACTCCTCCGCAAGGATTTTATCCTCGACGAGTATCAGATCGCTGAGGCCCGTCTCCACGGCGCGGACACGGTGTTGCTCATCGTCGCAATGCTGCCACCTGCCCGCTTGCGTGCGTTGTACGACTATTCCCTCTCTCTAGGTATGGAGCCGCTCGTGGAGGTCAACAATGCACGCGAAATGGAAGCAGCACTCGCCCTCGGTTCCCGCGTCATCGGCGTGAACAACCGCAACCTGCACGACTTCCAGGTCGACATGGGCACGACGACGCGTCTCGCGGACATGGTAAAGGGCCAGGACGTCGTTCTCTGTGCACTCAGCGGCATCACTGGTCCGGAGGACGTTCGACAGTACGTGCAACAGGGTGTTGGTGCCGTCCTTGTCGGAGAAGCCCTGATGCGAGCCAAGGACACGCGCGCATTTATCGCCGAGCTTCTCGACCGGGATCAAGACTCGGAGCCTGATGCCCTATGGCCACCATTGGTGAAGATCTGCGGGATCCGCACAACTGAGGAGGCGATTCTCGCAGCCGGCGCTGGTGCCGCCATGCTAGGTCTGATGTTTGTCCCTACCAGCAGACGACGCATCCCTCTGGAGCGAGCGCAGGCGATATCTTTAGCCATCCGCGGACTGGGCATCTCGTCCGCCGCATCGTCCGCGCTTCAAAAATCATTCGATGGCACGCAGAACGAGCCTTGGTTCACATTCCATGCGCGCCGACTGTCCCAGTCTGTTGGCATTGCCGGTCGCCCGCTTCTCGTCGGCGTCTTCCAGGACCAGCCGCTCTCCTTCATCTTGCACTGCGTCGCCGCCGCACAGCTCGACTTGGTTCAGCTGCACGGCTCCGAACCACTCGAGTGGGGCAAGCGGATCCCTGTGCCCGTCATCCGGGTATTCCACGTTGATGCCGACGGCCGCGGTCTTCAAAGTATCACCCGCCCAAGCTTACATCATCACGTACTGCTCGACACGGCCGTCTCGCCCGGTGGGCTGAGTGGGGGAGGCGGAAAGACGTTTGATTGGGAGTATGCAAAACGCGTCGTGCGTGCAGGTGAGGTCGGGGCAACAGGCGGCGCGTCGTCGCTGCTTCCGATCGTGCTTGCTGGCGGCCTGACCCCCGATAATGTCGCCGAGGCGGTGAGCATCGTGCATCCCTGGGTGGTGGATGTGAGCGGAGGGGTTGAGACCGAGGATGGAACGGGGAAAGACCCGGATAAGGTGAGGAGGTTTATCGACGCGGTACGGGAGAGCAAGCCAACCCGCGAGTAGTAGAATCTATTGTTGTACGTGTACGGTCCAGAAACTGCCAACGAGAAGTTAGAATTGAGGGTAACCACGGCATGGGCGCGTGAATGGGCGGTCTGGGCTGATGATATCGATTGGGCATCAAACCCGGTACCCTGGTCAACTGTCAACTACAATCACAATCACAGGTACAAGTACAGCTTGTAGAAGTCACCACTGTCCCCTCGCTACTCGAACCATGCAGAGGCATTCCTTCACCGCTCTCAATTCCACCTTCGTGGTCGACTCGGAATATCAGTTTGTCAAAGAGCTCGGTCAGGGTGCCTATGGTTGTGTCGTAGCTGCAAAGCACAGGCGTACCGGCGATGGTTGCGCAATCAAAAAGATCACAAACATCAACACAAAGGTGCGATCTGTCGTGTCGTTGCTCTCCGTGCCCTGTGTAGCGCTGGAGCTGTGCAAGGGCATTTCGTACTGACGATCGTTTACCAGAGGATCCTAACGAAGCGATGTCTGCGTGAGATCAAGTATGGCACTTTACGTTTTTTTCTGCGTTATCTTGCCTCGATGCTGATCGTCGTTCGACGCAATCCTCGTGCCGTTGTCGGTTCACCGACGAACAAGGCTCTTGCATCACTTCCGCAGGCACAAGAACGTGAGTTTCCAGAATCGTCTGATATCATGCCAAATCCTCATCCCCTCTTTTTCTTTTTTCTCGGGCATGCAGATTACTTGCCTTTACGATATGGACATCGTCTTTGGCCCAGATGGTAACTTTGATGAAGTATATCTTTACGAAGAGCTCATGGAGGCCGATCTCCACGCCATCGTACGTGATCGCGCTTCGCCGGTACTAATCGTGAAACTAACCCTTTTTCTGCGCGTGCGTGCGTGTCCCAGATTCGTTCCGGTCAGCCTCTCTCGGATGCGCACTTCCAGTCTTTCATCTACCAGACGCTGTGTGGCTTGAAATACATCCACTCTGCCGATGTGCTCCACCGTGACCTCAAACCAGGCAACCTGCTCGTGAACGCGGACTGCGAGCTCAAAATTTGCGACTTTGGGCTCGCGCGCGGGTTCAACCAGTCTCAGAAGCAGGGATTTATGACCGAGTACGTCGCGACGCGGTGGTACCGCGCCCCCGAGATCATGCTCAGCTTTGCGAACTACGTGCGTGTGGTAATCTCTCTGATCGATCTTAGCGTTTCTCTCGGATCCGCGCGCGGTGGCTGATGCAATTTTGCTAGGCTTCCGCGATCGACGTGTGGTCTGTGGGCTGCATCTTGGCTGAGCTACTGGCTGGAAAGCCGATCTTCAAAGGGAGAGAGTGAGCACGATCTTCCGCATATGCGTTCCCCTTACTACTGACTGATGCGACGCAGTTACGTGGACCAATTGAACCAAATCTTGCACTACCTTGGGACGCCATCCGAGGACACCCTCCGTCGCGTT